>JAJTUV010001467.1:0-479097 GCA_021653895.1 Mastomys natalensis | reverse complement strand
GGGAGTAAATTTTTTGGGGTTTTGTTTTGGATTTCCTCTTAGAATTTTTTTTTAACCCTTTCCTTTTTTTTTGGGTTTTTTGGTTTTCTTTTAATTCTTGGGTTTGTTTTATATTTTTTTTTTTGGGTTGGGAAAAAATTTTTCCCCAAATTTTTGGTTGGTTTTTCCTTTACAGTGTTTTTTAAGAAATTTAAATTTTTTGGGGTTTTTTTTTTCAATTTTTTTTAAGAAGGCTTTGGGGTTTTTATTGTTTTTTCCCCGGCCCTAATTGGGGTTTTCCCCAACTTTTTCCCCCTTTTTTGTTTCTTTTTTTTCCTTTTCCCTTTTATTATTTGTCGGGTAGGAAGGCTTTTCCATTTGCCTTTTCGGGTTTTAAAAACCCTTTTTTTTTGCTGTTGCCCCACATTTTTTAGCCCCTTTTAAAGTTTGCCGTTTTTTTTCTTTCGGGAACCTTTTTGGGTTCTTTTTTGTCTCACCAATCCACTGTTTTTTCATTCTTTGAAACATTTAAGGCTTTTTCCCCAAATTTTTTATTTTGAGGTTTTTTTGGTTTGGGGGTTTTTTTGTTAAATTTTCTTTTTTAAAATTTTTAAAAATTATTTTTTTTAAGGGGGTTTGGGTTTTTTTAAATTTTTTGGAGGGGCCTTTTTCTTTTAATCCCAAATTAAAATAATTTTCCTTTCCAATTTTTTTTAATTTTTTTCTTTTAATTCTTTCAAATTTTTTGTTGGATTTTCCCCGGGTTTTTTAATTATTTATTTTGGAAAAAAGGGTGATTCCTTTTTCTTTTCCCTGTTTATTTTTATGAGGGAGGAGATTTGTTCGATTGATTTTTTAACCTGCCCCTTTAATTTGTTTTCGGTTTTTTGGGTTTTTGGGGGGTTAAAACACAAAAGTGGCTAAGCCCCAAAATTTTTTTTTTTAAAAATTTAAAAAAATATTTAATTTTTACATAAATGTATACATATTTTACATAAGAGCTGAAGTAATCTGGGTGTTCCTATTCACATTTAAAAATTATCTTCTGATTTTTTATATTTTAAAATATGAAGTCTTGCATAATCTGTCTTATGTCAATTGCTAAATGTGCTCTGGTACTCTGCTATCCTTGCTCACTTTCTTGTTCAACTGCATCCTGTGATTCCCAGTCTTTCTAGTTGAGTAAGAGGATGAAACAGCTGCTGTTCATGCTGGAAACTGTCTGCATGGTGACCTTGACCTCACTCATCATCCTTTGGCTTTAGATTCTACTACTCATATATCACATCTTTCCAAGGAGATAAGGGAGACATCTGGTCACATGCTTTGTTAAAATCTTGATCTGTTTACAAGACCCCCTGATCTCACAGTTGGTAAAAGGGCAAAACAAGCAAAAACCAAAACTAAATTTAAAAAAATCCTCAACACAGTTTGCTTTCTGTAAAGCCATGGAGATTTGCTTGCTAAGCACAGAGAGTTATCTCCCTGATCTCTTTGAAAAGTTCTTCACTGAGTTATTCAGGACATTGTTGTGCTCCTTGTCGAGCTTCTTGCTCTGCACCTTGCTCCTCTTGTGTCAGTTTTCTGTCTTTTCCTATTTCTGGGTTCTAACAGTGAATCCTGGGCTGTAGTCACTCATGCACTTAGTAAACCAAAGCATCCACTTGAACATTTTGTGTTCAAAGGGCTCAGACTCCTTTGAGGAAATGTAGAAGCAAATCAAATTGCCCATTTAAGTCTCCTTGGGATTTTAATTTCTTAAAAATAGTTATTATGCCCTTCTATCTTAAATAGTTCAGTTTAGTGACAAAGCATAAATTAATCACAGTTAAGTGTTGGTTTCTGTTCATGGATGATCAGTTTTTTCACTACTGACCTCTGATAGCACAACTGTCATTTTCAGGCTCTATTATTCTTAGGGTTGGATTGTAGTAGTGAACTGATAAGGATGGAGCTTTGCAGTGGTTCCTGGACAGAATGACCACTGACCTTCAGCATCTGAACTGCCATCTCCATACTTCCAGCTTCTGCCCTAAAATATGTAGGTACCAATGTAGGCTGCTACAGAGCCATACAACATCTTGTCTGGGTAGGTGCCCATTATGTCATGAGTCATATCATTTTATTTACACATTTATTTACATTTTCTCAGTATTGTTTGCTTTGTTTTTGCACACTTTTAACCTGATTGCATGTTCTGTTGTTCTTTTGCAATCACCTGTGATCAGACTGCACCTTTCTCTTTGAGGGCATGAACCTTTAAAATCTGAGATAAACTTAGGGAATCACTGAATATAATGTGTAGGAAATTGTTTAATTTTTTAGAAGGATAGAATAATACAGAGGTTCATTTACATAAAAATCACACCTGAACTAAATGAAGCCAAAACTGTTCACAGTACACTGCTGTGTGAGAATTACTCAGACTAGGAAGAATGGCAAGATCCTCGTCCAACCTTCATTCAGAGATGAGTACAAGGAAAGTAAAGTACTTTAGTCCTTAGACACTGTGTTGAGTACACTAAGATCAGAATATAAACTCATTAGGAGATCTAGTAATAGTTTCTGCATTTTTGTTTATGTTTATGCTTTACAGCTGAAATTTTAATGTTGTCATTCCCTTAAGCCAACTTAAATATATAAAATGTATAAAGGGGAGCATCGTTCATTTTCTCATTGAGTTCACCATTTATCCATTAAGATTGGTTATTATTTTAAACTATGAATGACAAATGATTGCTCAGTATTCTTATTCTGACTGGAGATGCCATCATCATAAATCTTGAGTGTTTTTAAGTAGAAAAGTCTTCTTCTAGGGAGAAGTCTCACAGATTCTTCTCTGCAGATACAAGTGCAACAGTATTTGCTGCTCTCCTTGGAGGTTCTGTGGATGTGAGTCAGGGAAACTCTTGATCCCCATTGCTACCAGTCTTTTGTTCTGCCTTCTCCATTCTTTCCCAAACTCTTCACATATTCTTACTTCCTCAGTAAGCTTTGTGGTAAAACAAAGCAACAATGAATTTGATGTTATTTTATGTGAGAGAAATCACTCAACATGCCTCATTAAACCTGCATTTCTTTCACACTTTCTTTATCTTCTGAACTTAATTTTTGTTTAAATACCATGCTATAAATCCCAAGGACATCTGTAATAATGAGCTAAATAGTATGTATATTTTTCAACAAGGGCATTATAAAAATACATTGCCAGTTCTAACAAACTGAACTTCTTGAACATTTGCATTATATATATATATATATATATATATATAATAAAACCTCAAAACTTAGATAAATTTCTTTTCCCAACAGAATGGTATAGATCCACTTCCTTCTGTTCTCCATCCCTAAAGGCAATTAAATCTAAGAAACCACCAGAGAAAAACACAGAAAGATGCTTAGAGAGACATGGATAGGTATGGGAGTCTTAATTTGGGAAAAAGCTCCTAGTAGGAGCAGTTGGTCAATAAAGAGCCAGTGGCCAATGGCTGGGCAGCGGGGCCAGCGGGGCAGAGGGGCAGAGGGCAGAGGGCAGAGGGGCAGAGAGGGGCAGAGAGGGGCAGAGGGGCAGAGGGGTAGAGAGGCAGAGAGCAGAGGAGCAGAGGACAGAGGGGCAGAGGTAGGACTTTAAGGATTTCCAGGCAAGAAACACAAGAGAGAGAAAAAAAAAGGGTAGTCTACTATGAGAAGACATAGGACAGACCATGCCTGAAGGAGCAGGAGGGTGAAACAGCTGAAATGTAGGTGCAAAGGGAAAGCAGCCCATGGGAGGGCTTATTTATCCTATTTCTCCTTACTCCATGGCAACAACTGATCTTTTGTGTTACAGAGTGCTATTTTTTCTAGAATGCCTATGGTTAGGATCATATGTGTGTATCTTGTTAGGTTGGAATTTTGTTTAATAATGTACATATAAGGTTCTTTCTATCTTTACAGTTGATGGCCCACATTTTTAACATAGAAAAAGTGCCCTTTCAAGATGCAGAACAGCTATCATATACCACAGAAGGTATTTTGATTGTTCAGTTTGGTAATAAAAAATCGTCTGAACAACTCAGTTATGGTGGGAAACCCAGCATGGAGGTCAAGTCAGGAAGAGAAGGACTTCACCACTATCTCAGCTACACACTGATCTAAGGCCGTCATGGATTTATCAGACCCTGTCTAAAATAAACAAAAACAAATAAGCAAGCAAATACAAACAAAGTGAGATGGCTTAACATACTCAGTAAGCTTTTTACTAAGTGTTTGCTACATAAACATGAAATCAGGGTTTAGAGTCCCAGGATCCAGATGAAGATGAATGTGGTTGCATACATCTGAAACCACCATCCTCCAGTGAAACAGGAGGCAAAGATAGGAGAATCTCAGAAGCTTATGAGCTTCTGGCATGTACAACATGAACAAGAGATCCTGTTTCAAGCAGTTAGACAAGAGTATAGACAACTGAGGAACTAAGGCTCTTGTCTGACCTCTACATGTGTAGCATGGCATGTTCACACATTCGTGTATGTGTACACACACACACACACACAAAGATATAAATGCTCCAATTATTACATACAAGTTTAGGTAAACATTGCTTAAACTTTAAATAAAATCAAGAAGTTATAATTTCTTGTCATATGTTCAGTTTTGTAGGAAAAGTGTCATTTTCTTGAAGTGATTATAGCCATGTACATTCCTACTATTAGTTCACATTCACAGAGATAGGATTCTCCTATTAGAGAGGGTCTTCACCAGCATTTGAGGCTGGATTTAGGAATTTTGATCATTTTATTACTTTGATCATTTTAGCAGTGTACTAGGTCAAAGATTCGTGGCTGATAGGCTGGCTAATTTTATGTCAACTTGAAAAAAATAGAGTTATCTAAGCAGAGAGAATACCCATTGAGAAAAATGCCTCCATAAGATTGGGCTGGGAAAGCCTGTAAATAATTTTCTTAATTAGTGATTTATGTGGGAGGACCCAGGCCATGTGGATAGGGCCATCCATGGCCTGGTTTTCTGGATTTTATAATAAAGCAGACTGAGCCAGCCATGGGGAGCAAGCCAGTAAATAGCAACCCTCTATGGCATTTGCATTAGTTCCTGACTCCGGTTTCCTGCCCTGTTTGAATTCCTGTCTTGACTTCCTTTGATGATGGATCATGGGTATGGAAGCATAAGTCAAATAAGTTCTCACTTCTACATCTTGCTTTGAGCATGGTGTTTCATCATAACAATAATAATCCTAATTAAGGCAGCTGGCTAGGTCATAGACTATATGGAGAACCTGCTATTATTACTCTGCTAAATGGGCACCATATTAAATTACAACCTAAGTTCTTATCTTTATACCTAGATATTAACTACCACTACTCATCAAAGAAGCTTGATTTTGAAGTAGATAATGATTATACAGAGATCCACAAATGATCAATATGCTGGGAATAAGAGATTGTGGAATCCTCAGCTCAAAGAGGACATCATACCCTGTCTTAATTTGGTCTCTATGGCTTTAACAAGAACCAAGAAACAAAGCTACTTGGAAGAAAGGGTTTTTTAGCTTATTTTTCCATACCATAGATCATTACCAAGGAAGGCAGGACAAGAACTGGCTCAAAGTAGGAGCCAGGAGGCAGAAACTAAAGCAGAATCATAGAGGGATGCAACTTACTGTCTTGCTTTTCATGGTTTATTTGCCTGCTTTCTTATATACACAGTGGTAGTACTGGTCTCAGAATGAATGGGGGAACGACTATAAAGTCCTACTAGTAGTTGAAACTAATATTAGGAATTGATGGTTTCTGAAGAAGGATTAGTTTTCTTCACTAACTTCCAAAACCTTGTGCACACAGGCAGCACTGAATAGACTCTGATTTATTTTATTTTAAATTTTAAGATAGAACACATGAAGATGGAAGGAAAATAGGTAGTGCAGACTGGGGAGAAATTTGAGGGAAGATTGGAGTGACTGGCATGGAGTTGATTCAGATGCCTTATATGCAGGCACGATTATTGAATAAAATTTTTAAGTAAAAGAAATAATATGAAAGAATTGATGTACATTAGTTGACACCTTAGATGAAATATTCAGTTGTTGAAAAGTATAACCAACTATCACAACTAAAAATAAAGCAAATTCTTAGGGAAATTTCAATTTGTAATGAAATACATGTCCTAAAAGAAATCCATTCACTGAGGTAATCTAAATTCAGAATTCTATCAAGTCCTGCTACTGAAAAAAAGGTGGCAGTAATTCCATACACTTGTCTTCATAGCCATGAAGGAATTACCTTTTCCAAATTCCGTTTACAAAGCTAACATTGTCATCTTGATATAAAAATGAGAAAAACATAGGACAAAGAAACTAAGGACAGATAACATAGAGAATATGTTCTGCTTGCTCTAAAACTTAATATTTGAGTCTCAGATGATTTAATTTTATGTACACCAAGGGTATTGACATCAGTTGTGATGACTGGCTACAGCCTAGGAGGGTTTCCCTACTTAGCTCCTATTTTTGATTGTTTTCTAAATGGTCTTTGCTCTGTTGAATACACATTTTTGTATCACTACTTGTGATAAGCTTCGGTAAGTCACATTATTCCCTCAGAATCTGTTTCCTCATCTATTCAATTTAAAGCAGTACCAATCTCATGAGACTGTTACAGGAATTAAATACACATGAAAAGTATCTTGTGTGAGTACTTGCAAGTTATCCTCATCAGGACATTTATTAAATATAAGTTATCTTTAAAATAAATAATCTTTAAATAATATGATAGATCTTTTTCATGGTCTACTTTGTTTTTATTGCTGACTTTGTTCACATTCATTTTTCCATAGGATGAGAGGTTTATGATAGATACTGTTTGGTGAAAGAAAGGGGGAGGAGGGGGGAGAGGAGGCTTAAGAAGGAGGGGGAGGAGAGGGAGAGGGAGAGAGAGAGGGACAGTGTGTGTGTGTGTGTGTGTGTGAGAGAGAGAGAGAGAGAGAAGAGAGAGAGAGACTCAGATCATGAATGAACCCACCAGTGTTGCCAACCTTATGAACTATCAAGGTATGTGTCTGGGCTAGGCAGTCTTCTATAGGCATTCCTCTTGGAACCTGACATTTTAACATTTTACAATTCAGGAATTAACAACATATGTGGAAAATAAGGAAAGGCAAGGAATTAGAAGGATGAATGGAAGGAGGCAAAAGGGAAGGAAATCAAAGGCAACTGTATATATATAAAACTCTAGGGAAAAGTCATACAAATTGGAATGAAATCCAGACATCAGATAAAGTTGTAGCAGCCTAAAATGTAGATTAGAGGTTGAATCCCAGCCACAGAAACAAAATGCAAGCAAAAAGCATTTGTTGATTACGTTGAAATGAATCTGGGATTTTGGATAGCATCATTCTGGTACTTTGAGCTTCTCAGTGAGTAAATGGGTCTGCCTTGGTTTACAAGGTTTTAGTATTCCTCATCTTGTTTATTACAAAACCTTTCAAATATAGTTCCTTAAGACAAATGAAAATTTGATAGAGTTGGGTTACTCAACTGTTTCATTGTCTTTGATAGAGTTTGGTGGATAATCTTTCAATTTTGCTTTATAGAGGCAAGGGATATAACTGTTGAAGATATTTCATTCCCTAGAAAGATGCTTACTGTACTGAGGTGCTGATGCAAAGCAGGAAAAGCTCTGGGATGCTCTGGTCATGAATCAGTGTTTCATTTTTCCAAGCCTCAGACCCAGCTTTGAAACAGAGGTGGTGCAGTACCCTGTCTACACCCAAAGTTAAGAATGTTCAATTGCTATCAAATAGGATAGGGTTAAGGAATACCTTGCAAATTATATAGGAATTGCAATAATTCTTCTAATAAAACCATTATGTATAGACAGTTGCAAACAGTAAGGAAATGTACTCTGTTATTTGTTTTCAATTTTATTACTATAGTGCTGATATGTTTTTGTTTTAGTTAGCACATAAAATAACATCCTGACACTTATAAATACCTATGTTCTATATTGTCACATTTGTTCTTATTCTAACTTATCTACTCCCTGAAATACTCCCCTTTCGTGTCACACATATTCCATTAACATTTGATTACTGAGAAAAGAAAGTATTTTGTTTGGTCGAGTTTTTTTTCCCCCTATTCATGTCTGGGGAGAATTGTATGTTTTCTATTTAAAAATAAATTATACCTTAGAATAGATGCATTATTTTTACATAATACTATTTTGAATATCTTTCTGAACTCTAGCTTAATATATTTAGGGTAATTTTAAATCTTAATCTCATGTAGCTCAGCCTTGAAGTCATCTTGTAGGGAGGAGGGATGACATTAAACTTATCCTCCTGACTTCATCTCCAGAGTGTTGGGTTTACAGATGTGTGCTGCGAAGCATTTTTTTTTTTTTAAATATGTGGTTCTGTGGAACCTACCCAAGGCTACATGCATACTTGGTAAGCCCTCTACCAACTGAGCTAGATCCCTAGTCCTATAAAATGTTTTCAAACATACATTTCTTTGGATCCAAATAATAACATGAAATACTTGAATACTGTTAAAATCCCCTCCCCCACCTCTGTGTGTGTGTAGAATAGAAGGCTGGTTTTTCAAAAGGGATATATTCAGAACTTATATTTTTCCCTTTATTAAACATATGCTGACTATAACCTGGTGAATAATAAATGATATTAATTGTAGAATTTGTTTGCTTTTAGAATCTGATCAGAAAGAGCCATTCAAACATTTCTTTTGCATTGTAAATTGTATTGCTTCTCTGAAATCTTGGTTTGTTTAAAAAAATAACAATAACCCTCTTGCTTATCTGTTTCTCTTCCTAGTTCCACTTGTACTTTCTCTCAATAGGTTAACCTCTTTCTTTTGCCTCTTCCCATCCTTTCTCTACAGAAGATACAGCAAGAGTCTCCCCTCATCAGCTCTATCTGTGCATGTGGGAACACCCAGCACCTCTGTGGACACTGAAAACAAGGTGTTCATGGGCAGCATTACCTCATGAAGTTTCAGAAACTGCACATTTTCCTTATTGTTACAACATCCACTATCTATTAGCCTTCGCTTTAGGCCTTAGTCACAACTCTGTCATTACATATTACATGCTATAACACAGAATTCCACTGAAGAAGACTCAGGGGTTCTACACAGGTGAGCAACAGCTGATTGGAATGCTAAAGCCTGAGGCAAATGGAAGATCCTCTCAGCATCATCAAATCACCATGTCAACAGTACACTTCCAGCAAGAGTATGTTGGCAGTCTGTGCTGCAGTGGCCCAAGAGCTGAGGTGGATATTGCTTTCCAGGAGGACATAGCCAGGGCAGCCAGCCAAACTGTGCCAGATGAGTCAGCCAGGAAAGTGATCCAACTATGACAGAGTGTGACAGCAGAAGACAGAAAGAGTAGTCAGAATCCAACAGGTGGACTGAGCAGCAGGAAGGGGAGCACATACTCACAGCAGGTGTTGGAACAGATGGGAGAGGTGCAGATAAGCAGCAGGAGGGCAGGTCAGTAGGGAGAGAGACAGGAGTGGAAACATGAGGCAGTGATGGAACACCAGCTGGGGTTTAGGGTGGGGATATGTGCATTGGAAGGGCAGCAGACAGGAGACAATGGGGAAGGAGAAGCAGCCTAGAGCCCTTTGATCCTTCTTGGCTGTGCATGCTGTTTGGGAGAATGTGTGGAGTGCACAAGTGCCAAAGTGCAATCTGTTCTTCCAGGTTATTGATTTGTTTCAAAAGAAAATGGCTTAGGATGGATGAAATTATATTCACCATAGAAGAAACTATTTCAGATTTATTTTTCTTTCGTGATTTTCAAAGTTCCTAGGGAGGCTGGATCACTAGGAAAAATATAGGCAGAGCAGCTTCTTAAGGGACAATTGGAAATGGATATCCTTCCCTAAAACCCTTCGAGTAAAATGAAGAATGCACCTGACATTTAAAAAGAGAGGCTCAGTCACATTCTCAGATGTTTGGTTCCCTCCTGTGACTTGAAGGAATAAAACCAATAGAGGAGGAGTAATGGGTGAGAACAGTCAGAGAACTGTTCCTAGAAAAGAAGGGAGCCACATATACAAAGGAGACTTGGAAGGAGTGTTCAAGGAGAAGAACTAATATATGCCTGAAATCCATGTATCTACAGCTCTACTGGACTTCTGCTTACCCAGCAGGTCTACAGAGATTTATATTTGTGAATGTTACAGGTATGGGTCCTGAGACTGTCTTGAGTACTTCCAACACCAGTCTTTCCCTGGAAAGGATAAGAACTTTGCCAAAGCTGAAAGAGGAGTTTTCAGGAGATGAAATGGACCCACATGAATAGTTGAAGCTGTAGATTTGGAGATCATAAATAGCTGCAATTGGCTGGGGGACTTAGGATGCACATAGGCACCAGTGTGCACATCAGCCACAGTGTCTGGGCTCTCCCTGCATTTTGGGATGCACCTAGGGAACCTGGCTGAGAGAAAAAGCATCATCTGGGATGGTTCCTATTCCTCCAAGTTTACATATCATAGGCATTCCTTCATATCCGAGTTAGCATCTTAAATGAAAATGGTTCTGATCTCCCCAAAAGTATCATCTGAAAGACATTAGTCTCTTTAACCACTGGTTTTTGTTTTATTTTTCCTTGTTGTTTTTTGTTTTTGTTGTTGATTTTTTGTTGTTTGTTTGTTGCATTGTTTCTGCACTCTGGATCTCTTTTGTATTTACTTGAACTTTTGTAGTAATGAATTAGTTACAAAAGGAAGATTAATATCACTTTTCTACCCTCTTCTTTTGTGTAAAGCCTCAAGCTTCTACTCACAGTCTATTCGTGGAGTATTATTTGACCTGTGTAACTTAGCAAGATTTTTTTAACCTCCTTACAGTTTTTTGTTTTGTTTTGTAGCTTTGAAGGAGTGAAAATCACCATCACAGACCCATATGCCACCAACACTGTGCATTGTGATTTACACCTCTGTCCTTGACATCACTGAAGGTATGCTGATAATACTTTTTCTCTCATTTCTCCTGCAAAGACCCCTGTTGGCTTGTTATGTATCCCAACAAGATCATTAACATCGTCAAAGCCTCTATGCTGTAGCCCCTGTCTATAGATATGAAGAAAGCTTAATGGAAAGAACTGTCACTGACTTTTGAAGGTCCTTTTTGTGTGCCCTTTCTGTATTCTAGGTCTCTTGTACCTTCATTCTCTTTTGCATTTTCTACCACTGGACTTCTAAATCTATTCATTCCAAACTTATTTTGCTCTCTGGATTTAAGAAGCATGATGAAGGGAAAGTCAAATGAAAATTCAAAGAGAGAGGGCTAGTAAGAGGGAGATGGCAACAAGAAGAAATACCTGAAGCCTGATATGAGAGAGATCATGGCAAGTTGCCAAGTTCAGGGCTGATACAGAAGGCTTTTGGTCCTTCAGAGTCTAGTCTGGAGGTTTTTTGATAAGGAATGAAATGGCCTGAGTCGTCCTTTGCTCAAGATGGAAGAAACAGCTGAGAGGTTCACACAGATTTTGTTTTGTTCTTTTACCATCACCTCTATACCAAATTTGTTCCAAGAAAAAGACTAGCATATATGTATATATTAAATATATGCATGCTATTCCACTAGAAATTGAACCCAAGGCAGGCATTTTACTGTTGAAAACTCATATCCTTTCCACAGAAGACATATTCCAAATCAAAAGAGTTTTATCTCCATGGACTCGGTGGCAGACCCTCCCAGTGCCCACTTTTATTACTAGAATCAGCTCACTCCAAGATGTTCTTGTGTATTTATAGGAATGCTGCTTAGCGGGGAGCAGGCTCAGTAATGGGACACTGTGGTATAAGTGACAGAAAAACATAAAAAATATGGATCTAGCATTTCACTGAACTGGACTGGTAGGTGGGAGTATAAGAGGGTTGTTGCACTGTCTGTGCATTCTAAAGAACATCTACCATGCTGTCTATTCTGCAAGAGGTACTGTTCTATATATTAATCTGAAGAATAGCTCAGGAACATATCACTAAATTTAAAACTAAACAACAACAACCAAAACCAAAGTTAGGTAAGATCTGACTAGTTACTAAGGTGTGGCAATGACTTCTGCTTTAAAGCATCACTGCTAGTATAAACTGAAGGGCACCCTTACATGCTCAGTTTGCATTTTAACATTAGAAAGGAGCAGAAATGGTGAGGTTCATTCATACCATCTGGCAGTGGAGCTCAGCATAGAGCTAATACTGAAATATCACATGTTCAATATAAACCACAGAGGGACCAGGGTGGATATAGGTCATCCAGCAATTCTAATAAAGAGGTTCTCTGGGTCAAAATTCACTTCATAAATATTTAAGATAAATGAATTTGAAATAGAAATTGGAAAATGAATGAACAGCCCTGAGAAATAAGTTTGGAAGCTTTCTGGATATTTTCTTGGGGTGCCCACATTCAGTTTCTAAAGAAGGCAAGTCCATAGAGCCTGTGCTATATTAAGTAAAATGAATTCTTTATATATTAAAGTGTTAAGCTTATTTTATATGCCAATACATGTGAAGTGCATGTAAAAATGTAAAGAAACAAATTAAAGATTCTTAAAAAGAGAAGTAGTTTTTATTCTGAAGTTTGGAATTAATGAGAAGTGAAAATATAATGTCTCTAAGGCACTGAAACTTCAGCAAGTGTGCTGCAGTCTTCAACATTGTAGCAAGGTGCTTAGAAGTCTTAATATATCCACATAATAGACCTTCCAGTGGCCCAGGTGGGGCAGTCTGTGTATTTCACCTAATCACACAGGAAATTTCTCTTTGCTATTTATGATTGACCTAGTGGGACATGTCTGAGGGATGAAGTTATTTTCAGAAGTGATATCCAGCTAAATGACCCTTTCAGGTTGAGGGTACATATTTCCTGTATGAATGTGCCTTTTGAGGTTGGTTATCATTTGAAGGTAAATACACATGGCAGACAGGCCTTTCTTCACATGATGCTACATGGTTTTCAAAGCAATCTTAAGTTTCTCTGTTGTTCTTGGCTACTATAGTCCTGTGGAAAATATGTTACAAGCTTTTTCCATGGCACAAACATGAACAGATTGCAAATTGGTAGTGGGCAATGTAGAGGAATAAAGGGAAATTAGAATGTAGAAACAAGGGTTCAGTACAGAAGACAATCATGTGAGGGGGGCTTTTGGAACTTCCAAGAGAAGAGTAAGCATAGACTGGAGAACAGGCTTCAACAATGGCTATTCTAGGAAACAAAGAAGCATGAAGGCAAAGCTCTGGATTGCTTAGGAAAAAGAGCAAAATGACTTATGGAAGACTTGGCTGTGCCCCAGTACAGTTCCTAAGGAGTGCAAGCCAGGAATCTCCCTCCCCAACACTTTACACTAGTAGCAATATGAGCCCAGATTGTAATCCTGAGCATACAGGGTTTAATTCTGTTCTTCAGGAACCATAAGCTTGTCTTAGTTAGGGTTTTACTGCTGTGAGCAGACATCATGGCCAAGGCAACTCTTCTAAGGACAACGTTTAATTGGGGCTGGCTTACAGGTTCAGAGGTTCAGTCCATTATGATCAAGGGGTGGGGGTGGGGGACAACATGGCAGCATCCAGATAGGCAGATCGAGCTGAGAGTTCTACATCCTCATCTGAAGGCTGCTAGCAGAATACTGGCTTCTAGGCAGCTAGGATGAGAGTCTTAAAGCCTATGGTCACAGTGACATACCTACTCCAACAAGGCCATACCTCCTAAGAATACCACTCCCTGGGCAGAGTATATACAAACCATAACAAAGCCTGTCTTGTCTTGATACTTTCTTTTCTGTTTAGATTATAAATGAAAGATTGTATTACCAGACCACATTTGAGACAATGAGGAAACAATCTCATCTCTGGCATTCTTCGATGATGCTAAAGTATCTTAGACCCCCAATTTTATGGAATTTAAATGCAATTGATATGCTGTAAGATATCTGTGGTGGTTTGAATGGTATATGATACAGTAAGTCTCTGGCATTTGAATACTTAGATCCTAGTTGGTGGCTGTGTGACTTTGGGGGAGAAATATGTCATTGAGGGTCTACTTTGAGATTTCACAAGTCATGATATTTCAAGTTTTCTCTCTGCTTCCTGATTATGGTTTGAGATGTAAGGTCTCAACAGCTACTCTGGCCATACCTCCTGCTAACCCTGTGAGGCCCTCATGGACTCTAACCCTCTGGAACCATAAAATAAACTCTTTGTTCTGTAAGTTACCTTGATCATGCTATTTTATCATAGGAATAGAAAAGACACTAGGACAACATCTCTGTAGTTTCTAAAACATATAGTAAGGTATAAGCACTATTATGCTGTGTCTTTATCTTCTTGTACTCATGCTTACATATATCAGCAAAGTATCATCCAATCGTTGAGATGACTGAGTAATCTCTATGTCCCTGTGTTAAAGGCATCACCAGACTGCAACAGTGTGGGGAAGTAGAAGGGCATTTTAATGGTGAGGTCTCATGGATGGGAATTAGGCATGTCTTCAATGAGAATATGAGAATCTCAGCTCCCGTCTCTCCCTTTCTGCTTCCCAGTTTCTGTGATAAAATAGATTTCTTGTGCTCTGTGTCCTCATTATGATGAATTATGCTACCAAAGACACAAAGCAACAGGGCCAAATGATAAAGAACTTTAAGTAAATTTTTGCAAATATTAGTTGATAATATATTTTGCCTTGTATTTCCATGAGCCAAAATAATCTTTCCCTCCTAAGTTAGTCATCTTTGTTATGCCACAATAATATTTCTGACTGATTATTTTATAGTCAACTCTACTATGATCCCTCTCAGGTCAATCAAATCCTTATATTAAGTGAAGTAATTTTCCATCAGTTTTTTCCCAGCAACTATACTCAGATTCCATGTCACCTCAATTAGAATGGCTATCACCAAAACAATTGAGAATTAATGCATGTGAGGATATGGAGAAAGAAGAACTTTATCCTCGTACAAGGTCTAGCCTGGTACATGATATGTAGCACAGAGTGGTGTTGAATTCATAGTAATCCTCTTGTCTTAGTCTCATATGTTTTATGATAACAAATGTGCAATACCATACCAGCCTCTTTTATTTTTTAGGAACCATTATGATTCTTCTTTATTTATGATTATTGTACAATAATAGAAAACTATAGAATTAATATTGTATATGCTAGGTGTCAAACCTGGGACAGATAGATGAGGTGCCTATTTAACATACTAAAGTTTAGGTGCTGACTTCCATGTTTCCCTGCATTCATCAGTCCCTATCTGTTACAGAACCCTCAGGACTGGTATAGCCCACCCCTATCCTAAACTTCTCCAGCCCAAGGGTTGGGCTGCCCTTCCACTGGAGGCTCTTCCTTATGTGATCCAGGCATTTTGGTTACCCATCCCTTTTGTACTTTTGGCTTCCTGGCTGCTGCACTTGGTCTCTCTCTCATCTTTCCCTTCCTTTCTCCCATCTCACATGGCTCAGGGTTGTGTTATCTCTGGTCTCTCCCAGATGTGCCTACCTCTGGTTATGATGTCCCATATCTGCTGTTTATATCTATAATAAAGTTCTCCTCCACCATACCTAGGAGCAGTCATGTTCCTTCCCTTTTTACTTCCTTTTTCATTCAGTATATACTGTTCAGTTGAGTCACACTTGTGGGCACACTGAGGGGAAAAATAGGGAAAGGAAAAAAGACTAGACAATTTCCTCAAACATTCCTATTTGTTAGCTTACAGCTGGTAAGAAGTACTGGCCAAGCTGAAATTGGATGGCATCTTATAAATGATTCCAGAAGAAAGGGAAGCTGTTATAGCTAGCAGCATAATGGGGTCCTCTGAGAAGAAAAAACAGGAAGAATGTTTTAAATCAGTGAAAAAGAAGTGAGTGTGCATCTCTTGGGTTATGTAAAACAAATATTCTCATTAGCCCATTAGACAAAGACACCTCTTCCCCAATTCCATTGCTACTACTCTATTCTCCTCAAAGTTAAAACAATCAGCATAGAAAGTGAGGTGTAGCCATGGGAGTCTGGGATCTAGACAGTGATGCTCTTTCCTTTAACTGTAAGAAGAAGGCAGTCTGGCTAGGTAGGTACTTGGGATCCTGCTGGGATCTTAAAACCACTGGGAAGAAGTCTGTGATAATCAAACTTTAACTTTTATAAATTTACTGG
The DNA here is from genome assembly GCA_021653895.1 of Mastomys natalensis. Taxonomy (NCBI): domain Eukaryota; kingdom Metazoa; phylum Chordata; class Mammalia; order Rodentia; family Muridae; genus Mastomys; species Mastomys natalensis. The sequence goes on along the minus strand of JAJTUV010001467.1, from coordinate 462,944 downwards.
AAATACTTTTAAAAGATGACTTATTTCAAACTATGATTGTCATTCACAATCTGGTATGACTGGAATTCAAATGACAGGCTTACTTTGGTTAAGAGCTAAATTAATTGTATAAAAGATTCTGTGTGCAAATTGTCATGTAAAATTACATTGCCAGAAGTTTGTCAGAACAGTTGGAAGATATAAAACAAAATAAAACAAAAGCAAAAATAAAACAAGACAAAAAAGAAAAAAACTAAGGTATGTGTTTAGATGGTAGTTGGCATTTTGGGAAGAGCCTCGGGGAGCCTCAGGGAGCCTCAGGGAGCCTCAAGGTAAGGCAGGCTCCAGGCTCCGGGCTCCGGGCTCCGGCTGGCTCCGGGCTCCGGGCTCCGGGCTCCGGGCTCCGGGCTCCGGGCTCCGGGCTCCAGGCTCCAGGCTCCACAAGGGCCCTTTGTGTTACTTTTGCATCACTGAGTCAACTAAAGCAGTGTCACAGACCTGGAGGCCAGGTTCACTGTGAGTAAAGGCTCCTTCTAAATTTAGCTCCCAAAGTGTGGTGCCATTATCCTGAATTTCCATAGTACTGTGCATAAAATATGAGAAGGTGGCATAGCACTGATTCTGTTACAGCTTTGTTTCTAGATTATTTGTTTAAAAAAAAAAAAAAAAACAAACAACAGGCTGGAGAGATAGCTCAGTGGTTAAGAGCACTGGCTGCTCTTTCAGAGGTCCCAAGTTCAATTCCCAGCAACCACATAGTGGCTCAGAACCATCTGTAATGGATTCCAATGCCCTTTTAGGGTGTGTCCCAGAAGCTGGAAATAACCCAGATGTCCCTCAACAGAGGAATGGATACAGAAAATGTGGTACATTACACAGTAGAGTATGACTCAGCTATTAAAAACAATGGCTTCATGAAATTCGCAGGCAAATGGATGGAATTAGACAATTGTAGGACCATAAAAGGCATCCTTGTTCCCTAAAGGGATGGTAGGACATTTCACCTGGTTCATGGACACCAGGTCTCTGGCAAGAGGCCACAGCCTTCCGTAGCTTTGTGGCCATCAGTCACATAAGGGCAATGCCCCAAAACCCTCCACAGGTAGAGGACATGACCCGTGATCACGTAGCCTCAAGACAGATCTCCATTTTAATAAGGTACCTAAAGAGCTGGAGGCTTAGCCAATAAACTTTCTTTCCCAAATACTCCTCCCTGAAAAAGATATTTAACCTCAGGCCCACCCTGAGAAATGGAGTACAGTTTTACTCATCCACTTTCTACCATGACAATGACTGCCTTAAAACCATGGACTGCCTCTTTTCATCAGGATCTGCAGTGGGGAGCTGAGGAGGCCTTTGCCTATAGAGCCCCCGTAGAAGGCCTCTCTGAGCTCCCAGCCAGAGCTGCCACCAAGCCAAGCCAAACCCAAGCTAGCCATCCACCATCAAGCCAAGGACTATCCCTGGAGGATCCAGCTAGAGCTCCTCTCCCCTTCTTCCCCCCATCCCTGGACTAGATCCAGTCCACGGGCCCCACTCTGTTCTCAACTATTCCATAGCATCCAGCAGCACCTGGATGCCCAAGAACCTGAGAACCGACAGCCCTGGCCTCCTTTCAGGTCCAGGGAACACCCAAGCCAGGTCTGACTGTCCTGTGCCTCAGACTGTGCTTCCCTATGCACTGAGCAGTGTTCCTGGGGCTTCCTACAACCTGACACTCACCTGGTGACAGCAAGGGGTAAGTAAGGGCAAAATTCCCCTGTTCTGCCTCCCTAAGTGGATGAGCCCTGTGGTAGAGCAGACATGGGACCCAACAATCCTAAAGAAAATATGATCCTGAGTGAGGTAACAGAATCACAAAAGAACACATGGTATCACTGATAAGTGGATATTAGGAAAAAAGTTCAGAATACCCAAGATAAAACTCACAGACCATATGAAGCTCAAGAAGAAGAAAGACCAAAATGTGGATGCTTCAGTCATACTTAGAAGGGGGAACAAAATAATCATGAGCAGTAGAAAAGGGAGGCAACTGGAAAAAGAGAGAGGAGGGGGAGGGAAAAGGGGGCAGAATGAAGTGTGGGAGGAGACAGGAGAGAGAAGTACAAAGGATCAGGAAATTGAATGGAGGTGTATAGCAGTGTGGGATGGGGTACTGGGGGCCACTAGAAAGTCCCAGATGCCAGAGAAGCAAGTAGGTTCCAGGACCCAACAGGGATGACATTAGTTGAAATACCTAACAAAGGGGAGATAGAACCTGTAGTGACCATATCCAGAAGTTAGGCATAGCCCTGGTTGAGAAACAGGGCCAGCCACCCATCTCAGAAATATTAACCCAGAATTACTCCTGTCTGAAGAAAATTCAGGGACAAAGAGTGGAGTAGAGATTGAAAGAAAGGCCATCCAGAGACTGCCTCACCTAGGAATCCATCCCCATCTACAGACAACACATCCAGACACTATTGCTGATGCCAAGAAACACTTGCTGACAGGAGCCTGGTATAGCTGTCCCCTGAGAGGGTCTGCCAGTACCTGCCCAGTACAGATGTGGATGCTCGCAACCAATCATCGAACTGAGCACAGGGACCTCAGTGTAGGAATTAGAGAAAGGATTGAAGGAGTTGAACCTATGGTTTGTAACCCATAGGAAGAAGAACAATATCAACCAACCAGACCCCCTCCCTCCAGAGCTCCCAGGGACTAAACCACTAACCAAAGAGTACATATGGAGGGATTCATGGCTCCAGCTGCACATGTAGCAGAAGATTGCTTTATCTGACATCAATGGGAGGGAGGGCCCTTGGTGGAGGCTCAATACCCCAGTGTAGGGGAATGTTAGGGCAGTGAGGCAGGAATGGAGGGAGTGGGTTGGGGGAACACTCTCACAGAAGCAAGGAGGAAGGGAGATGGGATAGAGGGTTTGCAGAAGGGAAACCAGGATGAGGGGTAACATTTGAAATGTAAACAAATAAAATAATCAATAAAAAAAACACTGACTTTTCTATAAGTTACAAGATTGAAGATGGCAAGTACTTATACTTATTACAAATAAGAAAGTCAAAAAGACACAAAATGAGGATCCATCACTTTTCTGGAAGTCCTCTATTGCCTCTTTCCTAGTCATCAGTCTCTTGTCACACTTAGAACTTATATATGCACTTTGCGAACACTGGAGAAAGCAAATCAAAACAGAACCAAACAAAACACCTTTAACGCTGAGCATTTCTCTGAAAAAACAAAACACAATCTACTTCCAGACAAAAATGGCCATAGTCATTCAGTCCTAAGTACAAATGAGGATCCCTCTATCTGTAGAAGCTATATACCACTGAGTACCTTAATTATTTTTAAGGCAAAAATAGAGGCCAATCTCTTTCAGCTAAGCTTTTGATCCCTGTTACCCAGAGTTGTATAAACCTAAGGCAAATGACATTTTTTCAACTTTAAAACCTCTACCTTGGCACCCCAAAATTGGTAAAAACTGCTCACAAGGATGTTCACGTTTGATCCCTAAATGTCATGTCCGTTGCTATGATGGGTAATCTTCATAGTCAACTAAATTGGATTGAGAAGAATGTATGCTTTTGCTAGCAAACACCTCTGGTTGTGTCTGTGAGGGTATTTCTAGAGAATAATGTGGCTTATTCCATCCCATAGGCTGCACCCAAGGTAGAACAATGTGGAAGGCAGCTAACACAGGCATCCTTTCTCTCTGTGTCCTGTGCACCATGCAGTTAGTTGTTCTGCTGTATCACACTTCTCTGCCATGCTGAACTGAAAATATAATTCAAAATAAGACCTTTCTTTTAAATAACATTTTCTGCTATTCTGTAACCATAACAAAAAGCTAAATAAAATTAAAAAACTAAGATCTTTTATTTGAAAGATAATTTGTCATGAAGGACACCCTTCATTAAATCATGGTCTTGCTCTTTGTTGCTAGTTATGGCACAAAACAGCTGTTTACCACATACATCTACCCTCTCTTTGCTCAGCTTTCAGCTTACTTTTGTTGAATTTATGCAAATATCTTTCTCAATCTGCAACTTATCTTTTTCTCCTTTCATATCAGTCTTTATAAAACAAAGCATTTCATTTTCTTATGGTCCAATATTTAAATTCTTCTTTACATACTATGTTCATCTTATACCTCATCCTTCTGACGGCTGCTGGGAGCAAAGCTTTGTCTTATGGATTGCTCATTTCTGCTTTCAATTCTGTCAGTTTTAGTTTCACATAATTATCATACTTGATACAGCCTTTATAATGTTCCTATAATTTGAATGGTCTCTACTCTATACTTCTTGCCTGTCATAATTTTCTTTGTCTGATATTTTTGTTCATTTCTTTTGAAGAATATTTATGATTTATGATATTTATTATTGAATAAACTCTAGTAATCTTTGCATGTTGTTATATTGTTTCATTTTTGCTTAAGAAAATTATTGATATTTTAGTAGTTAAATTTGCCATTCTGTTCTTTTGAAAATATTGTTTATTTTTGGACATAATATAATTAAATATTTTCCTTATTCAGTGTCTTTCCCCTAACTCTCCTGAATACCTCTCCTTGCTCTCTTTCAAGTTATTGCTATGTTTTCCATAATACACACACACACACACACATATGCATATATACATATACACTAATACACACAAAGTGAAAAACACATAGATATTTCTAAATAAATATGTACAAACTGCTCAGTCTGTATAAGGTTAGTTGTATGTATATTTTGAGAGTTGATTATTGAGTATTGGATGACCAATACCATCTTTCTCTTCCCTCTTTCTCCAGCTCTTTTCATTCCTTGGTTGCCTATAGTTCCTTGTGTAGGGTCAAAACCTTATGGGATTTTCACCATCCACTTTCACATGTTTGTTGCCCTTTTTTCAGATCATGTTTAGTCAGTCATATTAGTGAGTCTTTATGGAAATAACTACTAAGATTCTTAGGAGAAGCAATCTCACAGAGAACTCCCTGTTACTCTGGCTCTTATAATCTTCCAGGGCTTCTTCTGCAATGATCACTGAGCCCTAGGTATAAAAATTGTCTTGTAGATATATCTTTTAGGACAGGGCTTCACAACTTTGCATTCTTATTGGTTGTAGCTTTCTGTTATGGCCTCCATCTGTTGCAATGAGACATTCCTTGGTAAGGAAGGGGTAAGAACTATGCTTATCCATGTATATAAAGGCAAATATTTGGAATGCAGTTAGGGATTGTGCTGGTTTAATAAAATGATGGTTGTGGGTGAGTCCTTTTCAAAAACTGATAACTTTAATAACGTTGGGTATTTGGCTAGATTTCCAATGCCAGACATGCTTTTCCTTTTGTTCAGTAGTTCTTAGGCCCTATTAAGTAGCTATTGATTACTACCAAGGTTATGTATACGATTACTGTATCCTTTGGGCTATAATGCCATCCTGGTTGTTTTTGTAGTTCATAGGCATCATAACTGGGTGCGACTGTTGGTGGATTTCTTTGGATGATTACATGGTGTCTTCTGGTATTTATGAACCTAGTCTTCAGGGAGGAAGCTTTCAGGTCATTCTATCTCAGGGTTCACTTGACTCTGTTTCTGAAATCCATGGTGTTTCCAGTAATAGGTACTTATCTTCTATCTCTGTGGCCAACCAATGTCAACAGGAATAGCCTGTAATTTTTTGAGACTCTTTTGGCAAACTGTAACCAACAACTCAAAACAGGACTTCTCATGGTTGATGTTGGAGTTTTTTGTGAGATGCTCTTCATCTCTTGGAGGAAGCAGTACCAACCCAGATGGAAAAATTTCATATAAACCAGACATACATGTATTATAGGTGTTTTAGATGGATCGTTCATAGTACGAGTCCTATGTCTTCTTCAGAAATCCTTCTATTTATTATTTTCCTCACCTTTTTTCTGAATTTGTTTGTCCCTCTAACTGAAACTTTCTCTGTTTTCCACAATTTCCTAATTAGATCACTTGTACTCTGCTATTCTTCAATTTCACTGCCTGGAAATGGTCCATTTTAATTTTCCTGGTTTCTGTAGTTACTCCAGGATATGTATTCACACATGAAGATATGGAACTAGATGCCTCAAATGAAAGAGAGAACATGTGATATTTGTCTTTCTGGGTCTTGCATTATCTCACCAACCATAATTTTTTATAGCTGCATCCATTTGCCTGAAATTTTCATGATTTCTTCTTTCTTCACAGACAAGCAGTACTTACAGTGCATATGGATCACATTATCATTATCCGTTCTTCAATTTAAGAACATTTAAGTTGTTTACATTTACTAGATATTGTGAATAGAAAAGCAACATCTATTAAATGATAAATATGATCAAATATGTATCTGTAAAAGAGTTTGTAGCATCCTTTGGGTAAATCCCAAAGAGTGGTACAATTGAGTCATATGGGAGATTTCTTCTTAGTGTTGTGAGAATTCATCCCACTGATTTATGGAGAAGCTGAACAAGTTTGCAATCCCATCACAAAGAATGAGGGTTCTCTTTTCACCACATCCCATCAAATACAATTGGTTATCCACTGTTTAATTGATCTTTGACATTCTGACTGAGGCACTATGAAGTTTCAAAGTTATTTGATTTGCATTTCTTTAATCATTAGGAATGACAAACATTTGAGCTATTTCTCAGTGATTTTTTTTTCTTTTGAAACTATGGGTCCTTTTGGCTGGGGCAGACACCTAGCTGGTCTGTTCTGATGAAGATCCATATCCTGAACCATCCTAGAGGAACCACTGCCATCAGAGCAGCAGGATTTCAGGATCCTTGAGGCAGCATGAGTCCCAGGAGCTCTTCCACCAGGAGCTCAGGATCAAAGGATCACAGATAGAACTGGACTATGAGGAGTTCAGGCACGAGCAAGATAACTGGAAAGTCAGACTCCAGTCAGAGACAGTAAGTGCAGGTAGCACTAGAGATAATCAGATGGCAAAAGGCAAGCACAAGAACATAAGCAACAGAAACCAAAGTTACCTGGCATCATCAGAACCCAGTTCTCCCAACATAGCAAGTCCTGGACACTCCATGACACCAGAAAATCAGGATTCAGATTTAAAATCAATTCTCATGATAATGTTAGAGGACTTTAAGCAGGACATTAATAACTCCCTTAAAGAAATACAGGAGAACACGGGTAAACAGGTAGAAGCACTTAAAGAGGAAACACAAAAATCCCTTAAAGAATTGCAAGAAAACACAACCAAACAGGTGAAGGAAATAAACAAAACCACCCAGAATCAAAAGATGCAAGTAGAAACAATAAAGAAATCTCAAAGGGAGACTACCCTGGAGATAGAAAACATAGGAAAGAGATCAGAAGTCATAGACACAAGCATCACCAACAGAATACAAGAGATAGAAGAGAGTATCTCATGTGCAGAAGATACCGTGGAAAACATTGACACAACTGTCAAAGAAAATGCAAAATACCAAAAGCTCCTAACCCAGAACATCCAGGAAATCCAAGACACAATGAGAAGACCAAACCTAAGGAAAATAGGTATAGATGAGAGTGAAGATTCCCAACTTAAAGGACCAGTAAATATCTTCAACAAAATTATAGAGGAAAATTTCCCTAACCTAAAGAACGAGATGCCCATAAATGTACAAGAAGCCTACAGAACACCAAAGAGACTAGACCAGAAAAGAAATACCTCTCATCACATAATAATCAAAACATCAAATGCATAAAACAAAGAAAAAATACTAAAAGCAGTGAGGGATAAAGGTCAAGTAACATATAAAGGCAGACCTTTAAGAATTACACCAGACTTTTCACCAGAAACTATAAAAGTCAGAAGATCCTGAACTGATATCATACAGACCCTAAGGGAACACAAATGGCAGCCCAGACTGCTATACCCAGCAAAACTCTCAATCACTATAGATGGAGAAACCAAGATATTCCATGACAAAACCAAATCTGCACAATATCTTCCCACAAACCCAGCACTTCAAAGGATAATTGATGGAAAACACCAACACAAGAAAGGAAATTACAACCTAGAAAAAGCAAGGAAGTAGTCTTCAAACAACCCCTAAATAAGGTAGCTACACAAACATAATTCCACCTCTAATAACAAAAATAATAGGAAACAACAATCATTTTTCCTTAATATCACTTAACATCAATGGACTCAACTCTCCAATAAAAAGACATAGACTATCAGACTGGATACATAAACAAGACCCAGAATTTTGCTGCATACAAGAAACACACCTCAGTGACAAAGACAGACACTACCTCAGAGTAAAGGCTGGAAAACAATTTTCCAAGCAAATGGTCCCAGAAACAAGCTGGAGTAGCCATTCTAATATCAAATAAAATCGACTTTCAACAAAAGTAATCAAAAAAGATAAGGAAGGGCACTTCATACTCATCAAAGGAAAACTCTATCAAGACTTAGGTTGTTGACATCTTGGTTTACTTTTGGTGGTCAGACTGAATCTAGAAATTCATTTCTTTCTTTCAGGTGTCCCAATTTTATGGACTACAGGTTTTTGAAAACATTCTCTTACTTATGATATTCCAAATTTTGTTGTTGTCTGTTATAATGTTTCCCTTTTTATTGGTGATTCTGTTAACTTGGGTTCTTTTTTATTTTATTTTATTTATTTATTTATTTTATTTTATTTTATTTGGTTACTTAGGCCAAAGATTTGTCTATCTTGCTTGTCTTCTTAATGAACAAGTGCATAGATCTATTGATTCTTCTTATTGTTTTCTTTGTTTCCATTTCTTTAATTTCTGTACTGAATATTAACATTATTTGCAACCAACTTGGTTTCTATTTGGTTTGGTCTTGTTATTCAACACTTTTAGTTGTACAGTTAAGTCATTTATTTGTGCTCTTTCTGATTTTTTAGTTTAGGTTTTTGGAGTTAAAAATTTCCCTCATCAGACTGCTTCCAATTGGTCCCAGAGACTTTAGTGTGTTGTGTTTTTATTGTCATCATTCAGTAATAAGTTGTTTCATCTTCCTGAGTTTGCATTTTTACTAGAGATGTGTTTGCTGTCAATTTTCAGTTAGATTGCAGTGTTGTCAAATAGAATACAGGGAGTTATTTTGAATTTGTAAAGATTTCTTTTGTGTCACATGATGTGGTCTATTTTAAAGAATCCATGTGCTGCTTAGTAGAATGAGTGTTCTTTGGTGTTTGGATTGACTATTTTATCTGTTAAATCCAATTAATATATGATGTTTCTCTGTATTTTTTTTTTGTCTGGATGAATTTCATTTCTTGATTCCTTCAGTAATTCTTTATCTTTCAATTGGAGAATTGATACCATCAATATTTAAAGTTATTATGTAAATGTTTGTCTTAATTGTATTGTTGATTTTTGGTGGTGTTTTTTTTATGTTCTCAGTGGTACTTTATGTTTTAATAGCTGTGTGTGTGTGTGTGTGTGTGTGTGTGTGTGTGTGTGTGTGTGTAGATTTGACCTCATAGCTATGTGCTTCTCTCTCTTATTCCTGAAATATTGCTTTCAATAATTTTTTAGTTTGATTTATTATACGTAATTTTTAAAGACTTTATATCACAGGAAGTTTGACTTTCTTCAAGTATTGAAAATATATTTTCTGAGCACATCAGTCTAGGTTGTTCCTCATGGACTTTCAGGGCATAGAATTCATTGTTCTAGGCTCTTTTGCCTTTCAAAGTTTACACTGAGAAACTTTTACCTTAATTATATTGGAGTTTCCTTTATATAATACTTGTGTTTTTTTCTTTTTAAAATTTTCATGGTTTTTGCTTATTTGGTCTTGATCCTCTACTGTATCGTTGAGTTGTGATATTCCATCATCTACTTGATTCATTCTACTTGTAAGGCTTTCTTTTGTGTTTTCTAATTCAGTTACTGTATTTTTAACTTCCATCTTCATTTTAGCTTGGGTCATCTTCAACATTCCTCTCTCTATTAAATTCCATGTGTAAGTCCTAAATTGTCTTTATCAACCAAATGTTTGTGTTTTCTTGGTCATCCCTCAGGTATTTACATTCCTTAAGCTCTTTCTCCTTAGTTTAATTGAGCTATTTCTTTGTATCTTCTTTAAACACTTTGAATTTTTTGGTGAAGTTTGTGGTTATTATTTTCAATTCTGTGTTCTGTTATTAATCCAGGAAATCCTCATTGTCAGACATTTCTAAAGTAGCGGTACATTTTGGAGGGGAAATGATAACTACCTTGATCTTTCATATTGTTTGTGCATTTTTATTTTTATAAAATATAGGCATATGGGGTTCATTTGTTAGTTCTGTATCTGGTATGAATGAAACAGGTTGGGCAGAAAAGATGTGCAGGTGGGTTTGGCTTAGAAGTTGAGAATGGCTTAGATAGAATCAAGTCAGGTGGATAGAAGGGACTAGGATGGCATGCAGGATATGTGTCTCAGTGTACGCTGAAAGTATAAGGGTAGATTCAGTGTACGCTGAAAGTATAAGGGTAGATTTAGTGTGGCAGAGAGTTAGATTATTGTATAGGAGGAGGTTTGTGGGTCAGTGGTAGGCATGGTGGATCTTGAAGGAAGGCTAGAGTTTGTTTGTGGTATAGGCAGGGGTGGCCAGACTAAGATAGGACCCTGTATGTGGGACTCTAGGATCCAGGATAGAGCTGGAAGGTTCTGCAAAGCACATGGAGAGGAGGAACAGACTCACTGACAGCTCCTGGAGAAAGATGTGCAGAATCTGAGTGGGTGGAGAGATTGTGTGTTGTCTGTCATTCTAGTCTTCATTTTGTCTTTGTTTTTTGTAGATTGATTTTTCTCTGCTCAACTTTTTGTGTCTTCCTACTATGTTCTTACTTAATATTTGAAGAAATCTCTATGACTTGGTTAAGATACAGTGCTATTATGATTATGTGGCCTTAATGTTGCTTTCTCTGGTGGTTTAGCTGGCCTATTTACTAGCATTGGTACATTAGTAATCCAAGTCAAGTGGTTACCTACTTTTATTTTTGTTTGTTTGGCAACTCCTCTTTGTACATTATTGTCTTGACTATGAGATGATTCTGTGAAGCTCATTGTAATTATCAAATGTGTTTATAAAACATATATAGAAATGGTTTACTTTAGTACTATATTTGTCATATGTTTTTATTGTTAATTCTTTTTAATATTATGAGTGTTTCTGAGCAAGGAAAATTCTTTTGCTCATTTATTATTTCTGTTCCTTAGCTAAAGGAGTTTGTCTTAAATAGTAGCAGCTGATAGTAGTTTTCGTCAAACACAAAATTAGCATATCTTTTCTTTCTGACTTTTCTGGTGTCCAATGTGAAAGCCATTATTGTTCTAGTTGGTACCTTTGTGAGTAATGTATTATTTACTTCATTCATTTATTTATGTGTGTATGTGTGTGTGTGTGTGTGTGTGTGTGCGTATTTATATGTACAATAAGTATGTGTGGGTATCAAAGGACAACTTCAGGCACTGGTTCTCTCCTTTCCCTTTCCTCATGTTCTAGGTCACTAGGCTTGTTTTATTTGCTAATTCATCTTGATGGCCATTTTTTAGGTTTAAATTGTTAAACATTTTAGTGCTTTTTCTTGATTTCAGTATATCACATTTTTTTTTTAGCTTCTAGTATATGTAGGTTTGTGTCTTTCTCTGGTGAAGTTTTTAGTTATTATTTCTTCAACTATTATTTCAGCCTCAATTTTTCTTTTTACTTCCATGTCTGGAATTCTGATGATATGAAGTGACAGAATTTTACTGTTGTCATCTAGGTTTCTAAAGATTTTTTCTCATTCTTTGTTTCCTCAGCTTTACTAATTATGCAATGTACCATTCCATTATGCGTCTTGCTCCATGTAGCTCTATTTATTTGCTTTATAACTTGCATTTAATTCTTATTATAGTTTCTATGTCTTTAACAAGATTTAATGAATTTTCATCTGTGTTAAGAGGGTTTGTGGAAGATTCTTTAAAGATTTGTTATTTTTGTTTATATTTGTGTATTATGAGTTTTTGTGCACCACATTCATGAAGGTACCCACAGAGGCTAGAGGGCATAGGATCTCTGAGAACTGCAGTTACAGTTTTGAGCACATCATGTGAACTCTGTGAACCAAACCTAGTTTATCTACAATGCAGAAAGTAACCTTAATCCGTAAGACATCTCTCCAGCCTGAGTGTAATTATTTATGATAGAATTTATGTAGTATTTATTATAGCAAATTTCAAATTCTTGCCAGATACAGTATTAGGCGTTAGCATCGGTTCATTGTCTTATTCCCCTAAGTTGTGAGTTTCCTGATTGTTGGTGTGACATGATTTTGAGTTGTAGAATGAGCAGTTCACCTCTCTGTTTATTATTTAGGTTAATCAGGGTAAGACTTAAATCTCTTATTTTAGTATCCACTCTCTCTTGGGTTAACATGCTATCCAGGATTTTGTGGACTGGGGACCCAGTGTTGCTCACAGAATCTGGTATTCTCTGGAGAAGGGACCTATCTGGGTTGGGGAATCAGAATGCTGCATCATTAGCCTTCCTATGGTAGTAGAGTGATGCTAGTGCAAGTGAACATGCATGCCATGCTTTCTTCTCATCCCAGGAACTGTGAAAAAACTTTATATGTTATCCTAAGGTTCTTAGTAGAAAACGAATGGATCTATCCATCATTTGAGGCCAAAAGTTAGAAAATCACATAAATGCTCAGTTTCTATATTTAGCAATCACCTACTGAAAGTTTCTTCAGAACATTTTGTCAGATGCTTCATTTTGTCTTGCCTCTATCTCTATCCATTGCTATCAATGAGAACTTGTGGAGTACTGTAACAGCTGCACTTTCTACCCTGGCTCATTGTGGATGATCAGGTAGGCATGACTTTCTCAAAGGAGATAAAGATTGCCAGGGGCAATTGCAGGACAGGCTTGTTAAACTTTACTGTTCAGGTTGTTTCCAAGTTCTGATTATGCAGTTACTCTTCCCGAGGACCTGGCTCCATATCATCCATATCATCCATATTATCCAATTCATCCATGATTGTAATGGCCATCCTCATTCATAATTCCATCTCTTAACTGCTTCATTTTTTCAGCTAGATTATGATATTTATGAGGAAGAAATTATGCTTTATATCTTCTGTTCCAGGAAAAATGTAAATATATTTAGCTTGCATTTTAAATATCTTTAATGAAGAACACTGGGCTGAAGGCATAGTTCCCATATGATGCTCTATGCTGCCATAGAACAAAAGCAACTTGACCAAGTGACTATGGATGAAAATTTCTGAAGCCATGACCTTTTTCTTTTTGTTAGTTACATTTTGTCACAGTAACAAAAGCCTATCATAAAGTGATTGACACCCATGGCTAACTGAATATCACCTTTTTGTGTTTTTCATTTTCAGACATCATTTTTTCAGATCCCCCTTTTTGAAACAGGAATTTACCACGCGTGTTTTTTTATTGCTTGTAGTAGTTATTTTCCTCATGTCTGTGAAAGAATATTTTACAAAAACAATTTAAGGGAGAGGAGAGGTTTATTTTAGTTTGCAGTTCATGAGATACAATCTACTGTGGGATGGAGGACATGGTGGCTGAAAGGACTGGATCAACAACAATGGGAACTTGTGTCTTGGTTCACAGAGACAAATAGAAGGCTGAGACCTCAAGCCTAATTCAGGAGCACATATCACCCTTAAGTCTCACCTATCTAGAGACATGCTTAGAATACTTAGAACCTATATGCAAAAGGTTCTCTAAACTTCCAAGCCACACCACAAGCTTGGGACTCAAAAACAACAGGCTTTTAGTCCCTTTGCATGTTTAGACCCTAACATTACTGCACAGGAATTTAAAATAAGACAATATAATTTTGTTTTACCAACCATTTTCTTTCAGAGGTTCAATTTAATATCCCCTAAGTACATCTATTTCCACAGGATGAATACTATTTACATATTTTGAGCAAGAGAACTAGATTTAGAGAAGACTCAGCCCAGAGTGTGACAAGTCTCCTCTTTTAGTAATGCTAAATGAGAAACTTGACAGTATGGAGTTTTGAAAAACTTTTTTTGGGTGTGTAATAATACCACTAATAATTAAGTTACCTAAGCAAATCTTCCAACGTATTCCAGGTCAGCATCAAGTCAGTTTATGTTCAGTGGTCTTTGACAATTCAGTTGAGATCGTAGTCTGTAATGGCTGAGCCATCTATCCAGGCCATATAAAATTCCCTGTTTGTTTGTTTGTTTGTTTATTTAAGATGACAAGTATTATTAAAAGCACAGTTAAGGAAAGCAATAAAAGTTCTTTTTCACTTCATAATATGTTTTAAGTATATAGTTAAACTCTATATTTTCTTTTGATAAATCAAAGAATCATAATGTGAAGTTTTCTACCATGTCACCTAATACTTTTCTGTTTATTTGTGAAAATAACCTTTAAAATCTCAAACAGACTCACTTGAGACATTCTTACATGATTCACACTAATACATTCATGAACATAATTGGTGATCCAGGCCTGGTGGCACACACCTATGACCTCAGCACCCAGAAATCAGTAACAAGACAGAAACAAGAAGTCTGGGCTATACAGTGCAACTGTCTCTGAAAAAGTTAAAACAAAACCCACAAAATATCCCAGTGAATAAGCTTTGAAATGGGATACCAAAGGAAAACGTTGTGATCAAACAAATCTGTTTGAATTGATATCATGAGCCCTGTATACTGATACAACCTCATGTAAGAGTTACAGTTTGTCATGGAAGAAAGTTGACCCTGATCACCACATTGCAACACAGAGCTTGGCTCTTTTACTTAGCCATAGGTGACTGTGGGCCTTTTGTAACCTCTCCCAGTCCCATTCTCTTGGTAGTACATTGAATTTGGCTGCCCTGATATATCCACGGACTGTGTTTCCAGAACTTCCAAAGATACCACATCTTCAGCTGCTCAAGTATTTTACATATTTCACATGGATGAAGTTTGTGAAGGAATAATGCAGAATAGAAAAAAGCTGTATGAGTTTATAAATATGTTGATAAAGTACAATATAATACAATTATGAGTATAAATAAAAGTATCTTATTTAGTTTATTTTTTCTGGCTTCTCTTTATCAATTGTTCAGTAGGACATTTTAGGTACTTTCTGGACAACTAAAGGGTTGGATTTTTAAAATATAAAATAACCTGTTATTTGCATAGCATTCCATGTCCTTTCATGCTGTCTAAGTTATCTATAATACAATGTAAATATTTTGAAAGCAACTGATTTATTGTAACATTCAGAGGAAATGATAAGAGTGAAAGTCAGCATTCATTCAGTACAGACATAATTTCCACCAGTATTTTCTCTACAAAGCAGGTTTGATATATGAATCTTTGATCTGGGAGGTTGTATAATTTCTGTAGCTGTTTGAGTCCTATAGAGTCCTGGTGCCTTAACCTCACATCAACTTACAGCTTGACTCTAGAGCACAAGGTTTGGGGTAGAAGCTCTGAGCTCAAAGGCCCTAAGAGCAGGCCCACTCCGTGGAAAATCCTGTTACTAGAAGTTGTTATGGGCTGGAGAGTCCTGAGTAATGCAGCACTGAATGATCATCTTCTCAGATGAATGTTTATGCCACATAAGATGAAACAGCTTTTAAATAAGATAAAAGATCCCATACCTTTCATGCCTGGCTTTCTGACAAAGGTGGCAAAATCATCAAATACTTGCACTTGGGATTCACCAAGTTGTGATTCCAATGTTACAGTTGTGGGCTTGGTTTAATGATGTCCTGAGATGAACATAGAGAACAGGTTGGAGAGTTACAAGAACACAGTGTTTATTACACACACACACACACACACACACACGCTTACACATGCACACACTCATTCACCCACCCATGCACACACACTGCCATTGGTCAACAGGGGTAGCTGTACTTAAGGAAAGAGTTTTTTGGGGAAATCATGTAAGGAACACAGACTGAGCTATAGCACTTCTCTGCACAGCTCATTTCCAGCACTTCACTGAGTTTGCTCCAATCTCATTTTCCAGCTGTGCAGGTGTCTAGTCTGGCTTACTCCCTGAACTCAATGCTGTTGGGCATGGGTGAGGCACCTGCTCTCCTGGAAAAGCAGCTATAGGTAAATGACAGCAGCTCCAGGGACTTAGCTCATGTTTGCATGTGCAGACAGAGCAGCCACCTGCAGGAGCAACATAAAGGTCTTGTAGAGCATTAGGAATGCCTTCTCTGTGTGCCTCAGGGTGTTCACAGAGTTGGATTCTTTTCTTGGCTCAGAAATTACTTGGGTAAGTTTGTTGACAGGATGAAAAGGAGCTACCTTGTTTCAAACTGTTTCACAGGGTGAGTGTCTCCCCTGAAGTTTAACTATGTTGTGCTGGATGCCTCAGAGTTGCTTCTTTTCTTTCTTTGCCTCCCTATACAGCCCTTTAGTATCTCTCCCATAAAGTTACTAACAAACTGAGGAACTCTTGAACCTTCTATCATATTTATAAAAGTAAGAATTGTTAAAAATAAAATTAGAAGCTGTAGAAAGAACATCTCACATGTTAGTCAATAAAATGGCTTCTCCTGTGCTGTGTATTCTCCTAGATTATGCTAGATATGAGTGATTCAGTATAGTAACTGGAGTTTCATTGATTGCCCACAGAGTAAGAGAAAGCAATGCTGTTCTGGACCTTTGAGGATTATAAAGTATCTGATAATATCCCCAATCAAACAAGAATTGAGCAATAATACTGAAACCATCGATACACACATTGAGAGATCTCTGATTTTGAATGGGAGATTATTTTTAGGACATTTACTTTCTACAGAAGCTAGACCATTCTGTTGACCTCACCCTGAAGAAAAGATTGTGTGTAATATGGATTTATTGTAGGCAGCATATGAAAAATTGATAGAAGGGATGATGCATCACATCCACAAACATTTACAGGATATCCATCATATGTGTTGTGTGACCACTTCAGGGACATTCAAGACCAAATATTCCACCTTATTTCTAATTATACTTTAGATGATGGCAGGGCACTGCAATGTGAATTCATTCAGTTCTGCAATATAACTGAGTACTTGCAATATAACATGCATTACGCTAGCCAAAAGCATTGTTGTCTTGAATGATTTTTATATTCTAAGAGGTTCCAATTCTTTTGCAGTGTACATACTAAAAAATTGAGTGCTAATTGCTTAATATAAAAAATAAGAACTGGATGTATGCCTGAAAATTTCTCATAGTACTTTCTCATAGTAATCACCTTCTAAATGCTTCATCAGGATTACTTGCTGAACCTGCTTTGCAATGTTTAAACTTTCTCTTCATTCAGCAATATATTTCCTATCCTATTTCTGATGAGATGGGGAAGGAAACATCACGGTGGGTGATTGTGACAGAAGAATAGGAACTACACTAAAAGAGATAGGTATGTGAATGAAGTGTGGGTGGCTTCAAAAGATAAGTTTTCTGGTAAAAAGCATTGTTTTGAAAAGAAGGAATGAAAGAATGTCAAAAAATAAGGACATAGAGTAGATAGCTAAATTTGGTTAAGAACATAAGAAAGAGAACAGGTTAATGTTCTTACAGATGCCCTACAATGAACATACATTGTTTCTATGTTCTAAAAGGCCAAAAAAAAAAAAAAAGAAAAGAAAAGAATAACCTTGAATCTATCACATTTAATTGAATCTTGTTTCAATCTGTCAGTGTTTCAATTAATTATGGTGATATATCAATAAGATTTTACAAAGTGTGCTTTGGAGAAGTCCTAGTCTTACACAACAGAGTTCATTTGTAGAAAAACTTCATATATAAAGTGGATCAAAGAGTGACATGATGAACTGTAGATTCAGAACCATGGAAATGTTTCCTACAGGAAAGAAGAGGGCAGCTTTTCTTTCGGGAAGAAAACAAAGGTCATATGTTCAGAAGAGCTGAAACCTATAAGATCTTAAGGGTCTTGCTCAAGCAGTGATCAAACTGGTAGGTGAGACATTCAGGAAGAGACTCAGCTTATTGCAGCTTTTTGTTGGAAGCTAAACTACATAGAGGAGATTTTTCCTTGCAGTTATGGTACTTGCAAGTGCTTCAAGGATTGTAGCTTTCATGAGTCTTTGCCAGCATTGTGATGACTTTTGGAGGATACAACTGCTTTTGAGTTAATCCATGCTCTTGTAAGTAACCTCTTGTTCATACTGTGAGTAACTCCAAGGAAAACTTATGCTTCACCAAGTTGAACTGAAGTTCAGTCACTACTTTTGCCTGTCATTGGTTGCCTGTCTGTGATGTGCAGTCACTTCTTCCAAGAATAACGTCTCATACATGGCCATATACTCAGCATGAGGTAAGGGGTGTCAGAAAGACCTCCTGGTGCCTTCATGTCACACTGAGACTGACAGCTGCAGACATGGCCTGCACTTGCTCCAGAAGTTTTTTCACATAAGTAATATTCAAATTCAAAATTATAACTGGCATCATGTTGAAGCTATAACAGAGGTAAATAAATTATTGTTCACCTCGATTATATTCTATGCAGTGGAATGATTTAGGAGAAACAGGAAAAAACAGCTGTTAATATTGCAAACTCTACTTGGGGCTGCATGCTAGGTGTGCATTTTTCTTGTATACAGACTGTTTCAATGCTCTGTTACTATACCCAGATATTTAAAACTAGAAATTTAGACTTTACAGGACTCATGCACCTTATTCTATTTTGCATTTGGAAGTTCTTGGCAAATATAATCTAAAACTACAATTATTCTCCCTTTCCCCTTCATATCACCTGTTCTCTTCTGAAAATGACATGCACTCATAATCTCACAGTGGCTCTAGTTGCCTGCACAAGATCAATTCATTTCAGCATTCCAAGATGCAATAGGAAGGGCTTCATGGACCCTGCCTTTATCCTAGTGCCTATGACAATTGATAGCCTCTTGGAAAGAAAGAGTCATTTTCTTAATGGATGTGATCCCTAGTAAGCTGACCATTCTCCAGGGGATGGTTCCACATCTATGGGTATATGGGTAGCAAAATATGGAGCTTATGGATTACTTTTTAACAGGAGTAAGTTATAAAACTAGAGGAGTAGATAGGTGGGTATGGGCCTGGGAGGAGTTGGGAGAAATGAGATGTAAATATAAATAAAATGATTGTGTGAAATAGTCAAAAATTAATAAAAATGTTAAAGTATACTAAAAAATGTGATGTTTTTCTCGTATTTCTAAAAAATATGCTTCCAGGAAATGTAGGACTCCAGAAATTACACTGAAATTCTTTATTCATGTGGGTTTTCTTTCTTTCTTTTTTTTTTTTTTTGTAGTTTTTATTTCAGAAAAAATTTCTAACAATGTTTGAACCTATTGATAATTTGCTCTCTACTGTCCAAATAGTAGCCATTTTTGGGAGTTTGCACAGGAAAGAGGACTATGACTGCATGGTTTTATTCCTTGTATACAATGGCCCAGATATCAGATCCTACCTTGCCTTAGTAGTTCCCAATGAGTCTTTAGTGGGAGATTTTTTTAGGGTAATCAGACAAAGAGTAAAGTTTAAAAAGCACAAAATTACATATTTTTAAAGGGGATAAAACAGTCCAAAACATACAAATAAGTAATATTATACAGAGTGAACAGGAGACACACATACACACACACACACACACACACACACACACACACACACACACACACTAACAGTTAGTGAAAAAAAGGCCATGAATTTGAAGGAGAGTGGGAATGGGTGCATTGGAAGAAAGAAAGGAAAGGAAGAAATGTAATTAAATTATAACCTCAAAAAAAAGAAGATTTCGAGCAGGTCTGCTCAGCTTGCATGATGAGTAGATACATCAAGACTGTGTATTCTGCAATATACAATTCTCAAAACAAATTTTAGTATCAAGATTATTTAATAATTCTGCATCACTAGGTCTGTCAGATGATCCTGGGCCAGAAGGCTGACGATCTGATGCTCCAACATTTTGTAATATAAGGACTGTCCAGGTGTTCAGCGGTCTCTATAAATTGGCTAAGTTTTAAAAGCTATGCTTTGTGCTTCCCATAATTTCAGTTAATTCAGTCATTCTGGATTTCTGACGAGGTTGAAGACTTATAGTGTCATAGCCAATCCTGGCTATTTACTTTGAGAGAAAAGACTTGAGACGATGGTTTTCAGCTGACATTCATTATAAAGCCAAGAAAAAAGTCAGGTTCAGAATTAAGTCTTTTAGTTAGGAGAGATGACAGAGGTTCTGGTTAGTCAACAAAATGATGGACTGGGTATTAGGTCTATCTTGTTCCTTACTGATACAACTTGATATAGTTATGCTCTAATTGTATTTTGAGAGAAAAATTTTATCTTAACAGGAAGGGTGATAAGTAGGAGGATCTAAGGTAGGAGGAGTAAGGAGAGGAAGCTGAGGAACTAGGAGATGAGTGGGGGGGGGAGGGAGGGAGGGGAACATGGAGGCAGATGTTTGCATGTCTATGCCAGTCAAAGATAGTTGGTATATCTAGGTTGGGTATTGGGTTACACTTCTGATTATATGGGCATCTTATTATAAAACCTTTGATTAACATTTTAAAAAGTTACTAATAAAAAAAAAGAAGATTTCAATTAAAAAATAAAACAGAGGGCAAGACTGAAATCCCTCTTCTCAGGCTTTGAGTAATGAAAGAATTTATGAAGTAGACAAGGGAAGCCTTATCAGAGCTGGTTCTGCTATCAGAGAAAATGGGAGCAAGTAAATAACCTTTCAAGGACTGAGATTTTGGAGACCCAGGACATTTGAACATTGGAATTTTCCCAACTCTTTGGCCCACTTCTATTTTCTGGATTCCTTCTCTTTCACAAATAAAATTGTCTTTGTTACTATCACTGTCCATGTGTCTCAGATCCAATGCTTTTCTCTAGAACACAAAGGCCAGAAATCTTAGAGGGTGCCCTTTAGACTCTGAACCACACCTATAACAATCCTACCCACTAGGCATTTCCTCCATGAACTACAGAGCAATCAATCTTCCAAGCTGAAACATGAAGAAACCTGAATAAACCACTAGGTGTCTTTGTAGATCATGGCAATGCTCTTAACATATGCTTTTAAATGAAACGATGTCCACCTCTTCAAAATGGAATGTAGCCAAAAATTCTTAAGTTGCCCATATTAAGCACAGCAATGTGGATGACTAACTGCAAAGAGGAGGCAGACCAAATTCAGTAGACACATTAGGAAATAATTTAGATGCCTCTCTCCCTCTACTTCCCAGAGATTGTTCTCTTCCCACTACTCAGTAGGACTGTAGCATCCACACTTTGATGTGATCTTTATATCTGGAGGGAGAGAGGAGGGAAGGGGAAAAGGGGGTCCAGTTCAGATATGGGAGGAGATGGGGGAGAAGTACAGAGGGTGAGGAATTTGAAAGTAGATGTGTAACAGTGGGGAAGGGAGACCTGGAAGTAGCCACTAGAAAGTCCCAGATGCCAGGGACCCAAGAGGTTCCCAGGACCCAACAGGGAGGACAATAGCCAAAATAACCAACAAAGGAGAGATAGAACTTGTAGAGACCATCTCCAGTGGATAGACGCGGCCCCCAGTTGAGGGATGGGGCCACCCACCCACATCAAAAATATTCATCCAGAATTCCTCCTGTCAAAAAGAAATGCAGGAACAAAGAGTGGAACAGAGACTGAAGGAAAGGCCATCCAGAGACTGCCCCACCTGAGGATCCATCCCATCTGCAGACACCAAACCCAGACACTATTGCTGATGCCAAGAAGTGCTTACTGACAGAAGCCCAGTATAGCTGTCCCCTGAGAGGCTCTGCCAGAGCTGGACCAATACAAATGCGAATGTACACAGCCAAACATAGGACTGAGTGTGGGGTTCCCAGTGGAGAAGTGAACTGAAGGGGTCTGCAACCTGATGAGCCAGGATAAGGGAACACTAGGTCACTGAGGCAGGAGTGGGTGGGTGGGGGTGGGGTGAGGGAGCACCCTCATGGAGGCAGGGGGAGGCAGGAGGGAATTGGGGGATATGGAGGGGAAACTTGGAAGGGGAATAACAAGTGAAATGTAAATAAATAAAATAACCAATAAAAATGAAAAAAATCAGAAAATAATCCTAAATGGGTCAACAAAATCAATTGAGACTTCACTTCCCACTTTCTGTGTAATTGAAATCATGAGCCTTTGGAAAGCTAACCTTGCTTTTTACTTTTGCTCTAATGAGCCTTGGGAGAGCTCTGGGCCATACAACAGTGTTGAGAGCTCCAGGACAAATAAACTTAGCAGATACAAGATATAGTACTCCAACCCATTTAATAAGTAGTGTTACCAACCTTATTCCCCTATAATTTCTGTTTTTGAAGAAAGAAGCTCCACTTTCCTTACTATTCTTTTGTTCCCTGTTCCCCATGAAGCTGGAGCTCACTGAATCCATCTATTCTTTGAGGAACATTCTTTTATGTGGTTTGTGTGTTGAGTTTTATCTCTCAGAAGTGCTGTTCCTTCACTTTCCCGGGTAGCTTATTCCATCCAATATGTGCTTACCTGTGAGAAAAGTTAGGCTTTGTCTCCTTGAATCTATAGACCTTCCTTCCATGACAAATTCATCATATAGTGTTACTGTATTGTCTGAATAAAGCTGTTCAAATCACTTCTGTTGTTAGCTCATATCATGTTGGGTCCCTGTAGAGACAATCCCAGAAGTGGAACTGGAACTAGAGTTCCTCTTATTTGTAGTCTCATCCTACATAGGCTGTCACTGGAAGCTTTCAAGAGGGCTCAATGGGCAGAGGTGTTTGCTGCCAAGCCTGGTGATCTCCGTTTTAACCTTAGAACCCACATAGTAGGAGAGAACAGAATCCCTCTGGCTTTCACAGTTCCACACATGCGCTTGCCGCAATCACACACACACACACACACACACACACACACACACACACACTAAATAAATAAATAAACATAACAAAACTTTAAAGAAATCTATCAACATTTGCTAAAATACAATATTTTTAAATCTATAAATTTAATAGAGATGTTATTATATAAGTTATAAAATATGAAGCGTAGGACCCCTTTCTAAAAATGTACATTACATTTAAAGCTGGCCATCAAGACACAGTGCTCTTATTATATCCCAAACATATCTATAGATTAGAATTAAAAATGGAATCAGAGACCTAGTAATTGTCCTGTTATGTTAAAATTGTGTCCTTGAAATAGCAGTCGAAGTCTTGTGACCAGGTGAGATTACAATATAAAAAGTTGACAGAGCAGAGGAAAGCTCAGAGGCACAATTTGGCAGTACTTATGAGGGAAGGGAAGAAACATCTGAGAAGCAGGCAGGGAATCAATGGAGCTGTCAGAGGTCATAATAAGGGATCTGTCTTGTCTTCTCATAAGTGACTCCAAAAGTTGGAACAATGGCCACAGATGGGAGATTAGTAAATGTCCACATACTGTGTTTTTGGCATAGCACATGTTCCTATTTTATATAGTAGCATAAATTTAAAACTAGTAACTTCAAAAATTGGATGCTTATGCCTTACAATCAAATAATGACGATATGGAAGCTTAAAATCAGTGCATTTAATAGAGCTTCTTGTTGAAAACTCATAAGCCTTGGGTTTGAGATCAGAGCAGGGTGAAGTGTTATAAGAATTCTCAACACTGGGATGGGCAAAATTAAGGAAACTGATACCACTGATCACACCTGGTATGCCTTCCCAAAAATATTTGGTGAGTAATAAATCCCCCTGCACCCAGTCCCCCACAGCACTCATCACTCTCTCTTCCCTTCTTTAAGCACATATAAATGCCCTTTGCACAGACTATTTGTATCTGTCCTTCATGTGCTGCTTTTTATCGAGCCTTTTATGAAGATCCTGAATATGCTACTTTGTAACTCCTTTAGAAAACCTTCTAGGATGTGCTGGTTTGTCACTCATTCTTTAAGGAAACTCACACCACTTGCTATTTTATAGTTTGTTCTGTTTTCCTTTCTTTCTTTATTACTTTACAGTATTTCTTGGAACTACCTGATGTGTTAAGATAAAGAGTTTTGCTTAACCACAATCACTTTTCTGAACACTATTTATTAATGAAGATTCAGGTTATTGACAATATTTTCTACTACAGTCAATATTACCATGAGCAACATTAGCACGTTATATGAGGTGTGTAGGAATAGTAGCTTATGGGAAAATTGATTTTGCAGATTTGTTTAATATAAGGGAGTTTCTAAGGTAGATTTCAAAACCTGGAATATTGTCTGGAAGGTGTATTAGCTGTAGTCTGGATCTCCAAAGCCTGGAGAGTTGAAGCGTTGAATTATATACAATTGCTAAAATATATACATTTGACTTTGCTTAGTTTTCTTAGTAAGCATGGAGTACCTTAGTCCAGCATCACATTTCACTCCACATAAAGTTAGTGGTTTTGGTGTTTTGGGGTTTTTTTGTTTTTTGTTTTTTGTTTGTTTGTTTTCATCTTAACATAACTGGGAGTCATCTGTAAAGACGGAAACTGAAATGAGAAAATGTCTCCATTAGCTTGGCTTTTGGGCAAGTTTATGGGACATTTCCTTGTTTACTGATTGATATGGAAAGGCCCAGTCATTTGCAAGCAACCCCATGCATGGGCAAAGAAGGTAGACCAAGGAAGCCATGGTGAACAGGTCAGTGAGTAATGTTTCTCTATACTCTCTTCAGTTACTGCTACCAGATTCCTGCTCTGATTTTCTTTCACAATGGATTGTGAGATGTAAAGTGAAATAAATATTTTACTCCTCAGTTGGTTTGGGTCATGATGCTAATCACAGCAATAGTAAGCAAATTAAACATCACTGAACCTGTATCTGTTCAGCTGCCGACATCCACTACTCAGGTCAGGAAAATTCTCTCCTTTTGTTTTCTCTATGGGATGAATTCAAACACTTTTTGCTCTTAGAGTTTTCTTTGTTTTGTCTTTCACTATGAGAATTTATTGCATATAATTGAATCTATCAATTTCTTTTTAAGTCTTGTGATTTGTTTTATAACTTTTGCTTCACTGGAATTATAAATTAATTGTCCCAGTATATCTCATTATATGTTAAATATTTTTCATTTTTATTTAAATGACTGACATTTAATGCTGGTGTGATCCTTGAATTCCACCCAATTTGTATTGTTTATTTACTCCATATTATTCATTGATTTTTTTTCCTTCAATATTATATAACTTCTTTATTATGAGGAGTGTTTCAGACATACTTTGGTATGTGCTTGCATTTTCAATGCTGTATTATATTTACTTTAGACAAATACCGTTCACTTTGGCCATATGCTGTTCAAGGTTCTACTGCCTTCTTATTTTTTTGTTTGTTTGTTTTAGAGGTTTTTTCCCTCCACTTCTTCCTCCTTCTTCTTAAATATTGTAATTTCAAAAATATCTCACCTTATTGGTACATTTAGTGAAAGTATATTTATTTTCTGGCTTTCTCAAAAAAGTTTTATAGAAATTTGCTTATTTTATATAGATATATTTGCAAACATTTTCTGTGACTTAGTGTTAGTCTTGAAGAAACTGGTCTTACATTTTCAAATTTTCTTTGTTTTCTTAGAATGTAATTATAAAATGTATTCTTTGTGTTTGTAATATTTCACATATATCTCTCTGGGTAGGGATGTCTCATGATGAATTATGAACTACTTTGATAGTCACCACAGGGTGGAAATCTCTATAACAGGACAAATATTCATACTAAGCAGAGGTGAACAACTTCTTGAGAAATATTGCCTGGAAAATATAGGATTTATTTTTCACAATCCAGTAAATCAACAAACAAGGATCAAATTATCAAGCAAAGGTGTTTACACATCTGATGGCTTATGCCATTCCTGATAACTATTTCAGAGGAGCCATATGTTTATAAATAAATACCTAGAGGGAAAAGAGAAAGAGCAGGTCACACATGAATATGGTTGAAAGTATTTTTCTTGTAACAAATCTTCCTTTGCAGACGGTGACTGTAGGTATTCCATTATAGGAGTCTACAAGTAGGACATGTCGTTTAGCCATATCAATATAATTATATCCAACTAAATGTAGCGCCTTGCTGCTCATTCAGTTGGTCACACCCTACAAACATTTTAAAGACCTATTTATTTATTTATTATTTGTGAGTGTGTATGACTGCATAGGTTTATGTGTGCCACATTTGTAGGAGCTCCCAGAGGCCAGAAGAGGGCTTTGGATCCCCTGGAACTAGAATTACAGACAATTCTGGGCCATCATGTGGATCTAGGTTAGGTTCCTGTGCAAGAGTATGCACTAAACCATCTCCTCAGTTTTGTATTTTTAAATTAAAAATAATAATTACAAGCTAACCAATTACAAGGAATTAACATATTTTTCTAAGAATGATAAAAGAATATTGAACTCTTACCTTTAACTATGAGTGAGTAACTGAATCAATGTGGTCTACATTTCAATTTGTCAATCATGTGAAGTAGGAAAGGCAGAGGCATGATATAATTGGTTAGTGGGACAGGTAGGGCATATGCTAAGAGAGGAGATACTTTAGAGAGTCTTCATACAAACAAGACACACATAAGAGAGACTAGCAAAAGGTAGGCAAATGGTTTATGGATTTCTGTAAGCATTTTGGAAACTCGATTAAACTTGGCAAATAAAATCATTTACTATACAGATTGCACTGCCTGTGAGAAAAAGGAAAGTAGTTTTCACAAGATGACTTCTAGTAGAATACTAACAGTGGCACTGTGCCCGGTTCAGGGCTTGTTCATTCCATAGGTAAAGTTTCTACTCTCTGTTTAGCTTTGTGTCATGATCTGAGAAAGTTCAGGTTGGCAGTATCATTCAATCTTGCCATTGATGATATATTATGGGATATTTTAGAGAAATTGAGAAAGAAAGTATGAGTTGTAATATTTTAAATGTATCTTAAAAACTAGGCAAGAAAACTCAATATGTTTTCATAATCTGCTTCATCTGGTCAAAGAATCCCCAATAAATTCCTCATGTAAGAAGTTTAAACTTGAAAGTGAAGAGAGTAAAAGAGAAAACCATTTTTTTAAAGAAAGCACACAAGGTTTTAAAAACTTTATAGAAATGTCTCCAGCAGATTTGGCTATTAACTAGATTTCTTCTAGTAATATATTCTTCATTTGGTATGAATTTATGCTGTCTTGGTAAAATGAGTTTGTTGCTATCATATTAACATTTTATTCTTTGGAAAACCTTTATAAAAACTAATGTAATTTCTCCTTTAGAAGAAATTGTGGGTGATGTGGTGTTGAGTAACCTCAACAAAGGCATGAATAACTTGAATGGCTTCTATGGTCCTCTAATTTTGTATCTGTAAAGAAGACTTCATGCCTACCCAATTTATCCTTTGCCCCTATGGAGTTGTCTTGCTTTACCTGACATGGAAAATTTCTCAAGTATCCTGTAAATCTACCACAAACATCCTTATTTTTTAATGATTCTTTATCTACTGATAAGTGCAAACAGTGACATCACAGCTTGAATAAAAAGTAAATATGTCCCATGTAGTCACAGCTGAGTTGTTTACCCCTCACTGAAGGGGACACTCTGTACAAACTTCCAATGTTCTCAGGTACTGTAGGCTGTGCCTTACCATCCTATAATGGGTTGGTTTGTAAACTCCAAGGACACAGATGAAAATAACCTGAAATAACATCATCAGATGTGGTAGGAGGGATCTGCAAGGGGTTAAAATAGTGTTAAGAGGAAAGACTTTTTACAAAGATAAAGGAATGAGTAAGAAAGGGGTTGACTCAATGCACATTGCTTTTTCAGATCTGGAAAATTAGCAAGAACCTTACCAGATCAAATTTCAACAGAATTCTCTGGAAGCAGCTGGCAGAGACTAGTTACTGTTCCGCATCTGTAAGTTACCGGGGCAAGTGAGGACTGAGGAAATAAATGTCAGCTTCCTCACCTCTCAGAGGGAGCATCCCTGGTGTCACCCACTTCTTTTTAGCAGTGTTCAGGATGACCATAGAGTTTTGCACATACCATGCAAGTGCTCTGCTGTGACCTATGTTCCTTGAGCTTGCATTTTTTTCTATAATTCATTTAATATCCTTTCTACTTTGAATTATCTTTCTGTTTCTCTCGAAAGATCATCTAATATAAAGAATATGTATTGGAATCTTGTTTGTGTTTGCTTCTAGGTGACCCTGTACTAGAGAGTACATTGATATTGTCAACTACTAGCTGTCAGAAAGGCAGTGCCATCTTTGAGCTCATGAAAAGAGAACTGTGCTTTAATTTACCTACTCAGTATTTGATATTTTCTCCCTATTCCATGGCAGCCTAAAAAAACAAAACAAAATCAAACAAACAGAAAAAAAAAAAAAACCAACAACAAAAATAAACAACAAAAAACCCACCTGATTGACTTGGTTAAAGCATAAACACAATATTAAAGAATGTTTAGATTAAATTTAGACTTAATTTGAGTTTGAGTGCTCTATCCTTAAAACAGCAACTGAAATTTTTCAGTTTTCTACATGGATTCTTTCATTCAGTGGTTTTTTAAATTGCATTCTACAAATATAGCTTGCAGATGAATTTGCTAAATATCCACAGGTCTCACTCCCTGGGTGTCTTGGATGAGACAAAGTTCACCATAACAGAATATAATATACTATCTTTAATGTTAAAGAGCTCTCAATTTCCCAGAGCAGCAACAACCCATTTTACTCAAGGACTGAGCCTAAGTCTGAGTGTAAGTATTGAAATTGCTGGATAAAAGAGGCTGAAGGCACAGAGACAGGAATTGGGCCCATGCATTAAGTTATTCTTTCATTCATGGGATAGTTCTTGAGCACTAAGTATGTTAAAGGAATTTTTTCCCCAAATTATGGTGAAGATGTGAGCTCCACTAGTTTACTTATTGTTCATTCTGTTTTGTTTGCTCTTTATCTTGTAAGTAATATTAAAAGATCAATAAGTTCTTGATTGATTAGTGCCCAGCTCAAAGAAAAGATGCAGAGTTGTGTGGTTCATGAGTTAGTAAGAAGGTGTGAAAAAGTAGACTGTTAAGGATCTGGGTAAGCATCTCCTCAGTACACTCCCTTTCACTAGTGAGGTATATGTCTGTCTATGTTTCTCCTAGAATCTCTTTTCTAAAAGTGTGGGAAGGGCTCACTGGGCTAAGGGTTGATCCAGGGAAAACAACCATTGACTGTGAGATTTGATATGAGCCAAGTATAGATGTAAGCACAGGAACTTCCAGAGCCTGACATATTCCCAGAGTTTGGCTTGCGAGATTTCTCTATAAAAGTAGAATCTGAGCAGCTTTCCTCAGTGAAATCTGTAGACTTTGATTTCTGTGTTACCACTGGCATGGCACAGACATGTGGCCTATTCACCCATCCTTTCTACTTCTGAGACTTTCTTCCAGCATTGACATAGTAGTTTTTAATTTTTTAAAATTACAATATAAATATATCATTTCTTTGTTTTTATTTTTTAAGCTTTCATATAATATGCTAAGAGATTTTTATTTATGAAGCTTTGTTTTACACTGTTTCAGAAACACATGGCTTCAACCTACGTCTTCTGACCTCAAATATAACACTTAAAGAAAAATGATCCAAGTTTTAGTCCTCTATTATCAAAGTTTAAAAAAATAGAATACAGTAAAAATACATTCACATTCTCCAATTATCTAACAATATGGTAGATACCACAAAAAATCTGGGAAGAGAGAATGTTTTAGAAAAAAAGCAAAATTGAAGCTTAGTCATTAAGTAGCCTACATTTACTGCTTTATCGGGAGACTGAATAAAGAAAGACCTTTCAAGATGGAGCTTCCTTGTTCTGAGCCCAGAGGATCCTGTCCTTTAGTATTGAACTGGTAGACAACATGTGGGTGTCACATCACCTCACTGTTGTCATAAGGAGAAATGCTTTGGTTAAGATCTCTAAAATGGTACATTTGGAACTGGGGCAGGATGACTGAATTCTTTTTTTTTCCTTCCTTTTCCTTATTCCAGCTTCTCCCATGCCTTTCTCCTCTTGTTCCCTCATGAATTCATAGCCTCTTTTTTTCTTTAATTTTGTATGTATGTGCATATGGATATGCATGTGTGTGTGTGTTTGTATGCAACTTTTTCAGTATGTATTGTTTTGCTTGTATGTTTATAATTATGATTTTAGGGCATGTCACAGGGCATTCAATAACCAATTATGGACTTTATCTCTGGTTAATACTCTCTTACTCTCAAATTTTCTTGTTGCCTATGTTGCTTATGATTTTCTCCTTCCATGTTAGCATGTCTATTAGTGTTGTATTTGTTCAGCTACAAGTAATATGAAGAGAGAAATGCAGGGGTTTTTTCTTTTGTGACTGTAAGAGTAAAAAGCAGTTACCAGTTCTTACAGGTATGAGAAAAATCTTTCTGTCCATGCCTTGCAGATACATGATCTTATAGCATCAAAGTCTACACTTTTTAAGGTTTTTGTAAAGAACCATTGCAAGACTTGTTTTGATGATTAACACTGAATTTAACACCATTTTGTGTGAGTTAAAAGCAACTAGGAGATAATCTTATATCCTAGTTCTTGCTCTGCTTAGGTAGCATGGTCTGTAGCCCAGTATATTCCAGTGTGGCATCTACTGATCAGGATAGGCTTCATTCTTCTTCAGCCCAGAGCTTGGTTTGGAGGAGTGGCAGTCCTTTCTCATACAGATGGTATGCCCAAGCAGTTTATTTCAGATAGCTCTTCTTGTTCATTTCTTTTCTTTAATAGTTTATTTTTATTTTATGTATATGGATATTTTGCTGGCATGTATTTCTGTGAACTACATGCATAACTTCTGCCTGTAGAGGACAAAAGAAGGTGTTGGGTCTCCTGAAACTGTTGTTATAGATATCTGTGAGATGCCACACTCTCTGCAAGAGCAGAAAATGTCTGTTAAGCCATCTTTTTAGCCCCTACTTAATCTTTCTTGCTCAGAAACCACACTGGCATCTGGGGATGTTGCTCAGTGAGTAAACTATTTGCCACTGATATATGAGAAATTGAGTTCAAATTCCTATATCACATGTAGAGTGAGACATGAGAGTATGTGTCTTTTAGTGCATTGCTTTTATAGAAAGATAGGAGGTAGATTCAGGAGAATCTCTAAAATTCTGGTCAAGGGCCAGCTACCCTGGCTTACACAGAAACTAAAGACAGGAAACTACAAGACTATGTCTCAAACAAGGTAAAATGTG
This sequence comes from Mastomys natalensis, assembly GCA_021653895.1. Classification (NCBI taxonomy): domain Eukaryota; kingdom Metazoa; phylum Chordata; class Mammalia; order Rodentia; family Muridae; genus Mastomys; species Mastomys natalensis. The sequence continues at coordinate 431,736 of JAJTUV010001467.1, read as the reverse complement.
AAGACTGAACTTGAAGAGGTTTTCCTAAACTCCTACAGGTCATGGTGGCACTCACACACATACTCACATTGATTTACACCTTCTGCAACACACACACATATACATACACAGAGAAACACACAGAGACACACACACAAAAATCATACATATATACACAATGAACACCTCCCCAACATTCAGATGTGAATGCATAATTCCCCTAATACAATCACATGTATACACACATACATTTACACATATAATTAACTAAAAGAATGTTTTAATCAATAACAAATTTATTAAAATAAGTAATTTCTTAAAAGAATGTTTCAAGAACTACTACAATGAAAGTTACGAAGGAGAGGACAAAAATATGGATGTGGGCCAGGGAATTCTACCATAATGTATGTAGATGACTCAGAGAATTCTACCATAATTTACCATTTAGTTAATAAATGATGAAATTATTTCCATTCATAATTTCTTAGTAAAACAATTATTTTTCTTCATCCATGCTCTCAAAGATCAGAAGAATAACTCAAAATAATCTCTGCTTGCTTTCTTCTCAGTTTTTTCCATCTCTGTCTCTGTCTGTCCCCTGACTCTGTCTCTGTCTGTCTCTGTCTCTCTCTCTCTCTCTCTCTCTCTCTCTCTCTCTTTCTTTGTGTGTGTGTGTGTGTGTGTGTGTGTTGCTTTCCCTGAAAATTGGTCAAGAATCTTGTATTCTGTCATCAGGAAGACAGACAAGGCAGAGAGATTTCAAACCAACTTCAGCAAAAGAAGCATCTGCTAAGCACATGCTGTGCTATGAAATGCTAAATCTAGGGAAGAAGATTTGTTTTGCTATTCAATTGCATGTGAAAAAAATCAGGCTAATATTTTATTCCTCTGTAGTTTTTAAACATACATAAGAAAAGATTACAGTTCTAAGGATAAGAATGTTTGCTTTTTATTGATTTAATAAAATTATTTTATTTTATTATTTTTTGTTTTACCAATACATGCAGTTTAATAAATATATTGAATATTTACTTTTTGTCTGTTAAGTGGTAATGGTTATTTGTAAGGCCTTATAGGAAGTTCTAACATAATTAGAACAAAACTCAATAGAGAAATAGGTATGTAACATGTCTCAAGAAGAAACCCACTTACATTCTGAAAGCTGAATTGAGACAACGCTAAGATGCTTTTTTAATATATTCGAATATGAGAAATACAAAATTATGTTAATTTCACATAACTTATTCTCATACACTTTTCTTTTTTTATTAGATATTTTATTTATTTACATTTCAGATGTCATCTCCTTTCCCCATTTCCCCTCCCTAGAACCACCAATTCTATCTCCCCTCCTCCTTTTTGCTTTTATACCATTTGAGTTACATGCAAGTATTCAGGTCAGTTCTAGGTTGAGGAACTAGCAATACAATAGATGCAAATTGTCAAGAAACAAGCAAGACAATAAAGACAAATAGTGGAAGAACAAGCAAGACAATAAGCCAAATTCTGTGAACACTCCCATGATCACTGTTTCTAAGGGCTTATCAGGATGACCAAAATATCTGAGCCAACTTCCCTTTCCTAGCTAAAAGTAATTTTCATGTCTGAAGCCTACTTCCTTGTTCTAGCCTAAAATTTAGATTACTGCTTGAAATTACTTTTTTGTTTTAGCCTAAGATTTAGATTCCTGCCTGAAATTAATTATTTGTTCTAGCCTAATGTCAAATTCCTGCCTGAAGCCTACTTCCTTTTCCTTGGCCAATGTCATATTTCTGCCAAGCAGCCCATTTCCTTGTCCTTGTCAGGTTCTTGCCAAGCAGCCCCAAAGGCTCTCTGCCTTGCCCCACATACATGTGGAAACTGAACAATGCTCTACTCAATGATAACTTAGTCAGGGAAGAAATTAAGAAAGAAATTAAAGACTTTTTAGAATTTAATGAAAATGAAGACACATGCTTACTTGGTATTTCAAGTCTGCATGTATAAATGTCCACACTATGTACACATATGTGCCTATTTTTCCTCTGCTTTATTTCAGTTTTGCTGAGAAAGACCCACATTCTAAACACTCTCTTAGAATAATCTAAGGTGATGCTTTCACCATTCCTCTTTGGAAAGGAACTTTTTATCATTTAATTCTTAAATTGGTCTGTGAATATGTAAATGACTATCATTGGGAATTATGTGGCAGGGTTAGTCATTTAAACCTTCTCCAGGAAGTACCTGATCCCTAAGTAAGACCACCTACCACCCCACAAGTATCTGCCAAGCAAACCTCTAAACGGACCTCTTCAACTTGTAACCATATCCTGGACCACACCTCCAGCAGAAGCCTTCTATTCCACCAGGCACCAGACTAGCATCCTAAACCCCAGAGGACTTCCACCCAGATTAGAGCCATGCATATCAATGGAACTCCAAATCCTAACTTGGGCAGCAACCTGCTGTAGGACTAAAGAGGTCCATCAGAAGTCCACCCCAACTTGAGTACAAAACCTCTACTCAATCATAGGCTACTTAAGTCAGAAGATCAGAAAGAAAACAGATATGGAGGAAGAAAACACTCATTCAACAAAGACAAACTTAGAATTCGACAAATTAAACCTATAATCACTCTAAATTCAAATGTCTAAATGGCAGTGGTAAAATCAACAACAGTCAAGGCAATATTTTACCAGCAGAGCCCAGGAATTCCACTACAACAAGCCCTGAATTACCCAACATAGATGAAGCACAAGAAAATGATCTTTATGAAGATGAGAGAAGTTCTTAAAGAGTAAATTAATAAATCTCTTTAAAATTTCAAGAAAAGGACAATAAAATATATGGTGAAAATCAATAAATCCCTTTTAAAATGTCAAGAAAACCAAGGAGGAAAACCAAATAAAACTGTTGAAGAGCTAAAAATGGAAATGGAAGTAATAAAGAAAACCCACAAATCAAATAAATCCTGGAAATGGAAAATCTACATAAGTGAACAGGAACTACAGACCCAAACATAACCAAAGAGAATAAGAGAGATAAAACAGAGAATCTTAAGCATTAAAGATAACATAGAAGAATTAGATAATTTAATCAAAGAAAATGTTAAATCTAAAAAATTCCCTGATAGATCTAAGGAACTATGAAAAATCCAAACCTAAGAAAAATAAGAAGAGAAGGAGAAGACATCTAGATCAAAGGCCCAGGAAATATTTTTACCAAAATCATAGAACTTTTCCCTAACCTAAAAAAGGGGATGCCTGTAAAGGTACAAGAAGCTTACAGAACACCAAATTGATTGAGCCAGAATAGAAAATCCTGATGTCACATGATAATTAAAATACTAAACACAGAGAACAAAGAATATTAAAATCAACAAGAGAAAAAGGCCAAAAAACATAATAAGGCAAACACAATGAAATTTTGATTAGGAAGAAAATTCATAACAATAAGTGCCTTTACAAAGAAATTGAAGACTTAAGAGCATATTTGAAAGCTCTACAACAACAAAATAAAAATAGAAAACACACTCAAGAGGTATAGAGAGCAGAAAATAAATTGAAAACTGAAATTAATAAAATAGAAATGAAGAGAATACAAATTATCAATAAAACAAAGAGTTGATTCTTTGAAAAAGTCAACAAGATAGAAAAACCCTCATCAAAACTAACTAAAAGACAGAGAAAGTGTTAGCATTCTGTTAAACTCCACCTCCACAGTTACCTAGCAACAGCTAGGTATGCTCCTCCCCAAAGCTACCTGGGAACAGCCAGGTAGCCCTGCCCACTATTATAAGAGGGGCTGTCTGGCCCCTCCTCTCTCTCTTGCCCCCTTGCTCTCTTGCCCCTTGACCCGCTCGCCTGCAGGTTCCCGTCTCCCTTTCTCTCTCCACTCCCCCTCTCTGTGTGGTCATGGCCGGCCACCTCTCTCTGCTCTCCCCTCTGCCCTAAATAAACTTCTCCTCCTGGAACCCTCTGCCGCCATTTTTCACTTTTTTAAATAACAACAATGGTGCCGAAGCCCAGGAAAACGAAGACTTTGGGGACCTAAAGACCTGTGCACCCGCCGGCTCGGGCTGCCGTGACCCTGTGAGACCAACGCCATGTGGCCTGCCACAACTGCAACTCCACTGCCGCTGCTCCCACTGCTACTCCATGCCACCTACACCGCCATAACCCTGCTGCCGTTCCTGCTGCTGCTGACTGCGTGAACTTCCACTGCTGCTACAAACTTCCACCACATGAACTTTGCCCCTAACACAGTGCTCAACCACCGGCTGCCGCGTGGGCTAAATATCCCAGACAGAGACCCTGACTGTTCTGTTCCCTCATTCCCCACTGGTACCAAAAAAAGATCTCTTGAGCTCAGAGTTAACCCTGTAACCCTGTTCCTCCTGAACCTCACTCTAGGACGGCTCCCCATGGGAGAGACACTTCCCTTTCCCCTCGAGACTCCAGGTCAGGCCTGGACCTACTGTTCTCTCTGCCTCAGGAGCACCGGCTCCCAACTGTAGTTCCCAGCATGTCTCTTCCATGGGTCAGCCATTCGCGCGTTCTCCCCTTCCTCCCTGTCATTTGTGGCCTTCTGAAATTTGTTCTCTCGGTTTGCCAGAAGCAGCAGTTTGTCCACTGCTGTCTCCTCCCCTTTGCTCTGCTAACCCTGTTCCCTCTAGGACAGCTCCCCATAGGCGAGACACTTCCCCTCCTCTCGAACCTCCAGGCCAGGCCTGGACTGACTGTTCTGTCTGCATCAGGAGCACCGCCTTCAGTTCTCCACTGTTAATCCACACTGTGTGTCTCTCCCAACGGGTTAGCCATTCGCGCATTCTCCCCCTCCTCTCCCTAGTCATCTGCGGCTGCCTAGACTTAGTTCCTAGACTTTGTCCCTGTCAGTTTGCCTGGAAAACAGCCGGCCTGAGACCGTGTTTGCTCCCTTCTCCCTTCTGTGGTTCTTAGCTCTGCTCTACATTTTTTTCAATCATACCAGGGACCCTCTCTGCCTGGGATCTATAAAGTGAGTGTTAGCGGTGCCTTCCGCCACAAAAAACCATTAACTTAAAAGTAGTTGTGATTATGGGACATGCTTGCTTTTTTCCTATTCACCACAGCTGCCCGCCAGCTACACTGGGCAGCGACTTCTTGCCGATAGCAGGAAGTCCCGCCCTTCTGCCACTGCGGCCTGCAGACCTGATTCGCAGCATCCACCAAAGTTACTGCTATTAAATTCTATTTAGTTACTTAAGACCAATCTTATGACTCTCAATTTTGTCAAAAGTCTGTTAATACTAACTTAAATAGTTTATAGCTGACAAAATCACAAAGCCTCTAGCAGTTGACCCCAGATGGTTTCAGAAGACTTGAACACTGGACTCCTAGAAGATACAGCCTGGACTGCATGCAAACATACGCAGTAGACTAAACTGGATACCCTGAGTCAAATGACTTAGCTAAATCAAACCAAGGTAAGTCATTTCTCATGTCATGTGTATCCATTCCACAGAGAAAAAACCCTGCGTCTACTGCGCCTGAAAGCAAAAGTGACTTCACCCAATAGAGTATAGAAACCATGGGAACTGTGGGCTAGTGGACTCTGTCATTTTTTTAAATTAATATATAACTGGTAGATTGTTGTTTAATCTTTTTCAGAACTTCTGACTACATTGACAGCTAAGCTCTCACAGATGTAATCTGTTACCTCATTATCTAAATTCAGTTGCCACCAATTAAATGCTTTATATTTCCTCTGCTTGCTATGCCACTGTCCTAAATTACCTAAGTTCTTATGAACTTGCCTAACTGTTTTATTAAACATTCTACTATACGATCCAACAAAGGTTCATCTTAAAGACTGCTCATGTTGTTAACTCATGCTGTTATCTCTTTTGTAAACTTATAAGCTACAGGAAACCCACTGAAATCTACCTCTCATGGACCAAATAGATGCCATCCAGATAAGTACATCTGCCTAAAGGTCCCACTTACTATCACAAAGGGTGGGATCCCTCTGGGTTTCAAATGTACATCTTTAAAAAAAAGTTTCTTTTTCCTAAGTGTACTTAATCTTATTCCCTACATCTTGTCAAGTCCAGGTACATCCAAGACATCTCCAGAGAAGCAACCTTCAGATGCTCCATCTCCTGTCACACACACAGCTGCTTCCACTGGACCTGTTCCTTCTGGCCTATCTGGATGGCTCCATAGACCCTGGACAGCACAGACAAACATCACCCCAGGTTCCCCCTAAAGACATGTGGCCCCCAGTGCCAGCAGGAAGTAGCCAGATATCACGACAACCCTATTCCTGCTGCTCCGTCACCTCTTTCTCCTCTTTTTCTCCTTTCTTTTTATAATAATAAGAAGGGAGGTATGTTAGCATTCTGTTAAACTCCACCTCCACAGTTACCTAGCAACAGCTAGGTATGCTCCTCCCCAAAGTTACCTGGGAATGGCCAGGTAGCCCTGCCCACTATTGTAAGAGGGGCTGTCTGGCCCCTCCTCTCTCTCTCTCACTCTCTTGCTCTCTTGCTCTCTTGCACCTGTGACCCAAACCTGCAGGTCGTATCTGACCCTTTCCCTTTCCCCTCCCCCACTCCGCATGGTCATGGCTGGCCACCACCTCCACCTCTCTCTGCTCTCCCCTCTGCCCTAAATAAACTTCCCTTCGGGAAACCCTCTGCCTCTGCTGTTTTTCTTTTTTTAAACAACAGAAAGAATATCCAAAATAACAAAATCAAACATAAAAAATGGAACATAACAATAGACACTGAGGAAACCCCAAGGCTCATTAGATTGTACTTTGAAATCCTGTATCCCACAAAATTGGAAAATCTAAAAGAAATGGACAATTTTCTTAGAAGATACCACTTAAATCAAACTCAGATAAACAAATATAAATATAACCCCCAAGGAAACAGATGTAGTCATTAATATTCTCCCAATCCAACAAAGCCTAGGGCCAGACAGTTTTAGTGCAGAATTCTACAAGACTTTCAAAAAGTCTTGATGCTTATACTCCTCTGAATCTACACAAGTCAGTGGGAGTGACCAGAACCTGTTGGATGCCTTGAGTAGCCTTCTTGTATACAAATGATAAAGTGACTGGGAAAGAAATCAGAGAAACAACACCCTCATGCTTAGATTGTTGAAAACCTACTTTAATAAGGGTTTTCAAATGTGTTGACCCCCCTTCTAGCCCACTGTCAAAAGGTAGGGGCAAAAACATGGTAAATAGGACAAGGGAATATGGACTTGTTTAGAAGCAGTTCTTTGGGGGTGACTCCAATCTCAGCTGTCAGAATACCAGCAGTTCAATTCAGTAGTGTCAGGATACTGACAGGCCAGTTCACCAAACAAGAATCAGCAGTGGTGGAACAACCCTACAGAAACAGCCAGGCTTTCACAGAATCTGCACAAGTCAGCCTGAGTGACCAGGACCAGATGGAATTAAGTCATACTTAATTCTACTAAGTCCATTAAGCTATACTTATATTCTTTACAAACATCATTTGCTCTTACATAGGTCTTGCCTCAGCAAAATATCACATATATATGCTTTAGCAAAATATCGCATTAGACTGCATCACATGACACAACCAGAAACTTTCACTTCAATTCCCTTCACAATAGCCACAAATTATATAAATTATCATGGAGTAACTCTAATCAAGCAAGTGAAAGACCTGTATGATAAAAATTTCAAACCTTTGGAGACGAAAATTGAAGAAGATATTGGAAGATGAAAAGATTTCCTATCCTTAATCTCAAGTTGTACTATAGAACAAAAGTAATAATAATAATAATAGTCATGATATTGGCACAAAAACAGACAGGTTGATCAATGGAATCTAATTGAAGACCCAGACATAAATCCACTCACCTATGGACACCTGATTTTTGATAAATATACAATGAAAAAAAAAAGAAAATAAATGGTGCTGGTCTAATTGGATATTGGTATGTATAAGAATGCAAATAGAACCATATCTATTATCCTGCTTAAAACTCAAATCTATGTGATCAAAGATCTCAACATAAACTCAGAAACACTAAATCTGATAAAAGAGGAAAGTGGAGAATAGTTCTGAATGCATTTGCACAGGAGACCAATAGTGCAGGCACTAAAATTAACAATAAATGTGACCTTGTGAAACTGAAAGCTTCTGTGGGGCAAAGGACGCTGTCAATGGGAAAGAGCAGCAACCTACAGAATGAGAAAAGATTTCCATCAACTTCACAATTGGCAGAGGGCTAACATCCAAATATATAAAGAAATCAAGAAACTAGACATTAAAAACCAAAATATTACAATTAAAAAATTGGGGAACAGATTCAAACAGAAAATCTCAACAGAAAAATCTCAAATGGCTGAGAAATACTCAAAGAAATGTTCTATATCCTTAGCCATCAGGGAAATGCAAATGAAAACTACTTTGAGATTCCATGTTACACTTCTCAGAATGGCTAAGATCAAAACCACAAAAAACAGCCCATGCTTGCAAGGATGAAGAGCAAGAGGAACACTCCTCCATTGCGGATGGGAGCGCAAACTTGTATAGCCACTTTGGAAATCAATATGGCAATTTCTCAGAATATTGGTAATTGATCTACCTCAAGACCCAGCTATTATATTCTTGGGCATATACACAAAGGATGTTCCATCTTACCATAAGGGCATTTGCTCAACTATGTTCATAGTCGCTATATTTGTATAGCTCAACTATGCTCATAGCAGTCACAAACTGGAAAAAAAAAGGAACCTAGATGTCCCTCAACTGAAGAATGGACTTTAAAATGTGGTACATTTACCACATTTTATGTAACATATTACTCAGATGTTGTTTTAAAAATGGCATCATTAAATTTGCTGGTAAATGGATGGAACTAGAAAAAAATCATCCTAAGTGAAGTAACCACACCCAAAAAAAAAAAAACAAATATTGTATGTATTCACTTTTAAGTGGACAGTAATGAATAATCATGCTATAATCCATAGATCCAGGGAGGCTAAGTAACAAGGAACACAAGGATCTTCCTATAAAGGGAAATAGAATAGATTTTGTAGATGGATTGGTAGAGGTTAGGCATACCATAGCCAAATATCAGGCAGAGTATGGGGGAAGAAGTATTGGAGAAGTCGTGGGGATCAAGGACTACATATGAACATGGCCGACAAAATCAACTGAAACTCAAGTGAAGTCACAGAAGTCAGGGGGCCTGTATGGGTCTGATCTAGGTCCTCTGTATATATGTTATGGTTGGGGTCTTACTGCTCTGTGCTCTCAGTAGGTTTTAGGGTGCCAGGCAAGACTGTCAGCAACTATCATATCTCTAAAGCACCACAGGATGCTAAAAAGGAGAAGTCTCTTCGGAGAAAGTCTGTAGAAAGACAGTCATCAATGGGAATAGCATGGGAGGTTTTCGATCTTTGGCAAGTCTTAAAGGTCAAAGACAGCTGCAGGATTGAATTGTCACATGTAGCCAAAGCTTGAAACCTTGGAAGCTGATGTCAGAGTGAGTCTCTCTATGTGTATCCTCAAGTCAAGTTCTGGAAGCTAGAGCAGAAGGAATCTAATGGTTCCCTGCTCAAAGCAGAAGCCTCAGGTATGGAGACTCCTATGAGTCGGTCTTCCTTCTCTGAACATTGTCTTGGACAACAAGACTTAGGCTGACCAGGAGCAGGGCTCTAAAATCTTGTTTCTCTCCCTCCTCTGACTCCAGGAATGTGAATCTCCACAGATTAGCTACTTTGTTATGCAGAAGCACCTGGTCACTGGCTGGCTAATGTGCCTGCAATGCAAATAAAGTTTAAAGTAGGACCCATCAGGGAATAGATATCCAACTTGGATACGTAGGCAAAAAAAAAACACTAAGCTCTTTGACCTTCCTGTAGGCTTAGATTTTTCAAAACATACTTTTAATAATTCTTAATTTTTCTTATTAGTTCTTAAACCCTTCTAGCCCACCACCCACCCAGAGGTAGTGGAAAGGAAATGTCAATAGAACAAAGGATGTTGTGGACCTGTTTAGAAATAGTTCTTTGGAGGAAATACAATCTGTGTTGTCAGGATATCAGCAGTTCGATTAATTGACAAACACCATTTACAAATCAGCAATGGCAGGTTAATCCAGAAGAAACCACAAGGCTCTGCCAATTGGCCTGAGTCCACAGAACCAGCAAGAAGCCACCAGAACACCACCGAAAGTTCTTTGTGTCTCTCTATGAAGTCATGACAAATGATGACCAGAAAAGAATGGGAAGGCATGCCAATACCACCCAGTGTTGTCAGCAAAGACCAGCATCAGCAAAGCCCAATGATGACCAGCAAAGAATAGTAAGGTATACAAAATACCATCCAGTATCTTTCACTGTCTGCTGGGTTATATTTATACCATTTCCAAACATTATGTGTTCTCTCAAGCATCTGATCTAGCAAAATATCACATGCTCCTTTTCCAGGCTGCTTCCAGAAAAATACCACATATCTGTTCTCAGCAAAACATCTTCCAACATTGTCTGCTTCAGCAAAAACATCCTTTTCATAAGTCAGTTTCAAAAAACTCAGATGACAAAACTGTGTCTCCAAAGAAACCAGAAATTTCTACTTCACTTTTCCAAGCAAGTCAGTAGTCTCTCTCACACTGCAGTGCTAGGAAAGCTGGTACTCAACTACTGAAAGTTGTTTCTTGCTAGTTTACAGGCATTTGTAGCTACTCTCCACTAGGAGATCTTTTTGGTACCATGATCATCCTTCATCACTGTTTGAGCAGCAGGCTAATATTCCAGTTCTTCCATCTGCTCTTCCATTCTGTGGTATACAGTTTGATTCCCTGACCTTATTACACTCAGGGATCTTCACATACATTTCATTTAGCCAGGGTTTGGTGTGTTTTGCTTCATTCTGGCTCCTGTTTCATCCACTATCCTGTAGTATAGGCTGCCAGATACAGCCTACTTTAAGTACCTTTTTTTCAAGGTTCCTGGAGTCTTTCTGGTCCTTATCAGAGCCTAAAATCATTTCAATGAGCAAACTCTGTCTTGTAAAATGTAAGATTAAATATTGCTCCTTAGGATTTCTTACATAATTACTAAGCATCAGAGTGTTCTACAAACAGAACTGCTGAGCCTAATCAAGAACCACTATGTTTCTAAGAAGAGGAGCTACTTATAATACATTATTATGGTTATCATGAGGATCTGGAGGAGCAAGTATATTTCAACAGGATATTTTGAACAGATCCTTACATTTTGTATCACAGCCAATGGCAAAATCTTTGTTACATGAGGCCATGCTTACTATAAAGGATTCCAAAATACCTTTTAGTACTTGGCATGAGAAAATTATTACTTGGTAACCTCATGGAAAAGTTGTCAATGACGCAGTTTGTTTCAAATTGAGTTGGTGTATATTATAGTATTATCTCCAGAGAAGCTGAAGGTGAAGCATTATTCATGTGGATAAAAGTGTAAAAGCCAAGACATGTAGTGACCTTCCTAACAGCTTCCAACAACTCAAAATAAGTCTAACTCTGGAGAAAGTAGAGCATGTGGTCTCACCCAGTGTCTAGTCTGTTTGGGTAGCTTTTCTCTGTTGTAGTTGCACATCATATCCTTCCCATTGAGCTTGGCATTTCAGTCACTGGAAACAAACACAACTTCCTCTGTATTAGCAGTGAAGATTTAAACAAGCTACTTAATCATACCAATGCCTAACTGCACTTATTTTAAAGGTTTATGAAATAAGAACATCCATGATAGGATGACATAGAGTACAATAGATAATTAATTGTAGTATTTATAATATGATTCTCAGAAGAAGTAGTTCTCTGCAGTAACTGATCCTGAGATGAAAGTACATTCAAAGCTGATTAATAATTTAATGTTTGTCTTCTCCATGGGTCAGCCTGTGGTATACCTTCATAATCCAAAATATATAATACTGAGCTTCAAATGGATATTTTATTTTTAAAATATTCTGTATTGTTCAGTCAAGCATAATAACTTTATAAATTATGGTTCCCTTGCCTTCATTTATTAGCCATATTTATAAGTTATATACACAAGTATTACCTTCTGTCTCTCTAAAGTGTGCATACTTAATTAAGAGTAATTCAGAACAATGTGTTATTAACTAGTTTAAAGTCTGATTCAGTTAAAGTAGAGGATTATATACTTGGATGTATTACTAATTGCACAAGTGCAGTCCAGTACCAATGGGCAATATAATTGAGGAATTAAAAAAAAAGACACTGCCTGGTATTTAAGATGGAATAAATTTCTTTAACCATTACCATTGTCATTAGTGTATATACATGGACACATGTATGTATGTATATGTATGCATATACATATATATATATATGCTTCTAAATGCATAAAGAAAAGACCAATATTTTATATTGGTTTTCAGATAAATAGCTAATGCCAAGAATTTGACTCCTTTTTATTTTTCATGGGTTTTCCCTCCATTAGGCTCTATTAACTGGGGTAATTAACTTTAATTAAATTGTCATACTTGAAAGAGAGAAGGACTTCAGGAGAAAATGGAATATAAAGAAAAAACATGAAAAATATTATTGTAGCTATTTTTGAATTGAAGCATTCCCTCATAGAAAGAAAGATACACAAAGGATTATAGAAACTAATGAAATACACATTCAGGGAGTTTAGAGAGTTTTAGAACTCACAAGGCCTCTTTCTGAGGTGGTACAAGGAGGATGCAATTGCAGGGGAAGAAGAGGCGAGGCTCTTAGGTGATGTTTTCTGTGAGTTGTTTAGAAAGCTGCAGGGATGCAACTTTTGTGAGTTGTCACTTATTCTTGAGTGGAGTACTTCATTGATACAGTTAACTTTCAGACATACGAGCTCTCGAAGATAATGCCAATATACTCGTTGGTTCAATGTGGTTTGGATCATTTCTTTGGTCTGCTCTTCGTATCCTATCTGTGGTGAACAGATGTTTGTTCATGGCTCATTAAGATATATCACAGAATAAATGATTATAAATTCTTTCATGTTAGGGTTAAAGAGATGCCTGAATAGCCATTTAAACAGCACTGAATAGTCTTGTAGAGGACCTGGGTTCAGTTCCCAGCACCTATATGGTACCTCAAAGCCTTCAGTAACTTCAGAGGTAAATGCTGAGTGTCTTCTTCAATTATTGTCCATTTCACATATACTCACAGGGTCTCCCAGTAAACATAGAGCTCACTGATCTGGCAATATGAGGTAAAGAGTAAGGTCCAGGGATCTATCTGGTTTTGTATTCATAAATCAGTCCAGAAATAATAGTCATATGTCACTACACCTGATTATCTGTGTGGATACCAAGTTTTGTAGAAGCACTTTATTGACTGAGTCACCTTCTCAGTCCCTAATTTCACAAGCTTGACAATTTTAACAGTGATAAGGCTATGTATTGGTTTTTATGTTGAGTCAACTAATGAAAATTAGTAAATATTAGATTGTGGTATATAATTGGGTGTGATGTATGCTTCATTTTAATACAGGGTATTGGTATAAGGTATAAGGACAGGGTAAAGACTTTGGCAATTCCTCTTTTCTTCTTGGGTGGTAAATAACTCATCTATATTTGAGAAAAAAGAAATAGACAATTAATGCAAGTAATCAGTAAAAAAATTAACATACATTTCAAATAAAGAGAGGTACTGTAAATAATTTAATTCTCACATATTACAGGAAAGTTGATCAATACTGTCTAAATATATAAATCATAAAACAAGAATATATATATTATTTGGATTTGGGGCACAATTATTAGGAAAAGTAATGAAAAATAACAAGGACAGGAATATTTGACCTTAATGTAACTGAATACAGAAGGCAGGGTCAGCAAGAAGATAGGGTCTTGCAGAGGGTTGGTGTCTTGTCAAGAATAGTGTTTTGCAAAGGATAGGGTCTTTCAGAAGGTAGGGACTGACATAGGATGGGGCAGTCAGTGCTAAAATGCTGGTCAAAGAGCACAAATACTCAATTAAATAAAGTCACTGAAAATTCTGAAGATGTAGTGTATGTAGTTGTGAATGTCATTAATTCTGAGTCCTTAAATTTTCTTACAAAACTGGATCTTATTGTTCTTATGACACACTCAGAATCTATTTCTGTAAGATAAAATAGTGGGCAGGTTAATTGGCTTGACTGCTGCAATATATTCCACAACAAATAGAATAGTTAAGTATCATATCATGTACCTTAAATATTTAATGTTTTGTGTGTATGTGTGTGTATGTGTCTGTGTGTGTGTGTGTCTGTGTGTGTGAAGTATACCTTAATATAGATGAAGAAAAAAATATGGGGTAAATTCATTAAGTCAGAAGTCATCTCCATTCCCACCTTCCTGGGTAGCCTTGGACAAATCACTTAATCTGTGTCTCTATTAATTCATACATAATTAATCAATGACTAACAAGCCAATAATTTTATAGGGTTTTTTGTATAGGTTACAGTAACAAAACAAGATTAATACAGAGTCTTACCAGCAATAAAAAACACAGGACAGCATCAGCCAATAATCATTGGCTTTTGGGTTGTCTTTAGTTATTTTCTGAGTCCAACTTACCTGAGCACAATTATGCCTTTGATACCCCTATTTACGGGAGCAAGAGACTTGGAGAGAGGGAGTGAATGAAATTGACTATGAACAAATCTGTGAGGACAGATTATATTGAGCTTATAAATGTATGGGAAATTAATATGAACTAGCAAAGACATGGCCCATGATTATGAAAAGTAGGAAGTGTCAGCTGAGTGAAGATAAGTAGCTCACATAAGGGTTAATAGCTTCTGTGACTGCATAATGACATGGAACCTAGTAATTAACATTGTATAAGGCTGTGTGTGAACCATGTAGCTTGTGTGAAGGATATGTGTATTACATAAGAATAATGTATAAATATCTACAGTCCCCATTCCCATGCAGACACACTTAACTTCTAAAAGAGTATCATGTCTTTGATAAAATGGTATCAGCAAAATACATGGTGAAATTTACTCATCATTTAGAAGTAGTAAGGGATCAGTACAGGTGGAGCCCTTATCAAGTGATAAGTCATGAGGGCTTTCCCCTAGATGATAGATAAGTCCACTCATGGATAAAAGGTTAGTGAATTGTGGAGAGAGTAGCCCTGTTATAAAAAGCATCTTTCTCTGGCATATTCATTCTGTCACCATGACATGCCCACACTCTCTGCTGGGTTTCTTGGAACAAAAGGCTCTCACTAGATTTGCCATCCTTTATTTTGGAATGACCAGCCTTACAATGGTCATAAATAATTTTATTTTATATTATAAATTGTACAATCTATAGTGTTATGGTATAGCAATAGAAAGTACACAATGACAGGGGCTTCACCAGAAATGAATATGCATGGCCTTCCATGTTATCAATATCCTGCACTTAAGTAGAACATTTGTTACAATGGATAAATTTCTCTGGGCATAGCCTTATTCTCTAGAGTTGAGATAGGTCACTCTTCATATTGTACACATTGTGGATATTTTAGATCCATAACTATATATGCCCAACATTATTTCTACATTTATAGTTAGTTTTATTGTCCTCCATACTCCTCTGTACTCTACTCAGCATTTCTGTGCAACATTCTCTATTCTTAACCTCTAGCAACCACTGACTTCCTTACTGTCTATATAGTTTGGCATTTTCTACATGCCACACAACTGCCTTTGCAGAATGGTTATTCTCATCTAGTAATAAGCATGTCAGGTTTTTCTATATAGACATACACATAGACACACACACATGCGCAAGCACACACACACACAACACATTCATTATTCATTATGTATTGAACCTTGCTAACATATTTGTTTTATTTTACCCTTAGTTGTACATGACCAATTAGAAAATTTTCTTGGAACAGATAGCAATGGTATTAAGAGATTCTGTACAACTGCTACAAAAAAAAAAAAAAAAAAAAAAAAAACATGTTACTCTTGATTATCCTATAGGTTTATGAAAAGTAACTTTTCAAGACAGTGAAAATATCTAATAATGAGTTTTAAGGCAAATTTCATGAATGGGAGTGAGCACTCTTAGAAGCCATGAGATTATTCCTTGGTGCTCAGTTGACTAGAGTGATCTAAAGTAGCCCCCCCAGTCCACAGATTACCACTGTGGCCGATTATTGTATTAATTATTTTTTCTGCTGCTCTGATAAAACAACATGACCAACATAATTATAAAAGAATATACTTTGCCATATACTTCCAGAGGCGAGGTCTGTAATAGTAGAGGAGGCACAACACAGGGAACAGGAGCAAGAAGCTGCTCTATCATACTTCTATCTACATGCAGGAAGCAGAGAGTATAAACTAGAATTGGGTAAAGCTCTAAAGTATTAAAGTCCATCCTCAATGATGAACTTCCTCTTTCAAAGCTACCTAAAAGTTCCATAACCTTTCCAAATGGTGCCACCAATTGAAGACCCATGTATTTAAACACATGAGCCTATAGGGGACATTTCTCTTTTAAATCACCACAATTTCACACCAGAAGTATACAGTAAGGCCTACTTTACTATAGATGCTGCACACTTAGTAAGTAGAACTAAGATAAGTCAAGCTCATACTGAGTCAGGAATTTTCACCCTGCAACCTGGCTTTCATTCTATCTGAAGGCACTATGCAGGTTGGTTGGAGAGAATTGTTACTAGAAGTCCTGTTTGATGATGGACTCTATATTCTCCTATTTTAACATGCCAGGTAGTACAATGGTGGCACAACTATTATTGGTACAGCCAGATGTTTGACTATTGAATTGAAGGCCCATTCTACAGGAAGAAATCACACATGAGCCAAGATAAAATCTTGTGCCTTGAGAAGTGATAAACACCACTCGGGAGGCTACTGATATTAATTTGATAAATGGATGTGGTCCATATGTCCAATTGCCTTATGAAGTGTTCCTAGTCATAGACTACTTCTTCTTTGACCCTCCATTCTGGAAGGAAACTTATTTTCTGCAATGGTTAGTGGTCACTGCAGAGATTCATCAAGGTCTTAGAAATAAGTGATTTGCTGTAGCATAGTAGACCAGTACTCCATCATAATGAGATAATTATGACACAAAGATATCATCCCTCTAGAGCTCAGAGAACCTAACTATAACCTAAAAAAGAATCTAAGCACTGTGTAGTAATTTTCTCCATATAGAAACATTCCTTCCAGGGGCCAAGGCAATTATAGAGCTCATAAGATTCTGAAGTTAACAAAAACCTGTAAGGCTTAGAACCCTCAGAAAGTTATAATATCAATGAGGCCCCTTTCCAAGTAATAAAAACATTAAACAGTTATTAGGAAGAGGGTGCTTCCTCCTACTATGTTGATAACAAGATCATTGCTGAACTGCAGATATGTACCTTTTGTGAATCATTACTCTAGCTAGGGGTAGGTTTTACAGCTGTCTTTAACTCATTCATTCTCCTATAAGTAACCCCAGTAAACTCACTAGTTAAGTAGGCCAGCAGAATCGCTTCTTTGGTCAATTATTGGTACCATATCTGGGGCGTATAGACTTTCATTCATTCTACCCAGTAAAAGTCATATTCACCATATTCACACTGGTGTTCCATGAAGTGCCTGTGATTACTAGTTGTGCAGGGTATAGTTCTTAATGTTCTGGTTTGCCCTGATAATGTTCTTTTCAAGTTCCCTGTTAGTGTGGAGGGAAGAGAGTCAGTACTGGGTACTTTATGGTAGTAGTAGTATTTCTCAATGACCACATGGTGAGTTTGTGGTGCAATTGTATTTGCCTTTCACATGATGCTTTGGAGTAAACTGATGAACAGTCATGCATCTTGGATAGTGTCATTGATGCTGAATGCTAATTTCATTTTGCTCTGCTGCTTTGCCTTGCTGATGCTTTTTTTTTATTTTTCCACAAACTGCCATATAACAGAGGAGGAAGTGAGCATATTGGTTGGTGCCACAGTGTATATAGGGCCAGGGGATAAGAATTTAAATGGAGCCTAGAGGCAATGCTATCAAGAAACTCATTTAATGGATAGAAGGTCTCCTAGCAAAGAACCTCAGCTACAGCCATGAGGACATGAGTGAAGAAGTAGAGCCTACACACAGGATCCTCCTCAAGGATTTGAAACAGTGGCCATCAGATCATATACTCTGAGGTTAAGTGGTGAGTGGGTAAGTAGGGAGGATACCCTCATATCTGAATCTTCCTCCATCTTCTCTTAGAAAGGAGTTCTAGTTGGCTCTCCACTCAGAGGTCTTTTTTCTCCTCCTTGGAAGTGATGACACCTTTGTGGAATGCAGCTATGTCTTTATAGGTGTAGTTTGTGTTGAGCATACTAAGAACCACTTTTGCTCACATTTCAGAACCAGGCTCCTCAGAGCTCCCTGATCCTTTATCCTCCACCATGTCTTCAATGACTCGGCGCCAATTAATAGCCAATACAAAACATTTTCACTGTTGTATTTTTCCCTGTGCACATGCTCCACACTTCCAATAAAGTCTGCCATTGTGGCTTGGCCTGTCACTGTCTCCATTCCTGCTGAGAAGCAGCCATTTTGCATCTCTCCCCTACCCCCAATTTGTCTCTTGTATGACATTTGTTGTGTGGTGTGATTTTTGTGGTATTCCTCTGCCCACAATCACTGAGATACCCTTTAGCAACAAAAACAAAAACAAAAAATTTGGTTCTAAGACTAGAATAGGCTCTCCCAAAGTTGGACTTCCCTGTGGGTTCTGAGCCACACTGGAACTCTACCTGTCCACTCTTCCCACAATCACCTTCCAGTTCATGGATCATTGAATGTCCATTCATCCCTGGAAAACTGGTATTAAAAACACCCCGAGTCCCAAGAAATGACTGTTGAGCTGGCACCCCTCTGGTACTTTTGAGACTAAAGGTATCACCCAGCCACAGTCTTTAAAACTGTGGTTGACCCTCTTCACTCACCCCATTCCTGACCCTTGCCAGTGGGTGAGTCTTCATTTCTGAGCTCAGAATCTTGCCTTTTGACTTCACTTAAAGGTCCCAGTTCAGAGCATTGAGTCTGTTTGAACTATTTGTCCTGACCTCCTTTGAGTATGGTGATAATTCACTGAGAGGCCTAGTCTTCTCTCAGTCCACCCTGAGCCCTGCAGATGCCCTTTGCTACAGACTTAAAACCTTCCTCACTTTCTTATGCATAGAAACTGCATCATCCATACCTTCTGGATACCTCTTGGATGCTTCTTAAAGAACTTCTGATGCCTCCACCTTCTGTCTTAAGGGCCTCTAAATTAATCTGACTTTGCAGTTAAATCTGACCTAAAATTTCTTTACATAATCAATCAAAATGGCCACCTAATGGCACCCTAGATCCCAGTATATTTTGGGACCTTTACAACTACTGTGAGTGAGCAGGGAAATAGAAACATAGAGAAATAGAAAGAGATACCCTATATACAAGTTTTCTCATACTTCTGCTCTAAACCTTCTCTCTGTTCTTCCCATTCCTATACCCAAGTGCTCCTAACTATAAAGCCCAAAATGACTTTTGATTTTGCTAATGAACCCTCCCCCACCCCCAAACCTGAGGCTTCTTCTCTTCCTCTGCCTCCTTCTCTCTCTCCAGCAACAAGCTTGCCTAACCATTCTTTCCTGGCTGTCGCGTCCTCCTTAGCCGGCAAGTAAGACACGACACGCCTGGATTCTTCTCTGACAGCTCTTTTATTCCAGGCACAATCTTCATCCAACCAACCAACCAGCAGCTGAACTGCACTTCTTATATACCCTACCAAGGGAGCGGACCTGGCGGCCTGTTCTCTCAGGATTGGTTAGGGCCAATACCTCATTGGCATAAGCCCCAGGATTGGCTAGGGCCATGCCTCATTAGCATAAGCCCCATGATTGGTTAGGGCTCGAGCCTCATTAGCATAAGCTCTCTTGGGAGGGGCTCGAGGCTGACGCATCCGCAGTAGGCTTATGCAGGACGCTGCGCCAGCCATGTTGGAAACCTGCGCCGTCTCTTTGGCCGCCTACACCTGGCACCAACTTTCAGCCTACTGGCAGCCTTCAGTGCCCCTGATACTTGCTCTTGTTGTGCTGTGGTATGTCCCTCTACCTCTCCCTACCTGGCCTACCCCAGCCCTTACTCTTCCTTTGTGGAAGGTTGTTGGAGTGGATGGCCTAGTTATGGTACATATTTCCTTTTCATTAAGTGAATCTTCTCAAATAAAAAAGACAGTGGCATCTTATACAGTTAACTTTTCTACTTCCATAATCCAAAAGTATTACCCAATACTATAATCTTACCTTCAATGACATATATATGATTCTGCCTAACAACTTACTTCCTGAAGAGTGCAGGTGAATATGGGAACAGGCTGGAGCACATGCAAATAAAATCCAACAAACTAGCATAGCACACCAGGCTGGGGCAGGAGCTAAGAAAATAGAGGTTCCCACTTTGGATAGAAGAACCCTTTCCAGTAAGGTGATGAGCAAGTTGACACCATAAGAAAGGAACAAGTGAGTGAAGCACCCATAAAAATGCAACCAAGTGGTAGGGTTGTCTTCCTAACTTGACAACAGGGAAACAATCAGAAAAGGTGGGTCTCCAAAACATAGGCCCCATGTCCAGGATAAAGGAGATCACTTCTCTGATACCATAGTGACTACCTAATGCTCCCTGTTAAAAATGACAGTGGTCAGGCCATGGAAGCTGAGGCCTCTTCAGTCATCCATGCCCAGGCCTACAAAGTAAGCTTCAATCTGGAGGTATTGGGTCTGGGTCTGATGTCCCCAGACTCTCCCAAAGTAACATGTCCTTGGTCTAACAACCAGAAGTCATCAAAAGTATAGATTGGTTCAATTTGGTCTGCTCTGCTTAGACTACTCAGAGAGAGGATTTGTAAAACCATTATAATCACCAAACTTGTAACCACCTTCAGTTTGATAATTAAAACAATTAAACAATTATTATTTATTGAGAAAGTTTTTCTCTGCATAGCCCAAGCTGACCTGGATTTGTTTATAGACTCATAAGAAACCTAACAACTGTCCATGTCTTTGTTTCCTAAGCATTGCGGTCAAAGGCCAGGATTTATTTCTTCATCCTTGTCTCTTTAAAAACATTTAAAACAATTTCCATTTATTTCTCCCTTCTATGGAGATTAATATCTCTGTGGATAAATCCTCTTTCTTTTTATATAAATTACATTAATGTCCTTTAAGATATTTAACTTCTTTTCAATTCCCTTCTATTTACTGTGTAAGCTTATTTTCAGGCCAACATATGTATCATGCGTTAGGCTAAACAGTCCTAGTATTCCCATGGAGTCCAAGTTGAAGGAAACCAGTTGCTTAAGGTAGTATTGATACCTTAATTTATTTTAGTCTCTATAATTTTTTGGTTGCAGAAGGCATGCAGCCTTGCTTTCTTCCCTCAGAGCAGCAAGGCTTTGCTTGTTTCTTTTTGCAGCCGGGGTGTTTAGCATTTGAATAATTAAGCTGCATCTCCAAGGCAGCATTTGAGAATACCTCAGGCTGAAGTTTGAGCTTGCTACTTGATGTGTTGTTTGGTTTGGTTTTGGGAGCAAAGCTGTGTCTTAGCTTACACTATGAAGCTGAGAATGGGGGTGGGGCACTAAATTAGCATATATTTTGCCCTAGATCCAAGATCTGTGTGGTTTGAAAAAAAAATAGCCCTTGGCTTTGCCAAGGAACCAATTTTACCTACCACCTAATCTTAAAGGGATAGTGTGTGTTTTCCATTTGGGATTCTGATATTAATTCTTTTTTAAGTGAGTTTTTGCCTTCCCTCTCTACGAAGTGGGGCCCATGATCCCTTGAACTCCTCCTCAAACTCATTATCATGCCATTTCAAGAAGCACCAGCAGGCCTTCCTTAAGGCCCTAGCAGTACCCCTTCTAGATTTAACCCCTACCTTCTCCCTCTCTGAAAAAAAAATGCCCTTGGGTTCCTAGCCCACCAACTAGAACCTTTCTTTGTACCAGTGTTATAAGTATTTAAAAAAAAAAAAGAAATTATCACTTAACACTGTAACACTGTCTTCTCTTTATACAACCTGTCTCACCTCCTACTGTATAAAAAATGGTGCAAACTTTACCTCTCTCCCAGGTTCTCTGTCTCTAGGTGACACTATAAGAAGATGCCACACTTACTTTTAAATAATCTCAATTCTCCTTCCCAAACAAAACACAGACCACTCCTCATCTCATTCTTACATTGAAAATTTATAGGAACTGTCCCATTTTTCTCTTATACAGAAGAATGTATTGCCTCAGGCCATCTACATCTTGTACACAGACTACAGCTCCAGTTTACACAAGGGGCCCCCAAAAATGAGCTATATAAGTGTCAGATACTAAGGTGATTTAGGCACAAGCCCTCCCTGCCCACACCACTAAAATCAATAGGCTGAACTAAAGCCTCTTACCTGTTCCTTCCAATTGGCACAAGAACAGTCCCTAAATATCTACAGACTCCAAATGTACCTTCTACATCCTCTTGTCCATCTGGGAAGAGCACAGACTCCTTCCAACAAAAAGCGGATCAATAACCAACACAGGCAAATCATGGCCATGATAAAGGATACCATCTCCCCATGGCTATCGGAATTGTTCAATGTCAGTCCCACCAGACTGACAATTCCATTATCTCTATGGGAAATAGCCAAGCTGAAGAGGTGATTATAGATGCAGCCCTTGGAGGCCTGGATCTATCTCACAAATCACAAGACATCCTTGCATTATAACCCACATCTTCACTATCAGTGACAAATCTGTCCTGTCTATACCAGCACTTTTGTCCTAATAGTCAATTCTCATCTCACCTTTTTAAGTACCACCTGTAGCCCACCGTTGATGATTTGTCTTTCTTAAGGGCTATTACTGCTGCTTGTAAAATCTCTCTATTGTTAAGGCCCCAGTTTCAGTTACCACACCCCCCTTTTCCTACCCACCAGGCAAGATGCCCTCCCTAGAATGGACTAAGTGACTTGACTTTTCCCATATGCTCACAGTCAAACACATTAGGTATGCTTTGGTCTTGGTGGAGACCTTCTCTTTCCCTATCATGAGAAAAAAAAGGGCTCAAACAGTCTTGAACTTCTTTCTCCAGATCATTCCCCACTTTGGAATTCTTGCCTCCCTCCAGACATTGACCTTAGACTTCCAGTTTCCTAGTGTCACCTAACATGGCAACTTTAAAGATTACTGGCTATATGCCTCCCCTACCCCAGACTAGGTCAGAAATGCCCCTTACATAATTTTCTGTAACCTTGTCACATAACTTTACCTCATCCATTCACCAACTACCCAAGTTCAGTGTTGCCACAACCTTCTACTTGTTTTGTCATGGAGAGTTGCTTTAAGGCATCTAAGACACATTTTGTAGGGATGTTAAATTTTTTACACTGCAATAAAACCCTAACCCTCTACACCTCCCCTCAGCCCCAGTTCCTTAACATCTACAACTCCTTGCTTTTCTTTAGTACTCAAGTCTACTGTTGCCTAAAAAATGGTCAGGAGTTTGTACACTAGTATTTCTCTTCCTCAAGATGAGGGGTGAAACCTGGATAAGAACTCTTATTGATTCTAGTTGTGAACTCAATAGCTACCCAACATAATAAAAGGATGGTTCAAATTCTATCCCTTCTGGTTGTCACATGAATAATTGCAGGTGTCACCACCAGGACTGTGGGACTGATCACCTCTTTGACAATGTATTATCAGTTTTCTTCCCATTTCATCCAGGACCTCCAGCTGGTGGCCCAAACCATACTTATACTTCAAGGGCAAACTGACTCTCTGGCTCAGGTTACACTCCAAGACCAATGGGGACTAGATCTCCTTACAGTTGAAAAAGGTAGCTTTTGTTTCTTCCTCAGAAAGGAATGCTGCTTCTATGTTAACCAATTGGTTACAATTTAAAATTTTTTTCAAACAGATCTCCAAATGTGTAAGGAACAACACTATATACCTCTAGCCTCTGGGCTTTTGAGAAGCCAGATAGAATTGAATACATTTCCTGACCCCCTTTCTTTCTTTTTTCTTGCTTTTACAAATTACACTCTGCTTTATCAATTTCTTCTTTACAATTAAAACAAAATCTCTAATCAAATAACTAATAATCCCCTAGCCACAGAGCTGGAGACTTTTGATTCCCAAATATAGAATATGTCCTACAGTGTTGATTAACATTGCCCCAAAAATGTCAATCCCCATACAGCAAGAAGCAGCCTAAAGAACATGGTGCCTTCACTCCTATTTTACCAGTTCCCCTTCCTGTTTTGCTATGTTTTATAATAAAAAAAAATAGATGAATGTTAGGCATATTAAAAATTGCCAGAATACCTTTGCCCACATTCTAAAACTAGGTTCCTTGGAGCTACAACCCCCACATATACCCTTAATGACTCAGCACCAAGAGCCCCACCATCACTAATGGTTAATGTGACACATTTCCAACTTCTCCCTATAATGGCCTCTATTACAGCCTTGCCTGTTGCTGTCTCCATCCCCTTTTAGAGGCAACCATTTTATATCCCCTCCTCCCGAATAAATCTCTTCTGTGAGGTTTCTTGTGTGGTATAATTTTTGTGGTATTCCTTGGCCCTCTGTTAGAATTTCTATTGCAGAGAAGAGACATTATGACCATGGCAACTCTTATAAAGAAAAACATTTAACTGAGCCTGGCTTACAGCTCATAGGTTTAGCCGATTATCATCATGGTGAGAAGCATGGAGGCATGCAGGCTGTCATGGTATGGATAGGTAGCTGAGAGTTCTACATCTGAATCCATAGGCAGCAGGAAAAAAAAATAGCACTTTGCCTAGATTGAGCTTCTGAAACTTCAAGCCTATTCCCATTAACAAATTTCTAACAAGACCATATCTACTCCAACAAGGCCATACTTCCTAATAGTGCCACTCCCTATGAGTTTATGGGGCCCATTTTCATTCAAATCACAACATTCCACTCCCTGGCCCTGTTAACTCATAAACGTATCTTAATGCAGAAATGCATTCAGTCCTATTTCAAAAGTCCCCATAGTCTATCAGTCTGAACCATGTTTAAAAGTCTAAAGATCTAAGTCTCTTCTGAGACTCATTCAATTTTTTAATTGTAATCCCCTATAAGACCAAAATTGAAAAGCAGTTCACATACTTCTAACATACCCTGGCACAGAATATATATTACCATTCTAAAAAGCAGGAAAGGGAACATGGTGAGGAATTACTGGACCAAACAAAGCAAGACTGAAACTCAACTGAGCAAACCTCAAACTCTGCATTTCTATGTCTGGTGTCAAAGTGCTTTTGTTATAGTCCCTTTTAGCTTTGCTGACTGCAGCACATTTCTTTCTCTTAGACTGGTTCCAATCCCTGTTAGGAGCTTTCCTTGGCAGATATCTCATGGCTCTGGCATCACTCAAATTTTGGGGTCTCCAAGCAATTCAGGCTTCACCTTCACACTATGGTCTCTCTAGGCCTTCATGGAGAGGCACTCCTAACACGTACCTGGCCTCAGGTGCTTTTCTTAGTCCTAGAGGAAGATTCCAAAACCCCTTCCTTGTATCCTTGACTTTAAAGTGACTACCATGTGGCCAAAGGTGCCAAATTCTGCTGCTTGCTGGAGCTGGAACATGGTTGCCTTGTTCAATTACATTTTCATTAGCTTTTAGTGGTTTCATTCACTACCTAAGTTTAGCTGTTCTAAAACTCACTCTGTAGACCCAGCTTCTGTCTTCTGAGTGCTGGGATTAAAGGTGTGCACCACCATGCCTGGCCCTTAGCTTTTCTTTGATTCTTTTTCACTGTTCTTTAATTCCCTTTCACAAGATGGAAGCTCAGCTGGATGGGGTCTTGCTCTGAGGCCATTTAACATCATGCTTTTCTTCTGTTTACACTCCCTTCTCCTCCAAATATACATTTGTGTATTTTTCTTTGCTCACCTTGCTTCTTTTCATTATATATCTGTTAGTATTCTGTCTAAACTCCACCTCCACAGCTATCTGGCAACAGCCAGGTATGCTTCTCTCCACAGTTACCTGGCAACAGCCAGGTAAGTCTGCCCACTATAAAAGGGGCTGCTTGCCCCCTCCTCTCTCTCTTAATCTCTTGCTCTCTTGCCTCTCCCTGTCCCTCGTGGTCATGACCGGCCTCCACTTTTCTCCTTTCTCTCTCTCCTTTTTCTCCTCCATCTTCTCCCATTTCTCTCCCCCCTCCTTGCCCTCTTCCTTGAATAAACCAACCCCCCCCTTGGAACTGTTTGGTCTGATATTGTCTGTTCTAAGCTGCACCAAGTCCAACACTGGTGCATTGGCGGAGACTGAATACTTCGGGTATTTTGGCAGCTCCTGCCAGTCTCGGGCGCTGTGACTGTGCAGAACCGAATCCACATGGTTTGCTGCTGCTGCTTGCCAACCCCTGCCGTTACCGACCGAGTGAATTTCCACCGCTGTTGCAGACCAACTCCATCTGCCGCTGCGAGGCTCACAAACCTGAGTTGTGCCACTGTGGCTCCCATGTGGTGCTCTGCCATGTGGGCTGGGCAGCCAGACATGCCTATACAGACCTCATGGTTGCAACTTTCCTGATACCATACTGCACAAGCCCACAAACACACACTGGTGTATTGAGTGGTAAGGAGCTTCCAATTGGCGGGAGGGATCCTGAATGCCCAGGTAGGGCCTGGTCAGCCTTCCCTGGGCTGAGGGGTTGGCTTTTCACTGCCCCTGTCCATATGACTGGCCTCTAGCTGAACTACAACCTAGGACATTGGCCATTGGGTGATTTCACCTCTCGAAAGTAGTTCACAGCCCCCGTCCCCCTCAAGCTCTTGCAGTAGCCAGAAATCCCAGTACCAGGTTGAGCTACTTACTTTCTGTCAAGCTCTAGGAGTTTGCCACAGCCAAGGCCCCTAGATATTCTTGTGATGATCTAATATCTAGGTTGTTTGCCTGATTTCATTGCCGACTTTTCTTTCGGGACACCGATACAAATAGCTCAGTAACAACCCTCATCACCCAGTGGGCACCACATTGTCTTTGACTGCAGCCACAGACACCTCACTGGGTTGTCTCCTGAAAAACCTCAGATCTCTAAAATTAATGCCTGATTTGAGGCCTTCCAAATTGATACACCTCTGCAATAAGGTCTGGATTTGGTACCCGCTGGATAACGGATTTTTTAAAATTTATTTAATTATTTAAATCACATTGTAATTTACTTATTCACACAGGGGTTATAAACACAAAAAGGCAGGATGTGGGGAAGGGAATGACATTGGCGCATAGGTGTTCAGGGGGAGTACGGATACCATTCAGAACAGGGTATCAGCTGGGTGAAGGTTCAGGGGACAGGTCACTATGACTCTGCCTATGATTCACTTGTCCTTATCTAAGTTGGTACTGTCCACCAAGGCTGCCTATTTATAAGATCTATGACTACTCAGGCTGGTAAATTTCTACAGAAGCTGCCTGTTTACAATAGCTTATAGCCTGCTGTTTCAGTACATGCTAACACAAAGTCTTGGGTCTCTGTGGGAAAACGCTGAAACAGCAGGCTAGATAAAAGACTAAAGTGGCCACTTAATGGCATGCTAGACCTGATCATTTTAAAGGGTCTTAACACATACTGCCAGTAGTCTGGTAAATGGAAAGAGGTCCCCTACATCCAAGCATTTATCTACCTTCACTCTAATACCTCTCTGTGTTCTGCCTGTTCCCCCACTCCCCACTGGTCAGAGTAACCATCCACATGATCCCAAGAAAGATTGCTTGAGCTCGTAATTAACCCTGTGCTTCTCTGATCCTCGTTCTAGGACTCCCCCTCTTCCGTCGTTTGCAGCCAGCCACACCCACTAGTTCAACTGGCTTGCCTGAAAAGCAGCGAGTCCAGGACCCAGCTTACTCCCTTCCCCTCTGTGGTTCTTAGCTCTGCTCTGAATCTTCTCCTTGCATCCTGCCAGGGACCCTCTCTGAGACTTGCTTCCCCACATACACAACCACCCACACAAAGGGCTTGGCTGCCCGAGCATTCAGGGAGGTGCCCTCTCACCCTCTCTGCCCGGGACCTGCAAAGTGAGTGCTAGAGGTGCCTTCCACCACAAAAACAACTAACATGGACATTGCTGTGATATGGGAATGCTTGCTTTTCCTTTCCCATTGCAGCCTCCAGAGGCACTGGGCAATGACTTCCGGCTGCTAGTAGGAAGTCCCGCCTTGCTGCCGCTGCTGACCATAGACCTGACACCAGCACCTATGCCCTCAGCTGCGGGCCCATAGCACAACCTGTAGCCCACAGCTTCAACCCGCCAGCCATACTACCACTGTTGACACCTTTCTTATTCTGGTCCTAGCCAAATGTTTCTTTGCTAATACAAAAATGTGCTTTTCTCTGCCTACACAACCTGGCAAAGTTACTTAAGATTCCTATCCTGTCTTAATAGATTTTTACTAGTGCTATTAAATTCTATTCAGTTACAACCAATCCTTATGGCTCTCAATCTTGCCAGAAGTCTGCTAATAGTATGTTTAAGTTTATGGCTGACAGAATTCCCAAAGCCTCTAACAATTGACCCAAGATGGTTTCAGAAGACTCGGACACTGGACTCCTAGAAGATACATCCTGGATTGTATGTGATGATATAGTCACTAACAAACGCAGTGGGCTAAACTGGATGCTCTGAGTCAAATGACTTGGCTAAACCAAACCAAGGTAAGTCATTTCTCATGTGGCTTAGAACAGACCACACCAGACCAAACGATTCCAAGTGGGGTTTATTCAGGAGATAGGGCAAAGATTGGGGGAGGGAGGGACAAGAAGAGGAAGAAGAGAGAGAGGTCACGGGATTCTGCCTGTTTTATATGGGTGGTGACATAGCCTCATGCAGGTAAGGGTGGGAGGTAGCCAGGTAGATTCTGGAAATGTATGGCGGTTGCCTTGGCAATGATGTGGGGGCCACCTAGATGTGATGTCACTGGGTTCAGAGCCTGCTACCAACACTGGGCCTGGCTTGTACTCCTGAAACCTCAAATTTCCCTAGTGACACAGACCTTACAACAAGGCCATATTTCCTAATAATGCCACTGCTTATGAGACTTCCTGTTTGTGTTCTGTCTAAACTCCACCTCCACAGTTACCTGGCAACAGCCAGGTATGCTCCTCCCACAGTTACCTGGCATTAGCCAGGTAGGCCTGCCCACTATAAAAGGGGCTGTTTGCCCCCCTCCTCTCTCTCTTGATCTCTTGCCTCTAGCTTCTCTTTGTCCCCTTACCCCTCCCATATCCCTTCCCCCTCTCTCCACATGATCTACTTCTCTTCTCTCTCTCTCTCTCTCTCTCTCTCTCTCTCTCTCTCTTCTCTCTCTCCAACCCTCCTGGCTCCCCTCTCCATGCCCTGAATAAACTCTATTATGCTATACTGGTATGTGACTGGTCCCTCAGGGGGAAGAGATGTCGCAGCATGGGCCCACTGAGACATCCCCTTCCCTCATACCTCGCCACACACCCACAGAACATACTCTTTATCTCTTTATCTTTTTATAAACACATCACTATGGGGATCATTTTCATTCAAACCACCTCAGCCCCCTATAGCCAAGATACTCTTTCACCACACCACAAAAATCCTTTCAGTTGGTAAGCTTTTTTTGTATATATGTGTGTTTCTGTGTGCATATGTGTATATTGGTACAAAGAGGTGGATAAGTGTACATATATGTGTATAAATTTATGTAGGTACATATATGCATATTTATATATGTAAGTATACATGTATGCATATATATGTGTGCATATTTGCATGAATGTATATGTACCTGTGTATGTAGATATATGTGTTCATATATTCATATGCGTGCATGTATGTACATACATATATGTGTATTTGTATATATGTGACTGTGTAAATTTGTGTACATCTTCTTTTTCTTATCTCCATAGACAAGCTGAGTGCTGTTCTAACTTGAGAAAGACTTATCAAGCCCATGTTCTCTAGGGCAGCCAGGTGAGCAGTGTACAGTATCTTCACATTTCCTCCTTCATCACTTTATTATAAAGACCATAAAATCTCCACTGTTTCTTGGGAATAGCAGAGCAAACCTGGCTAAACAGGCATAAGGATAGCAGACAGCAGCAACAAGTCATCCTTGGGCCACATTTCACAGACCAGAGTTCTCTTCTATCTTGCAGTAGATTGAGCTGTTTTAGGGCAGCACATTCCACACTCAAATTTGTAAGCTTCTCTTTCCTAGTCCTGCTCCAAGGGCTGAGCACACCTTCCATCTGAGTGGGCTAGCAGCAGGTGACTTGTTTACTGTCTTTGCTTTGACAGCTTTCACATTCCTGAGCCTGTTTTATTCAGCTCTTCCGGCAGTTCCCTAATCCCTGTGGGGGCTGGGCAGGACCTGGACATTTTTATCCTCCATATTTAGTTAGAATTAATGTAGTAAGTGGCTTTGATACCCTGGGAGGGTAGAACCTGGGTTGCGAGGTTCAGAGCATCTGTGCCACACTTTCCAGGTTTTAGGAGGGTACAAAATAATGGTCAGTAAGCAGATTTTTATTAAAAACTCTAACATTTTTCCTACCATCTATCTACTCTGAAAAAATTCTTTTGAAAATTATGGTAGTTGAATAGAATACCCAATTACTTTATACTGAAATCTATTTGTGTTTCCACAAATGACACATAATTGTTTTCTATCAGTCCTTTCCTCTTTTTGAAAGCCAAAGGACCTGAGAGGGCCACTGCATAACTTTAGCTTTGCTGATTTCTTGAGCCCTTTTCTGCAGTACATGGGTGTATAAATACCAGCATTTCTTGGTTTACATTATGTTCACTCTACAAGTGAAATATGACAGAGGATAACATGTTTACTATAGCTTACAGAGTAGTGTAATCTACCAATTAATTTGAATTCTAATTCCCAGGTTTGCTACTAATGAGCTCAGTGTCCTTGAACAAGCCGCTCACATTTTTAATTGAGAGGGTTTGTACTGTTACATTTATGTGTATATTGTCTGGTCCAACATTCAGTAGAGGATGATGTTTGGTATGTGATGACTTCTTTTTCCCAAAGCATCTGTCTTCAATAAGTTATATTGTGTGATGTATGTATATATGTATAGTTATAACAGCAAAAATGGAGTTAGAATAGCATCTAACACATTTGCAAAACAGACCTCAGTGACAAACGGGGATAATAGCAAACAGGATTGTGTAAGAGAAAGAGGTCCATGCAAAAGCATTAGGGACAAGATACATACTGAAAGACAGGCCTGATTTTAAAACTGCTAAATAAGAGACCCTAGGAACACTGATAGAGACAGGAAGAAACACTGTCACTTTCTATAAATCCACCAGCAGCTATGATATTAGATAGACATCTTTGCAAAATTAGACCTGACCTTTCAAATAACTACAGGAGCATTGCTGGGGTCACTGTACCGTGTTCATGTGTTCACTGTACTGCCTGCCTACATCTGGCTGTGGAGGCACTCCTTAACGCCACATTTTCTCTGTGTACCACTTTAGCTCTTGTGAGAATTTTTAACTCAAAGTGATCCTAAACTCATATGCTTTCATTTGACAAAAAGGAGGTAGAAGTTAAGAGGGTGATGCTAGTAGAAGGAAGTTATGTCATTGTGGGATTCCCAAAGATCAAGAGATCAATAGACCTCCTCAGTTGCAAGCTCAGTCTGTAATATGCTCCCTTTCCACCAGTACGAAGACAACAAAGTCTGCTTACCATGACTCGAATCTCTGAAACAATGAGGTTAAAATAAACCGTTTTTCTTCCTAAATTATGAGATTTGTTTTTGGTTTGTTTGTTTTCAGTTATTTTGATATAGCACCAGAAATCTGGTACATTTTGTGATTGTCCTATTTCTGCAGCTTTGTAATTAGGCTGTATACTGAGAAACGCTTTAGATTAGGGTCTACTCTTCTTTAGAATAATGTGTTTGCTAATTTTATTCTATTTATATTCTGCCTTATGTTTCTTGTTTTTGCTTCTTTTATTTATGGTGCAGTGATACATGGAGTAACTCTACTTAACTCTTTGTTATGCTACTACACTACACAAAAGCCTGAGATCTCCAGCTAGTAGCCATTTCCAGGCATTTAATTTTAAGTAAAGTGAAGTGAAAATAAATTTTCATGCTTCAGTTGACCTAGAAATATTTCATATATTCAATATCCTTGTGTGGGTCAAAGCTGGAATAGTAGATGATATAGTTGATACATTTTTCAAAGGAGGTAAACCAACAACTTTCACATTTTTTTTGTGTGGTAGACATTTTCTGTTCTTTTTTTCTTATGAACTCAATAGATACCTTACAGCTGTAGTCTTTTTCTTAATCATAGAGTGAGCCATTCAAATTTGAAGAATATCTTCCTATTTTTTATCCTATTTCTAGTTTGAAAGGAGACAGTGCTTTGAATCTAAAGGTGTTTGTACATTAAGCTCCTACTTAGGAACATATAAAAGTTCTCTCTTTAAAAAAAAAGAAAGAAAAGGATAAAAAAACAAGTAAGAGCAAAGGTCAAGTAGCATGTGTCTTGTTTTTCAAGCAAGCATGTTTATTATCAATTTATGGTATTTGACTTCTGCATTAACAGATGAACAGGAAACTGCTTAGCCCTTTTAAGGGAAAGTATAATTCATTTCAAGTTCAAAATTATATCAAACACAAACAGCTACAGCTGCATCCATATGTTGTTAAAATAGTTTCTAAATAGCCATACACAGATTATTTAGTAAAGAAACTCAAAGATGATCAAGGACACTGGGGCCTTTCTTCCTACAGAGATACTTTCATTGGTGCCTCTAAGCAAGCCCAGCCTCAGTGGGCCTCCTGTAAATAGTCAAGATGCCCCCTGAGGTTTTAATGAGGGTGAATTGAAGTTTTGCACTAAGCATTCTGCAGATGCTGATGACTCAGTGTCAGCCTGACATTGGGTCCTCATTGGAATAAGAAGATATCACTCTCAGTAAATTTCTAAAATCTAGCATTCATATTCTTCACAGTTGACATTGTAACTGTTAACAGAATGAAATTTTTTTTTCAGTTTTTGTCTTTAATATAGTCACAGTTAGATTTCCTAGAATTTGAATTAGATTGACTGCCTGTTAGAAAATCCTGCTTTATGAAACTCTGAAAAAGATTTATTAAACTAGAATAGAACCTTAATTGTCCTTTTTTCAATAAGGTTTATGAAAGACTTGTCTGCTACATTCCATGTACATGTTACTGTGCCATTAACCTGTAATTCCTCACAACCAACTCAGTAACCATCTTTTACTTTCAGAAGATAAGCAAAAGCCTTGAAGGTAAGTAGACTTCAGGGTTATGCCTCATGTGTGGCTATTAACAGATGCTTATTTGAAGATTTTTTTCAGAATGAAGTCTTCACATAAATATTCAAGTCCAGTTCTTTTATTTATTTTTATTTTTTAATTTGTTGAGACTGGATCTTACTATGTAGCCTTGAAATCATTTATTACCTTGTTACATTTGCTATCCATTTTATTTATTTACTTGTTTACTTGTTTATTTATTTATTTATAATTAAGGCACTTTATGTTTCAAGAACTAATTAAGCTACTCTTGGTTATTACTGACAAAATAATATTCTACCTCAGTGTAACATATAAGTTGACTCTTCATAAGTTTCCAAATTAGCACAAGTTGATTTATTAGTTCAAGCAACCAGAAGGAAACAAAGTCGTAGAAATCAGATTTCACATAGAGACAGCCAACTTTCCTTGCAGTAATTAGCATAGCACTTGTCTCTCTAAGGCCTGGGCCCCCCTACCCTTTTTTTTTTTTTTTTTTTTTTTTTTTTTGGTTTTTTGAGACAGGGTTTCTCTGTATAGACCAGGCTGGCCTCGAGCTCAGAAATCCACCTGCCTCTGCCTCCCACATGCTGGGATTAAAGGCGTGCGCCAGCCTGGCTGGCCTGGGCTTTCTTTCTGAAGAGTAACATTTAATATGCAGTCAAATTGCTGAAACAAAACAGTTACTCATCAGACTTCTATTACAGGGATTTTGCGAGTTATGAACGTATCCAGATCCCAAAGTTAATTTTGAAGGTGGATTTTAGATGCAGGAATCATTGTCTCATAACGATATCATTGTTGATATTGCTCATTTCCAGAAAAGCAAATACACACCTTTACTTCTTGAAGCAAAGTTAGGTTGTATTTACAGTTGTGTGCCCCTCAGCCTCCTGAGCTCTGGCACCTGCAGTGGGCCTGGGTGCGACTGGGTAGATGTTCTACAAGGTAAGTACCTCTCCTACCTTTACTAGTATGAACCAAGTGAGAAACAGAGGGCCTGGGCACTGTAATGGGGACTATACTGTGAGGAAAAATAGAGTAAAGTTTTGGGTGGAGTTGGTCTGGATGTTGCATCTCCTAGGTCAAGTATTTCTTAGCTGAGTCTTGGGACATCTGTGAACATATTTTCCTGACAACAGCAGGATACCACAGTGGTGAAGTTGGGTCTCTCCTATCCTGACTAGGCAAATGATGGTAAATCTCAAGCATCAGTTTATATATTCATAATTGAGATAATTCTTGTTTTTAGCCTGTACAACTCATAAGAATAGGGTGGAAAACTTAAACTAAAATGGATTTTGTGGGACTTATAGTAAAACCAAAACAGTTAAGGGATTGTTAATTAGACGTTAAAGAGTTAATAGTGTTTTATTCCTACGCCAGTTCTTATGATGTTGCAATTAGAAAACCCACTGAGATAATTAGAATCTGACTGGTCTTGACACAAGA
Source organism: Mastomys natalensis (assembly GCA_021653895.1). Classification (NCBI taxonomy): domain Eukaryota; kingdom Metazoa; phylum Chordata; class Mammalia; order Rodentia; family Muridae; genus Mastomys; species Mastomys natalensis. The sequence goes on along the minus strand of JAJTUV010001467.1, from coordinate 396,973 downwards.
CACAAGAAGGCAAATGTGAGCCCTGCAGTGCATTTCTTCTAAGAATTAGTGAATGGCATGGTGAACAGGTAGTTACTGCTTCTCTGCAGGTTACAGGCTGGACCATCCTACATGCTCTGTCTCAGTGCGTAGAGTTCTTTGCTTCTCTGTGACACTGGGAACCTCGGTTCACTGGAAGGTCTCTCAGAGATCGACATGTCAATGAGGAACGTTGGGCAGTGCAGGGACTTGCAAGCGGCCTGGCCTGCGGCAGAGCCTCTCAGAGCCGGCTTTGTTCCCTCCGTCCAGCCTGCAACATCCTGGAGACCTGGCATTCGGGGCGGGGCGCTTATGGAGCAAAGTATGCAGAAAGAGGAAAACAGGTCTGAGGCTTCAAGTCCAGGCAGGACACCGGTTAGTCATCCTAGCGGGCAGCACTTTGCCTCTGGTTAGTCAGAGCCACAGGTAAATAAAGAGCTCAGTGTCTGAGAGATGCTAGCTGGGAGAGCAGAGCTGTGTCATTATGTTTCCAAAACAAAGGCTTCTGCAGATTGGCCTCTAATGGTTTCCTTGCCTGAAGTGAACACTTAAAACACAATCCTTGGGGTCAGGGCTGTGCAAACCTTCTCAGCATTGCACAGACTCCGATTGCTTGAGGGACTCCCCCCACCCTTAGCCTTTCTTCCACCCCTTCTCCCCAAAGGGCCCAGGAAGGCAGTGGTGTCTACATAACCCTGATTTTCTCGATTAGATTGGAAGAAAAACAAAACACAAACATTAAGGAAGAAAATTAGTTTTTCAGAAAAGCAAAGTAAGTTATTGATAAATATAAGAGACCAACCATTTATCCCTACTTTTAGAAGTCTATGATGACAACGCCCTATCTTCACTTAACTAGTTAGGTACATTGATAGGATAACTGAAGAATAAGGATTGACGATAGGTATGGGCAGAAAGAATATTTTTTATGGGGATGGGGGTGATATTGGAGACAAAACTTAGTATATAGCACATGCTAAGCATTTAGACAAGAACTTCTTTGCTACTGGGCTATATACCCAGCTATTTCTTAAATGATTGTTAGACAGGCCTGAATAGGCCTCCAACTTGTAGTTCTCCTGCCTTAGCTTGGCTGCTGGAAGGATAGACCTGTCCTGTCTTGCTGAGAAGTTGTTTTGATGTACATAGACAGCTCTCTACAGTGGATGACTTTGGCTTTTTTAGGTGACAATTAAGATGCCATGTGAAAAATTTTCCATGTACCTTACAGTGCATACAAGGGAACTGTAAGATATGTTCGAAGTTCAGTGTGTCTTATATCTATAGAGATCCGCCACTGTCATAGACTGTGGGGATTGGAATGCAGGCTTTTCTGTGCGGGGAGGGGGTTGCATAAGGCTCCAATTCTTCAGACAAACAAGGTCTTTAAGAGGGACACAGTCAAGAGTCTTAGTTCATAAATGTCTAGTGTTCAATGGGAAATGAGAAGTCTGTGTCTGTAAATCTCCATGGACATTGTAGATATAAATCTTTTAGTCAGTTTGAAGGCATGCAGTCATCTTAAGCTCATGAACAGGAGATGAAGGCTAAATATGTTTAGAAATGTGCTTACTTTTTATTGCTTACTGTGTAGCTATTGCTTTCTGGTTAAAATCCAGCAAAATCCAGTTCTTCTGAAGTGAAGGGTTAGTAAAGTCCAAGTAGAAATTCTTCATACCCTTTGCTTCATCTGGTAGACACCATTTTTTCTTGTTATTGTTGTTTGTTTGTTTGTTTGGAATTTTCTTACAGTTTATAGTATAGATTTGAGCATATATCTCCACGAAGCTCTAAAAGCAGTATCTCTTTTCCTTGGTATGTGTTGGATATGGCTGAATACACAACTGTTTGTTAAAATAATAGTCATATCTATGAATGGCTCTGCCAGTAGTTTCTCTTTGTGTTGCCTCTTTATTTTTTATTTCTTTTGTGTTTGCAAATAATCCCCAAATTTCTATATTCTGTGTCACAGGAAACCCTTGCTCAAATACCCTATCTTCTTCATAGAAATTTTAACATGGCTGGTATAGCCAGCTAACATGAATTCCTGAATGCTATACTCAAAACTTGGCTTGTGTTCCAGTTCAGAGTGTTGCTCGTCTCCACAGGTACAATTCCACTCATGGAAATAAATGGGAGGTATTCATAGGAGGATTCCGAAGGGAAACTCAGAACCCAGGATAGGAAGACCCACATACACTAACAGGGGAATGAGACGCAGGCTGGCATCTCCACTCCTCAGCCAACCGAAGAAAGAGGTATGCCTTTGTTCCTTGTATGAAATGAGGTCCCTAGACAACCTGCTGATAGCCAGAAAACAGAAAAAGAGCTGTTCTTCCCACCGAGCTGGACCTCCTTAGTAGAGAAACCTATAGAAGAACAACACAGGTTTCCCTGTTTCATAAAACAGATGCCACAGGCAAGGAAACAGCACAGGAGATGCTCTACAATATGCACTTGGATCCCAGGTCAAGAAATCTCTTCTAGCCTTCAGGCATGGAATTCGTTTCCCTGTCTACATACATACATACATCTGGGTGGCTGCTGAACAAAAACTGAGCTTCTATAAGTGCCTGTCATAAAACTCTCTGCCATGCTGAATCTGAGACTTTATTCTTCTCCTTGAGGGCAAGAAATACAACCAGATTCTCTAGTCCAAAGAAGATAGTCTGGAGATGTCTTAGCTCCTGGAATCTAATATCCTTGTCCCCATCTGAGACTCCTGACTCATAGCCCAAGGATGCTTTTTCTGTGACTCACCTCAAACCAGCAAGATCAGTAGCACTGTATTCATAGATTAAAGAGATAAAGAAATATTGTGAAACTCTGATTTTCAAGTCATAGCATCCAGAATTGTATAAAGGCTGAATACAGGAATAAGCAAGCCATAATAGAAGATGATATTAAATTGGGCTGGACATTCTTATTACAGTGAATTTACCTATCAAGAAGGAAAGGTCTCAAACTGAATAAGAATGGGTTATTTTAAGTCAGCACTGAGGTGGCACACTGGGAAGACTCAATGGCACAATAAGCAAACATTTACATTCATAGGGGATTTCTCCCATCTGAATAAATGAAATAAATTAGAAATTACAAAATGTCTAATTCTTATAGAATCCAAATCACAGAAATAAAAACATTGGTTGAAAGAAAATTCAAGAAACAATGGATGAAAATTTCTCAAATGTGAAAGATAAAAAACATAAGTCTATGTGCAGGAAACCCCAAATGGGAAAATCCTTGGAATCCATGCCAGGGCACATAACAATTAAGTGTCTGGAAACTGTAGGCAAAGAAAATTCTTAGAAGCATCTAGAGGGAGATGACTCATCACATTTAGTGTAAAATCTTATCAAAAATATCGAGGCTGGAAAGAGGCGGTACAACCTCTCAGAAGACAACAATAAAACAAAAACCTATGTAAGTATTGTAAGTAACAAAAGTATCTTCAGGAATAGAGCCTTTGTTGTCAGCAAACCTGTCCTTATAAAGTAGATATAACCACTTCTCTAACAGTGAGTAAAAGTGTATTAAGCACTGAGTTCTGAATATTGAATAGGCTTCAAAGGCCTATGTTTCTTTAGGTGGGATAAATTATTCAGTCTGGGAAATGTCCCAGGAGTCCTAACTATTGACACTGCTGGGAGATGTTTTTGTTTTGTTTTTGTTTTAGCTGTTGGAGTCATGAATCAGAAGGGGATAGTGGATGTCACCTTTCTCATTCTTCTCCCTCTCTTTTCATAGCTGTTCTCCTGTGAAACATTTTATTCTACCACATTCTCTTTGCTATGATGTCCTGCTGCTTCACAATGGCTCAAGAACAATGGATCAATTAATCATAGATTGACAATTTCCAAAACCACCAAAACAAACTCTTTTTATAACTTGATTATCTCAATTACTCTTAACAATGATGAAAAGCTAAATAAATTAATACTCAAAATATTTGACCTTATATTGATTTTTTTTAAGATGGAGTAAACAATTTAAAAGTGTAGACTCATAACTTAGTCAGATGACACTTTATGATTGAAGCATTGTTTATAAACCACCAGATGTCATATTCACTTTGTGCTAATGAGATACTTAAGAAAAAAAAAGTGTAGAAAAGTGGGAGTATAATGGGACTTAGTTGGTAGCACAGTTTCTATGCCTCACTACAATTGGTAGGATGTTACTACTATCAGACTGTACTGACACATTAAATATTAAAATTACCTCAAACACCCACCAAGAAATATTTCAAGTCAAACCTTGAAATCACCATGAAGAAGTTGAGACAGAATTGATACAATAGACTATCAAAATTGGTACTTCCCTTCTGTGATAAGTTGAAAAAGACATCAGCTATTATCTAGGAGGAAATGTTGCAAAGTGCATATCCAATAAAAGATTAACACCTAGAATGTTCAAAGAGCTCTCAGAGCTGAGCATGAAAACTCAAAATAATCTCATTTGACATTTGGACAGATTATGACACTAAAGATGCACAGATGGAAAATAGCCATGTGGGAGGATGCTCTGGACCATTGGAGAAAGAAAACCACCTGTGGGAATAAGTAAAAAGAAAGGTAGTAGCAATAACAAGAATGGTGTGAAAAACTAGCCTTATTCATAGATGGTCAGTGCAACTGGGAAATGCACAAACACTTTTGAAAACAGTTTGACAGTAAAAAACTAAATATGCAACTACTTTACAACCCAGCAGCTGTCCTGTATATTCATCCCAGGAAAATGAATACTTGAGCTTGCATACAATATGGATCTAAACACTCATAATGACTCTTTTTCATAGTTGACAAAAGTAAAATATTCAGAAGTTCTTCGGTGGATGAACTATTTAATCAAATGTGGTATATCCATATCATAGAATATTCCTCAGCAATACAATGTACTGAACTGTTGTAAAATGACAATTATATATCTCCAAGAAATTTCACTCAAGACAAAAAAGATATTTTCAGGAAATTACATACCAATGCTTCTACTTCAGTAATACTCTTGGGATGACAAATGTATATAAATAGTCCCTAAAGACTGCTATGAGCAAGAAATTGATAGGTGAAGAGTTAGAAAAAAATATAGACATAAAGCAGCAAAAGGCATATTCCTCATGAGGATGGAATGGTCATGCACATTGATTTGTCAACTTTGCCACTTGTAAGGGTTTTGTTTTGTTTTGTTTTGTTGGAACTATCTACTTGGTTCATTTATCCAATGACTGATGGGCAGTTGATGTACAGTAAGTTGACTCCAATTCTTTTCTGTGGTAAAAAGACAAAAAAACACAAAAACAAAACCAAAAAACAAAAAACCACAAAATAGAAAAAAAAAGTTTTATTCCTTAATGTTTAATTTCTGCAATTCTTTATGAATTCTGAATATTAGCCTTTTCAGAGAAGAGTAAATGGTGAAGACTTCACCCATGTTATGGGCTCTCTGTTTGTTCTGCTAATCATTGTTGTTATTGTTGTTGATACTTTGGTTTAGAGTCTGTGCTATTTGTTGGTGTTCTATTCAAAAAGTTCTTGCCAACCCCAGTATCTTGAATATCCCTTTTACTTTCCTCTGGAAGTTTCAGTATTTCAGATTTTAAATTCAAGCCTTTGATTAATTTTTAAATTGATTTTGTACAAATCTAATTTCATTCTTTCACAACTAGAAATCGGTTTTTACCAACACCATTTGTTGAGTATTTTACCCAATGTATCTTTTTGTCTTTTCGGTTAAAAATTAACTTAGCATAGCCTTGTCATTTTATTTGTGGGTCCTTTATTCTATTTCACTGATCTATATCTCTCTTTTTATACCAGAATGAATTTATTACTATAGCACTAAAGTATTACCTGAGGCCAAGTATTGCAATATCTCTAGTAGTGATCTCTCTTCTTAGAATTGCTTTGGTTATTCACGCTTCTTTGTGGTTCTTGTATCGTATTGTTTTCTAAACTTTGAAATATGACATCAGAATTTTGATAGTTATTGCATTAATTTTGCAAATCAGCTTTATTAGTATAGTCATTTTCACAATATGAATTTTGCCAACCTAGGAACACGGAATATCTTTCCATCATCTAGTATCTTCTGTGCTTTCTTATTCAGTATCTTGAAGTTTACATTGTAGAGGTCTTTCAGTTCTTTCCTTAAATGTATTCTGAAATAAATAATTTTGGGTGAGTTATTTTAGATAGAATATTTTTCTAATTTATTTCTCTGACAGAAGACTATTGGTATAAATAAAGGTTATTTCTTTTTCTTTCTTTCTTTTTTTGCATCTTTTTACTGTGTGTGGGCTGGATATGGAGCATGCAAGTGAGATAGGAAGACAACCGTAAAGTCTGTTATCTACTTTGTTTTGTGAGTTCTATTGATCAAAATCAGGAAGGTCAGCTTGCACAATGAGTATATTTTCTGTTGAGCCATATTGCCAGGCTAGGCCCAAATGAACTTTTTTTTTTTGTTTTAAAGAAAACTTGACATCAATTTAGCCCCAGCTTAATTTGAATGGTTGTTAGTTTAGATGATATTACACATCACAAAAATTAAGACTGAATTTTAGTTTAGATAGCTACTTTTGAAGTAAATTTTAAATATTTCGTTATCCATTTGAGCAATGAACAAAATGAAAATCTTTGCTAGTAAAAATATCATAGAATAAAGATGGTAAGACTTAAGTACTTAAGCACAAGGACAGAGGGTAGGAGGATACAGTTTATTCTATTTTAGGGCTTGAATTTTTAATTTTCATGCAAAAATATTTATGGTAAAATTTAAAAAATAATTTGAAACATATGTGTTTTAAAACTAAAATCTGTGCTACTCATTCAGAGGTAGAGAACTGGTTTGGTGGTTAAGAGTATTTGTTGCTCTTGCAGAGAACATAAATTCAGTTGCTACCACTTACAAGACTGCTCACAACTGGCAATAACTCAAGGTTCATGGAAGCTATTGCCTTTTTCTGTCCTCTAAAGGCACCAGACATGTATGTCCTGCACATACATACATGGAGGAGAAACACTTGAATGCATGACAAAAATACAACTTTAAAACAATCATTAAAGAAAAGGTCATTTGCAAAATTTCTTTTTTCTTTTGCTCCATGATATCTAATTAAAGTGGATGAAACAATGTACAGGAGCAAAAGAGTGACAAGGCTGCAAGTCATATTTCTTGCTCTTTATTTTCTCCCTTATTTTGCAAGTTACATTAATACTTTTAGGAGTCCATCCTGATCTTGCTCTTAGTGTTACTGTGTCTTAAATTTCACCTCATAACTAGTTCGAGCATTGCAATGCACAGACACAATCACTTCTCTTGATATCAAGATTTTCAGTTCATAGTGATGTATAGAAACTGTGCTGGAGTTAGTTCATTATCCTCTCAACTATTAAAATTCAGGTGAGTATTGCTCTTGTGTATCTTTCCACTTACCACAGAATCAGATGGAGTGGAAGTCTCCTCCCTGAGGATTAGTTCTCATAGTATATAAAGGTGTTGTGCAAGCTGCCAAGAGAAAAAGCCAGCAGTTGTCTCACATAGCTGCAAAGCCTCTAAACCATAACACTGACATAGAAATATATTCCCATCGTATAATAGTGGCACTTATATGTTGGGTACAACTATTAAATTGGAGTTAAGGAGCACTTGGTAGGAGGAGACAATTCATGTCTGATAGAGTTAAACCTAAAGAACTACAGTTACTGCTGAGAACTTATTACTGCTACTTTCCTAAATCATTAAAAGTTTTAATTACATTCTAAATATTTATTCCAATACTCATTGGTAATTGTAGTTCTCACCTCTCATCAAATAAACTTCTCTTTGCTCCATTGAACCTACTACCTGAGAGTACAATAAAGCTGTCTCGGGATCAGAAAGTAAGAAGACATCTGGTCCATGGGAAGGGGCCATCTGCCCTCTAGCTGACTCCAGAGAAGTGGTCATCCTCTGCCCAGCCCATTAGTTCTGTCCTGTAAGTTACCACAGGCAAAGGAAGACACATAAGCTTGAATTCTCTCTCCTCTATCTGAGAAGCAGTAGAAATTGGAAAACAAGAAAAGATGAAGAGTGTTTCCTATGGTGTCTTGCTGGAGCAAGGGAGCTATCACCAAATAGATTTTCAGAGGCATGGAGTGAAATTCCAGAAGGAATCGACTTCCTAAGGAATTCCATCTACACACATGTCAGCCACTCTGGATGAGAGATTACTGCAAGTGAACCACATTGAATACAAAGACTCACAACTCATCAGAGTGCAAAGATTAGTGTTTGTGCAGTGATCAACCCCAAATGAAACATATATATTCCATCTCCTTCCACTAAGGCTTGGGAATATCAAGATGGAGGGGGCAGAAATATTTTAAGAGCCAGAAGTCAGGAAGGACTGGCTGTGAAACAATTTTTTTTTTTTTTTTAGACACGAGAAGACCTTTATTCTCATGAACTCACAAAGTCTGTGGTTTCTTACATAAGACCTGCATAAGGTCAAGCAAGTCAAAGTTTCAGAATGAAGTCAACAGGGGTTTATGAACTCCCACCCCTGGAATAGGAGCTATTGAAAGTTGATGGCTGTTATGGAAGAGTCAGTTTTCTTTAGGGGTCTTTGGTAGATTAACCATGTTATGCATATATTGATAGCATCAATTGGACTCAATGTGCTATTAAGGAAAACATGAGAAAAATTTAGGGGAGATCCTGAGGCAGTTAGGTTGGCGGAGGGGTAAATATAATGAAAACACATTGTCTACATTTATGAAGTTCTCAATGAATGAATAACAGTATCATATTGAAAATAATGAATCAAGAGAAAGAAAACTCTAAAAGAAAAGAACAGGATTCTGTTCTGTCCTGTCTGAGATTTTTGGGAAGCATTAAGGACAACAAAATCTTAAAGTCTCCAAGAATCTGTAGTATTTCTTCTTTCCACATCTACTTATTTATTTACATTATGCATGTTTTTAAATTCTAATATAGAAGGTCTTAGAGGAGTTAAGTTGCTCTATTTTGAAATAACTAAAGGCTAACTTATTCTATTTTGGAAAAATGTCTATTGTTGTTGTACTCTATGGATGTAAAGTCATTCACTCAGGTAATCCATGCAATTGTTCTCAATTTTAGAAGGTTTTATAATTGTGTCATATCTATAGTTGACTATGAGACTGCAATGAGGAAGTCACTTGTTCAACTGTATGTATGTGGGCAAAGAACATGATTCTTCTTTGCAAAGCACAAGTGGGAGGGAAAACTTTATAAGCCAAAGTAAATAGAGATCTAACTATGGAATAAAAAGCTCATACAAATCAAGACTTAATCATTCCATTTGCAACTTTTGGCCAGTAAAATGACAATTCAGACAGAAATAAAAAAGTAAAAATATTAAAATAAAAAGAAATAAATGAAAAAATAAGAAATAAAAAAATGAGAATTTTAACTTTGTATTACCCAATGATCAGAAATGCTGAAGCCTTTTGAAAGAAACAAAAAAAATTCAAATTCTTTTCTTTGCTATTAGTTCTGTCAGGCTGGTTACAATAGCTCCAATCACATAGTACTTTACAAGAATGGAGAGTTATTTCTATGTACTGTCTTGCAACTTCATACTGTTGCACTTTGCCACAAATTGAACAGAGCCAGAAGGCTGCATACACAGAGCATGTGGGAATCCTGCCTCTCTCTGGAGCCCTGTATGTACTATAATGTGGTATAGCATGAAGACCTTAGAGCCTATACCAGCACAACACCCCAACCTTCAGAACTGTCAGCTGCATAAATCCTGTTGCCTCCCGATCTGACCAGCGGACAGGACAGAAGACAACGGACAAGGGTAACTTCTTCTCAGCACCATTTACTCAGGAAACCTTAACGTTCAAAAAGCCCGCCAACCGTCGTTCCTTGCCCTTAAATCTCTGTCTCCTCCAATCAGAAGTCATTCCGGATTGGTGCTGTGCCCATACGTCACTTGGCCCAATCTTATGTGCAAGTAATATACACGCGCAGTAATGCCAGATCTACGCGTGCCCTGATCATGGCGCAGCAAAGCTCAAGCTACAGCTGGCAGATTGCCAGCCGTCATCTTGTGACACCAGCTCTCCACAAAATCCCTTTCTTTTGTAAAGTCATCCTTCCTTGGGTAATATTACAGGGACTAATAAAATGATGGTTCATCTTTAATAGCATAAGCAACTGTCCTTTTTATAATGTAGTTCCATCATATTCTCATTCCTATTTTTTAAAATTTCAGTGTTTAAAATGTATCTCCATTACCCAGTCCAGTACTGAGTTTAATACTCTAAATGTAAGCAAACTGTCTCATGTTCTACAGAGAAAGCATAATTTAGGTAAACTGTGTTCAGGATAACTCACCATGCTTAGTGTTAAGGAATCAGCTCAGGTAAGTAAGGTGCTCATCACAGTAACACATAAAAAATAGTAATACACTAAGTGCTAAATGAATATGTTGTGACCAAGACTCACAGAAACCTAGTCTGTATTTTCTTAGAATTTATAATTTAGGACACATCAATTCAGTGTTTATGATGAGTCTTCAGAACCCAACTAATTGCTGCCAGTAATACAAAGGCCCTACAAATACATATGTACATACACACACATACACACATCACTACTGGTCACAATTTTAAAAATCTCTTTACATGAATTGAATTTGTTACTTACAGTCTGATTATAGACTACTCAATGCACTGTTAGAACTATGTCTGAGACTCAGTATTATATTTTATTTGTCCATAGAAATGTTTCTACCTAACTTACAAAGCATAAATATTCCTTCCATGCATCTTGAAATTTCTATTGACTTTGGACAATGGATTTAATTATGTCAACTTAATCTCTATAAGTAAGGCACAACAGTATGAAGATCTTTAGGTAGAGTTTAGATAGCTCAATCTTGAACTCACTTTTCTATTGCTGTGAAAAAACTCCATGGTCAAGTCAATGTATAAAAAGAAGAGTTTATTTGGGACTTACAATTTCAGAGATTTAAGGTTCATGATGGCAGAATTGAGGGAGCAGGTGGCAGATGGCTAGAGTAGTAGTTGAGATCTCACATCTCAAAGTACAAACAAAAGGCAGAGGAACTAATGAGAAATGACCTGAGTCCTTTGAAACCTCAAAGCCTGCCCCCAGTAACATACCTCCCCTTCATTGTCCTTCCCCGTGTCACTAATTAGGGACAAATATATGAGCCTATGAGAATCATTCTCATTCAAAGCACCACACCTATTAATGGAAATGCATGTTTTCTCTAATCCATGTGTGGTTTGTTGAGTATACTGTAACAGTTTGTAAGAGATGTGCTCCATATTTGTCAACATTATAAATTATATTTGAAAGTGTCTATGAAACAATATGTCATTTGGTTTATCATTGTTTTAGATTTAAAAAATCAAATAATAGATCTGTGTACCCCTGCCACAAAAAAAAAAAAAAAAAAAAAAAAAAAAAACCTACCTGATTATGTTCAGGGCCAAGATTCAGTCTTTCATAAATATTTGCACTGGTTTCCAAGACGACCCCTCAGTATGTGGGATGTACATTCTTGTCAGTTATTTTACTAAGAAGTGTGAAGGAAACATTACCCCCAAAACTCAATGTTACACTTGTCCTTCACAGAGTTTTTACATTGGATATTTGTAAAATATCCATTAGGTGAAGAAAAGCTGTACGCACAAGCCTCGTGCATGGAAACAAAAGCAAGAAATCAAACTTTGAAAGAGTTAGGCTTGTGTATTTGTTTTTCTTTGCTTTTTTTTTTAAACTTAAGAGTATTTTTCTTACCACTGTCTCATATTGACTCATAGAACATGGGAAATTTCATCACAAGTTTAGTAGCCAGTGATTCCCAACAAAATCAAGTTTTGTAGTTATTGCATAACAAAGTAAGATGAATCTTTGGTGCCCTGAAGGAGTCTTGTCCCTCTAGGAGACACAATCATCTGGTAGAATTAGGGCAGAATATTCCATCTTCTCAGAATGCATGATGTTATAGTGATCTGGGGGTGAAATTCTTATCTGTTCCCACATAATTGGCACAAAAAACTATTAAATTTACTAACTAGCTGCAAACCTACACTGAGCAGGTTCTGAGCTATCCTAACCCTCTAAGCTATCTATTTTTCAGTTACAGGCCCATTTTTCAGTTACAGGTCCTTTACCTTCAACTGGAGTCTCAGCTTGGCTCTTTTTGGTCCATGTGTGTTCTCCTGTCTGCTCTCCCCATTGTGACTTCATGGTGAATCCTCCTAGTTGCTCCACATAGTCTCTCTATCTTCTTTCTTCAAGGTCTTTCTCTTCTTTCTCTATATCTGGGACCCCTGACTAGGATCAGAAGTCCAGCCTTCCTATCTCCTCTGCCCAGTCACAGGCTAAATTATATTTTTACATAGAGGATGTAAAATGAATTTTACATAATATTGAGACTGGAGATGCTTGACCATGCCATGTTCTGGACTATAGGCAGATATCTGGACATAAAAATCAGCATTTGAATACACAGTACACAAGAACAACCTCCAACATCATGATCTATTTGTACAGGGGGAAGATGACATTTTGTTAAGGAAGATTCTAGTAAAGAATTAGGACATTATATACATTCAGTGACAGCCTTTCAATTCTTGGGTTTACTGAGTGAGTTATGAAACTTCTATTTCCAAATTCAAGTGGTGTCTTTTTATTAATATTTACATATTTATTGAATCTATTATCATCATCTCATTCAAAAATTTTCTTCTTCAATGCGACTTGCTTGGATAATTGAAATACTTGGTGGTTGTAGTAAAAACATTTTACTTTTGGCATTGTGGAATTATGGGTCTTTCTTTAACCATGGATCTGCCTTGTTCTTCTGTTCTTTTTGACTTGTATGTTTTAATTATGAAAGGTAAAGCAAAATGTTATTATTTTAGTCAATGTCTGGCATAGGATATAAATCACAGTATCAGATCAATAGACATTTATAGGTGGGTGTAACCAGTGCAAACATTTATGATGTTGTATGTGTATGATGATGTTGGTGGTAGGTGCAAAGATTCCAGAAATTTTTATGTTGGTTGTGACAAATGATTCTATATCATCAGGAACATATGACACCTTATTAACAAAAGTGTCATGTAACACATGATTAAAAATAATATAAAACAGGAATTATTATGTGCTGTGTGCAGGTCACTTTGCCTATGTCTAATTTTGCTATAGTTCATTAAAATAAATCTTTTGATTCTTAGACACTTTAGGAACCAAGCTTCAGGAAGTCTAGTTATTTCTTTCATTAGTTAATATGTTTGCAAACTGAGATGTAAACCTGTGCATTTCTTTCGATTACAGTTTTTCAGTTTCACCATCCAAGTTACCACTTTTTCCTCCCTTCTCACTTTCATGACTTTATATTCACCTATAAATGTCTATTGATTTGATACTGTGATTTATATCCTATGCCAGACACTGACTAAAACAATAACATTTTGCTTTACCTGCCATTAAATTACCACTCCAGAAGAGAAGAGAGATGGGGAAAATACTTATTAAAATATACAAGTCAAAAGGAACAGAAGAACAAAGGCAGAGCCATGGTTAAAGAAGATCCATAATTCCAAAATGCTGCTTCGAAGATACTCTGAGCACAAATGTGTGCTCAAGATAACATTTGGGAAAAGTCAAGCAGCCTGGTTCAGAAGAAGACAGGCTAGGTGCAGGGGCTGGGGTGATCCATGTCAAAGTGTTTCTGTTTTGTCCTATAGCTTTCTCATTAGGGAAACTCGTTAGAAGTAATGCTGCCCATTGTGAAATTGACACTAGGAATAAATAAGTTAATCCTTATAATTCATTCAGATTATTCAGAACATATATATTTATATTGTAACTTTGAATAAGAACAATTTTGGTGAAGCATCAAGACTTAAATCTTTCTGAACCAAGCAAATAGACTCCAACTTGGACCTAGATGAAAGAAAGCTATGCAAAGGGCTGACACACTAGAGTCCTGTTACTTCATCAGGTTTTGGAGGATCACTGTGGTGATAATGGAGGGATGTTTGGAAAGTATTGTTGCAACACAGAGAAGTGAAGCCACCACATATGTCATTGTTTAACTGAAGCATCCTTTTGTCAATTCTAGTGTTTGACAAATAGCCAACTAAATGAAATACCAATCACATTGATACAAAAATTTAAATAGGATATTGCTACCACAATCACATATACCAACTCATTATTCAAGAACTTTTCTGAAGGTTTAAAGAGCAGAGTTGTCTATTACAATGTTGCTTGTTGCATTAGAAACCTCCTCAGGACACATGGTATGCACTCACTGATAAGCGGATATTAGCCCAAAAGCACATAATACCTAAGACGCAATGCATAGACCTCATGAAACTCAAGAAGATGGAGGAAGACCAAAGTGTGGGTGCTTTTGTCCTTTTTAGAATGAGTATCAAAAGATTCAACCAGAGCTCCCAGGGTCTAAACCTTCAGCCTGAGAACAGGTAAAAAGGAAACACCCGTGACGTATGCTGCTAGAAGATCTAATCCTGATGCTGGCCTCCAGACTTATACTACTCTGACCTTTGATGGGCCATTACCAAGGACACCAAACAGCTAGAGATTGACATCATTAATCTGAAGAAATCCCTCGTTTCGATGTCTGAATTGATCTCCAAAAATTGCAAAGGACTTTATTGGACTTGATTTATTCTTCTACAATAGAAAAGACTGTGTACAGCTCTTGACTGTGTACAGCCCTTAAAGAAGAATGTTGCCCTTACATAGACAAGACAGGGATGGTTAAAGAGAACATGAAAAAGGTCAGAGAAGGCCCAGAGAAATGACAGAGAGAGAAAGAAAAAGAGGAATATGAGAGCTGGTACAAGGATTGGTTTTCAACCTCTCTATGGTTGTCAACCCCACTTCCTCCCATCTTGGGACTATAAACTGGGTTATCTCTGCTGATTTCTTTTAGTCCTGGGCCTTAAATAGACTGACTAACTTTGTGATACAACAGATAGATAATTTGGTAGCAAAACCTATTCAAATACATTATCATAAGTTAGCTATGGAGGACCACGAGACTCAAGATGAGGTTGTTACTTTATCCAGGGTGTTCCTCAAACTCATCTCCACCCAACCTAAAAGAAGAGACTTCCACCCTAGATGAAGCAGAGAGGGGCTACCCAGAACCCTCTCTGTCTGGTGATCTGAATTCTTGCTTAGGCTGCGATGTGAAGCACTGCAAGGGAATATAAATAAAACTTTAAAATATCTATCTGGGTTCCCTGAGGGACAAGCCTGACTGCATAGGGGTTGATGTCAAAAGTATCCCCTCTCCAGGAAAAAGACATCAGGATGGGTATGGCCCTCATGCCTCACTGGACAACGACAAGAGGACCTGAGCCATTGCAAGGTCTCCTTCAATTATTGGAGGTCAGGCCTCTATCCCCGCCTTCGCAAGATTAGAATCGCCAAGGCCCTTCTATACTTAGAGAAGGGAAGAAATGTCAGGGGCAGCCCTGCTTATACACTGAAGGCCTAAAATCAGTGATAGGCCTAAAATCAGCAATAGGCCTGACATACATGCATGCTAACACCAAGTCTTGGGTCTCTGTGGAAAAACACTGAAACAGCAGGCTATAAGCTATTGTAAACAGGCGGCTTCTGTGGAAATTTACCAGCCCAAGTAGTCATAGGTCTTATAAATAGGCAACCTCGGTGGACAGTACCAACTTAGATAAGGACAAGTAAATCATAGGCAGAGTCATAGTGACCTGTCCCTGAACCTACACCCAGCTGATACCGTATTCTGAAAGGTATCTGTACTCCCCCTGAACACCTATGCTCCAGTGCCATTCCCTTCCCCCACATCCTGCCTTTTTGTGTTTATAACCCCTGTGTAAATAAGTAAATTATGATGTGATTTAAATAAATAAATAAATTTAAAAAAAAAAAAGAAACCTCCTCAGGACCTCAAAAGTCAACAGAAAATTCAATTGAAATTCAACAGAAAATCAAAAAAAGATAAAATCAAATTATAAAACGTCTTTTATTGTTATAAATTTCAATGGAAAATATATATTCATGAATATAATATTATTAATGAAATTAATCTCAAATTAGTTTCTTAAGTAAATTGTTCCCAAATTAGATTTATGGTATTTCTGGACTTATACGCCATCAGTTACTCAATACTTCTCTCTCACTTTTGTTTTTAAATTAACTTTAATCTTTTTTGACAGTCCAGTCATTATCTCCCTCCAGGTCCCCCCTCCCACAAATCCTTATCCCATCCCTCCTCCCACATCTCCAAGAGGATGTCCCCATGCACCCCCATCACACCACACCCCTCTAGGCTTCCCTACTCCCCAGGATCTCAAGTCTCTGGAGGGTTAGCTGCATCTTCTCTCACTGATGCCAGACCAGGCAGTCCTCTGCTGTAAATGTGTCAGGGGCCTCATATAAGCTTGTGTATGCTGTCTGGTTAATGGCTAAGTGTCTGAGAGATCTCAGGGTCCAGGTAAGTTGAGATTGCTGGTCTTCCTATGCAGTCGCCCTCCTCCTAGCTTTCAAGCCTTTCCCTAATTCAACCACAGGGATCCTGACTTCAGTCCAATGGTTGGGTGTAAATATTTGCATCAGTCTCAGTCAGTAGCTTGCTGGGCCTCTTGGAGGGAAACCATGCTAGGCTCATGTCTATAAGGACACCATAGCATCAATAATAGTGTCAGGCCTTGCAGACTCTTCTTGAGATGGATCCCAATTTATGTCTGTCACTGGATTGGCTTTTCCTCAATCTCTTCTCCATTTTTGTCCTTGCAGTTCCTTTAGACAGGAACAGTGCTGATTCAGAGTTTTTGACTGTGGAATCACAAACCCATCCCTCCACTTGATGCCATGTCTCTCTACTGGAGGTAGACTCTACGACTTCTCTCTCCCCACTGTTGGGCATTTCATCTAAGGTCCCTCCTTTTGAGTCCTAAGAGTCTTTCACCTCCCAGGTCTCTGGTACATTTTAGAGGATACCCCTACCTCCTACCTCCAGAGGTTGCCTGTTTCCATTCATTCTGCTCTTCCTCAGGGGAAACTCCTGTTTCTTCCCCCCAAACACCTGATCATATACCTTTTTCCCCCTCCCCCTCTCATCTCCCACCCATGTGCCTCTCTCCCTCAGCCCACCCCTGCCATGGTTGCTTTCTTCTCCCTTCCAAGTGGGATTGAAGCATCTTCACTTGGGCCCTTTGGCATGTTAACTTTCTTGACTTCTGTGGATTGTATCCTGGGTATTCTGTGCTTTTTGGTTAGTATCCTTTTTATTAATGTTTATATACCATGCATGTCCTTTTGTGTCTGAGTTACTTCACTCAGGATGATATTTTTTAATTCCATCCATCTGCCTCAAAACTCATAATGTCCTCCTTTTTAATAGCAGAATGGTATTTCATTATGTCAATGAACCACATTTTTTTTTTGTAACCATTCTTCTGTTGTGGCATATCTGGGTTGTTTCTAGCGTCTGTCTATCACAAATTAGGCCTCTACAAACATAGACAAGCATGTTCCCCAGTGGTATGGTGGGGCAGCTTTAGGATATACACCTAAGATTTATTTCCAGAGTGGTTATACCAGTTTGCAATCTGACCAGTAATGGAAGAGTGTTCCTTTCTCCACATCCTCTGCAACATGTGCTGTCATTTGAGGTTTTCACCTTAGTCATTCTAGTTGGTATAAGGTGGAATCTGAGGGATGTTTTGATTTATGTGTCCCTGATGACTAAGAACTTTAAACAATTCTTTAAGTGTTCCTCAGCCATTTAAGATTCCTCTGTTGTGAATTCTCTGTTTAGTTATTTGGTTTGGTTTTTTTGGAGGCTAATGTCTTGAGTTCTTTGTATATTTTGGACATAAACCCTCTGTTGAATGTGGGGTTAGTGAAGATTCTTTTCCCAATCTGTAGGTTGCCAATTTGTTCTATTGACTGTATCCTTTGTCTTACAGAAGCTTTTCAATTTCATGAGGTCTCATTCATCAATTCTTGATTTTAGAGCCTGAGCCATTGGAATTCTGTTTAGGAACACCAGTGAGTTCGAGGCTCTTTCCCACTTTTTCTTCAATTAGGTTCAGTGTTTATGATTTTATGTTGAGGTCCTTGATCCACTTGGACTTTAGCTTTGTGCAAGGTGACAAATATGGCTCTATTTTCATTTTTCTACATACAGAATGCCAGTTAGACCATCACCATTTATTGCAGATGTTTTCTTTTTTCCATTGTATATTTTTGGGTTCTTTTTCAAGATCAAGTGTCCATAAGTATGTGGTTTTATTTCTGGATCTTCAATTACATTCTAGTGGCCAACCTGTATGTCTCTGTACCATTACTATGTAGTCTTTATCACTATTGCTCTGTAATATAGCTTGAGGTCAGGGACAGTGGTTCACCCAGAGGTTCTTTTATTGTTGAGAATTGTTTTTCTATCCTGGATTTTTTGTTTTTTCCATGTGAAATGGAGAACTGCTCTTTCCATGTTTGTGAAGAATTGTGTTGGAATTTTAATGAGGATTGCAGTGAAACTGTAGATTGCTTTTGGTAGGAGGGCCATTTTTACTGTGTTAATTCTACCAATCCATGAGCATGGGAGATCTCTCCATTTTCTGAAGTCTTCAATTTCTTTCTTGAGAGACTCGAAATTCTTGTCATACAGATCTTTCATTTGTTTGGTTAGAGTTACCCCAAGGTATTTTACATTATTTGTGACTATTATGAAGGGTATTATTTCCCTATTTCCTTTCTCAGCCAAATGATCATTTGTATAAAGGAAGGTTACTGATATGTTTGAGTTAATTTTATATCTGGCTACTTTGCTGAAGTTGTTTGTCAGCTATAGAAGTTCTCTGGTAAAATTTTTGGGGTCGCTTATGTATACTATCATATCATCTGCAAATAGTGATACCTTGACTTCTTTTTTGCTAATTTGTATCCCTTTGATCTCCTTTTGTTGTCCATTTGCTGTAGGTAGAACATTGAGTATATTGAATATTCTATATTGAATAGATATATGGAGAGTGTGCATCCTTGTCTTGTCCCTGATTTTAGTGGGATTGCTTCAAGTATCTCTCCATTTAATTTGACATTGGCTTTTGGTTTGCTGTGTATGTTGTTTAAAAAAAGAAAAGCAACGGCAGAGGGTTCCAGGAGGAGAAGTTTATTTAGGGCAGAGGGGAGAGCAGAGAGAGGTGGAAGTGGTGGCCGGCCATGACTACATGGAGGGGGGAGGGGAGAGGGAGATATGACCTGTAGGCGCGGGGTCAAGGAGCAAGAGAGCAAGAGAGCAAGAGAGCAAGAGAGAGAGGAGGGGCCAGACAGCCCCTCTTATAATAGTGGGCAGGGCTACCTGGCCATTCCCAGGTAGCTTTGGGGAGGAGCATACCTAGCTGTTGCCAGATAACTGTGGAGGTGGAGTTTAACAGAATGCTAACATACCTCCCTTCTTATTATTATAAAAAGAAAGAAAAGGGGAGAAAGAGGTGACGGTGCAGCAGGAATAGGGTCATCATGATATCTGGCTACTTCCTGCTGGCACTGGGGGCGCCGTGTCTTTAAGGGGAACCTGGGTATGGGGGATGTTTGTCTGGTCCTGCTGTCCAGGGTCTGTGAAGCCATCCAGATAGGCCAGAAGGAACAAGTCCAGTAGAAGCAGCTGTGTGTGTGGCAGGAGATGGAGCATCTGAAGGTTGCTTCTCTGGAGATGTCTTGGATGTACCTGGACTTGACAAGATGTAGGGAATAAGATTAAGTATATTTAGGAAAAAGAAATTTTTTCTAAGATGTACATTTGAAACCCAGAGGAATCTCACCCTTTGTGATAGTAAGTGGGACCTTTAGGCAGATGTACTTATCTGGATGGCATTTATTTGGTCCATGAGAGGTAGATTTCAGTGGTTTTCCTGTAGCTTATAAGTTTACAAAAGAGATAACAGCATGAGTTAACAATATGAGCAGTCTTTAAGATGAACCTTTGTTGGATCGTATAGTGGAATGTTTCATAAAGTAGCTAGGCAAGTTCATAGGAACTCAGGTAGCAAGAAGAGGAAATATAAAGCGTTTAATTGGTGGCAGCTGAGTTTAGATAATGAGGTAACAGATTACATCTGTGAAAGCTTAGCTGTCAATGTAGTCAGAAGTCTGAAAAAAAGAGTAAACAACAATCTACCAGTTATATATTAATTTAAAAAAATGACAGAGTCCACTAGCCAACTAGTTAACAGTTCTCATGGTTTCCATATTCTCTTTGATGAAATCAGTTTGGCTTCCAAGCGCAGAAGACGCAGGGCTTTTTCTCTGTGGAATGGATACACATGACATGAGAAATGACTTACCTTGGTTTGACTTAGCTAAGTCATTTGACTCAGGGTATCCAGTTTATAGTCCAGGCTGTATCTTCTAGGAGTCTGGTGTTCAAGTCTTCTGAAACCATCTGGGGTCAACTGCTAGAGTCTTTGTGATTTTGTCAGCTATAAACTATTTAAGTTAGTATTAACAGACTTTTGACAAAATTGAGAGCCATAAGATTGGTTTTAAATAACTGAATAGAATTTAATAGCAGTAACTTTGGCGGGTGCTGCGAATCAGGTCTGCAGGCCGCAGTGGCAGAAGGGTGGTACTTCCTGCTATCGGCAAGAAGTCACTGCCCAGTGTAGCTGGTGGGCAGCTGTGGTGAATAAGAAAAAAGCAAGCATGTCCCATAATCACAGCAACTTTTAAGTTAATGTTTTTTTGTGGCAGAAGGCACCGCTAACGCTCACTTTATAGCTCTCAGGCAGAGAGGGAGAGAGGGTCCCCGGTAGAAGACCTAGAGCAGAGCTAAGACCCACCAGGCAGCTGGCGGACCGGCCGCAGAGGAGGCGAAGGGAGGGAGGAGACAGCAGGGGACAAACTAACTGCTGCTTCTGGCAAACAATTTTTAGAGAACAAATTTTAGACGGCCGCAAATGACAGGGAGGAAGGGGAGAAGCGCATGAAAGGCTGACCCATGGAAGAGACATGCTGGGAACTACAGTTGTGAGCCAGTGCTCCTGAGGCAGAGAGAACAGTAGGTTTAGGCCTGACCTGGAGAATTCAGCCACAAGAAACTGTCTCAAGAGGAGGGGGAAGTGTCTCGCTCACAGGAGCCATCCTAGAGTGAGGCTTAGGAGGAACAGGGTTACAGGGTTAGCTCTGAGCTCAAGAGATCTTTCTTGGGGACCAGTGGGGAATGGGGGAACAGAATAGGCAGGGTCTCTGTCTGGGATACCCAACCCACGCGGCAGCCGGTGGTTGAGCACTGTGTTAGGGGCAAAGCTCACGTGGTAGGAGTTGGCAGCAGCAATGGAAGTTTACGCAGTCAGCAGCAGCACGAACGGCCAGTGGTGCAGGTGATGTCATGTAGCGGTAGGAACGGAACTTCTATGGCTGTGGCTGAGGAGTCGCTGCTCGCCCGGTGACGGCTGGTAGCAGTGGGAGCAGCGGTGGTGGAGTTGCAGTTGCGGCAGGCCACATGGCGTCGGTCTCACACGGTTACGGCAGCCTGAGCCTGCGGGTGCACAGGTCTTCAGGTCCCCGAAGTTTGTATCCCAGGTTTCGGCACCATTGTTGTTTAAAAAAAGAAAAGCAGTGTCAGAGGGTTCCAGGAGGAGAAGTTTATTTAGGGCAGAGGGGAGAGCAGAGAGAGGTGGAGTTGGTGGCTGGCCATGACCACGCGGAGTGGGGAGGGGAGAGGGAGATATGACCTGTAGGCGAGGGGTCAAGGAGCAAGAGAGCAAGAGAGCAAGAGAGAGAGGAGGGGCCAGACAGCCCCTCTTATAATAGTGGGCAGGGCTACCTGGCCATTCCCAGGTAGCTTTGGGGAGGAGCATACCTAGATGTTGCCAGGTAACTGTGGAGGTGGAGTTTAACAGAATGCTAACAGTATATTCTTTTATTATGTTTAGGTATGGGCATTGAATTTTTGATCTCTCCAATACTTTTAACATGAAAAGGTATTGTATTTGGTCCAATGATTTTGCAACATCTAATAAGATTTTCATGTGATTTTTTTTCCTTTGAGTTTGTTTACATAGTGGATTGCTTTAATGCATTTTCATATATTGAACCAATCTTGCATCCTTGGGATAAAGCCTACTTGATCATGGTGAATGATGATTTTGATGTGTTCTTGGATATAGTTTGCAAGAATTTTATTGAGTATTTTTGCTTCGATATTCTTAGGTGAAATTGGTCTGAAGTTCTTTTCTTTTGTTGAGTCCTTGTATTGTTTAGTTATTAGAGTAATTGTGGCTTCATAGAATGATATAGATAGTGTTCCTTCTGTTTCTATTTTATGGAACAGTTTGAGGAGTATTAACTCGTCTGTAAAGGTCTGGTAGAATTATGGACAAAAGTCATCTGGTCCTGGGATTTTTTTGTTTGGGAGACTTTTAATGACTTCTATTTTCTTAGGGGATATGTCTGTTTAGATAGTTTACCTGTTCTTGATTTAACTTTGGTACATGATATCTGTCTAGAAAATCATCCGTTTCATCTTGATTTTCCAACTGTGTTGAATATAGGTTTTTGTAGTAGGATCTGATGGTTTTGTTAATTTCCTCAGTTTCTGTTATTTTGTCTCCCTTTTCATTTCTGATTTTATTAATTTGGATACTGTCTCTATGCCCTTTAGTTAGTTTGGCTAGGGATTTATCTAGCTTGTTGATTTTCTCAAAGAACCAGCTTTTGAATTTGTTAATTACTTGTATCTTTCTGTTTGTTTCTATTTGGTTGATTCTCCCCATCCCCAACACACACACACACACACACACACACACACACACACTTTAACTATTTCCTGCTGTCTACTCCTTTTGGATATGTTTGCTTCTTTTTGTTCTAGGACTTTCAGGTGTGCTGTTAAATTGCTAATGTAGGATCTCTCCAATTTCTTTACCAGGGCCCTTAGTGCTATGAATTTCTCTCTTAGCACTGCTTTCATTATGTTACATAAGTTTGGGTATGCTGTGTCAACATTTTCATTGAATTCCAGCAAATCTTTTATTTCTTTCTTTATTTCTTCCCTGACCAAGTTATCATTGAGTAGTGAGTTGTTCAGTTTCCATGGGTATGTGATTTTTCTGTTGTTTTTGTCGTTATTGAAGTCTAGCTTTAGTCTGTGGTGACCTGTTCAAGAACCTTCTCCTGTTCCCAGCCCCACACAAAGCTAGCAGCTTTCAGAGTCACTTGGTAAATGGGCCTGAGTAACACACACCCAAGTGAGGCACGAGCTGTGTCCAGATTCCAAATAAACCCACGAAACATTGTGCTTCTTTCTTTGTAGTGGGAGGGGCCAGGTGCAATAACTTATCTGTCACCTTAGAAGGAATATCTCTGCATGCTCCATACCACTGCACTTCTAAGATTTCACTGAGGTAGATGGTCTTTGAATTTTGGTTGTATTTATTTCACATCCTCTGATAAGCATATGTGTTACCAATGAGTCCACAGTGGTTGCTACTTCCTGCTCACTTAGTCCAATCAGGATAATATCATCAATAGAGTGCACCAATGTGATATTTTGTAAAAGATAGATCCTTCTAAGTTATGACACAGGACAGGAGAGTTAATATATCCTTTAGGCAAAATTGCAAAGGTATACTGTTGGCCTTGCTAACTGAAAGCAAATTGCTTCTGATGGTCCTTATGAACAGGTGCTGAGAAGAAGGCATTTGCTAGATCAGTAGCTGCATACCAGGTACCAGGAGTTGTGTTAATTTGCTCAAGTAATGAAACTACATCCAGTACAGCAGATGCAATCAGAGTTACTACTTGATTTAGTTTGTAATAGTCAACTGTCATTCTCCATGATCCATCTTTCAGAAAATTGGACATAGCATTACCTGAGGACCCAGCTATATCACTCCTGGGCATATACCCAGAAGAGACTCCAACATATAACAAGGACATATGCTCCACTATGTTTATAGCAGCCTTATTTATAATAGCCAGAAGCTGGAAAGAACCCAGATGTCCTTCAACAGAGGAATGGATACAAAAAAATGTGGTACATTTACACAATGGAGTATTCCTCAGCTATTAAAAACAATGAATTCATGAAATTCTTAGGTAAATGGATGGAACTAGAAAATATCATCCTGAGTGAGGTAACCCAATCACAAAAGAACACACATGGTATTCACTCACTGATAATTGGATATTAGCCCAGAAGCTCTCAATACCCAATATTCAACTCACAGACCATATGAAGCTCATGAAGAAGGAAGACCAAGTGAGGGTGCTTCGGTCCATCTTTCATATATGAGAGTTAAAGGGAGATGTGGTGGGAACCACAACCTCTGCATCTTTCAAGTCCTTGATGGTGGTAGTAATTTCTGCAATTCCTCCAGTAATGCGATACTGTTTTTGATTCACTATTTTCTTTGGCAGAGGCAAATCTAAAGTCTTCCATTTAGCCTTTCCAAACATAATAGCCCTCACTCCATGGGTCAAGTAACCAATGTGAGAATTCTGCCAACTTTTAAGTATATCTATTCCAATTATACATTCTGGAACTGGGGAAATGATCACAGGATGTGTTCAGCGACCTACTGGACCTACTGTGAGTTGGACATCATCCAAAATTCCACTAATTGCCTGTCCTCCATAAGCCCCTACTTTAACTGAAGGGCCACAATGGTTCTTGGGATCAGCATCAATTCAGAACCAGTATCTAATAGCCCCCAGAAAGTCTGATTATTTCCTTTCCTCCAGTGTACAATTACCCTTGTAAAAGACTGTAGGTCCCTCTGTGGAAGAGCTGGAGAAAGGCTAACAGCAAAACGTTTAGGTTATCTAAATCCTTATCAAGATCCTTCCTCAGGGGAACCTGGCCACCCCTTCATTCAAGGGTTTCTGGGTTTGCAAACTGGCTCAAGTCAATTGATTCACTGTCCAAGATTGTCTTTTGCCATGATCCAATGTAACCTTTCATTTCTTTGAGAATTTTTCTGCTTATACAGATCAAACAAATATGCAATAGGTTTCCTATCTTGTTCATTCCTGGAAATACCAAAAGTGATTAGCCAGTACCAAAGGTTCGTACAAGTCATGCCATTATAAATTTCACTTCCCCTGTGCTGACTATCACAGGCTAGGTCATTATCAACATTATTTTGTCTATGCTGCCCACGATAATAACTACAATCACCTTGTCTCTTGTGATTCAATGCTGCCACCTGGCCCTTGTTACCTTGGGGTCCAATTAAATCCATTGCATTTAATTCATCCAATAGAGCAGCAGCATCTCCAACCCTAAGGTCTGTCACAAGAAAAACCAAAACTCTTCATATGTGCTGGTTTCCCTCTCACCAGTTTGCATCTTATAAGATTCATGAAGGGCATATCTTCTGGACATTCCCATTGTTGAGGATTAGGTTTTACAGAAAGTATCCACTCTAGTATTGCAACTTCCCTAAGCCATAAAATTCCTTCATCAACACTAAGCTTAGAGATATCAGGCATCTCCAACTCTTTTTCAGTAGGCTATCTTTTAATAAATGCTTCAGCCAACCATTCAAACAAACTTCTGACATCTTTTTTTTTTTTTAACTGTTCAAGCATCCATATTAAATCTAGAATCTCCACTCAGGGAGCCATGTCAATAAACTCAGCCTGATCTTGTTTTATGCTCCTTCCACCATTATCCCACATCCTTAAAATCCATTCCCACACGTATTCCCCAGACTTCTGCTTGAATGAATTAGCAAACTCATTAAGCTCCTTAGTAGCATAGAGCATTTTCTCATGGGCTACACTTTCTACCTCCCCTCTAGGGGCCTGCTTTGCCTTGAGTCTGGTTATAGGTCTAAAAGAAATTATCGATGGCCCTTGAGGAATATCAATATTGTCTTGCCTGGCATTTTCTTCAGAGAAAGTCACTGGTGGTTTATTAGACTCTGAGTGATTAATTTCTTCACGTGAAAGAGAAAATTTTTGAAGGTGTGTGGCTTCTCAGGAGAGTACTACTTCCTCAGGTGAGGTAAAACCTTGAGAATTTGAAGATTCAAAATTCTCAGCTTCAACAGGGCCCTCCCACACATCCCCATCCCAAGTTATAGGATCCCATTCCTTTGCCAATTAATGCCCTTACTTTAACTGCTGAGATCCTCTGAGGCTGAAACTTGAATTTTTGCTGTAATTAAGCCAACCTTAATGAGGGCTTCAGTTTGCATTTCTGCAATTAGAGCTCTATGTCTGAAGATTCTTTTCAAGGTCACATTCAGAAACTTTCACATTATTTATTTGCATCTGGGTATGTTTAATTTTATCATACAGTTCATTCTTTTCCCTCATCAATTTTTGCAGAGATACTTAGAGCAACAAGCCAGCAAAATCATTGTCCTTGTTTTCCCCCAAATTGTAGAAACTTTTATATACCAGGATATCTAATTCATTCTTGATAGATCACGATAATCAAAGGCATTAACTTCTTTAAGTTTGAAATATAGTTTCAACCAAGGGCTTTCAATATTCTTCAGGCTCCCAAGAGAGAGAGAGAGAGTATCTGAAATGGTTTCAATAGTTGAAGGTGCTGATGAATTAGAAAGTGCTGGTGAGTCATGAAGCCAATTCCAGATTCTTAAAAGATTCTTTCTTATGCTTCTGATCCTCTAGAATCACTTCTGGTACCAATTTCTGTATTAGTCAGGGTTCTCTAGAGTCACAGAACTTATGGAATTTCTTTCTATATTGAAGGAATTTATAGTGTTGACTTACAGTCTGTGTAGTCCAACTAACCCAACAATGGTCAGCTGTGAATGGGAAATCCAAGAATCTAGTAGTTGCTCAGTCTCATGAGGCTAGTTGTTTCATCTGGTCTGATGTAGAAGTAAGTTCTAACTGATGTGCTGGCAAGTAAATGCAAGCAGGTGAAGACGAGTAAATCTTATTTCTTCCCGTGTTCTAATGTAGGTCTCCATCAGAAGGTGTGGCACAGATTAAAGGTGTATATCACCATACCTATTTGGGACTTGCTTTGTCCCAGGGTGATCTTGAATTCAGAGATCTCCTTGTCTCAGTCTCATGGGATTAAGGGTGTGAGCTACCTTGTTTGGGCCTAAGATATTCATGTCCACTATGCCTTGAGATCTCCATGCCAAGATCCAGGTCAGAAACTTGTGTCTTCCAGTCTGGATGACAGGTGAGCCTTCCAATTCTGGATTGTAGTTCATTCCAGATATAGTCAAGTTGACAACCAGGAATAGTCATTACAAATACACTCCAGAGGAAAGGCAGTATCTCCAACAAATGTTACTGGTTAAACTGAATGGATGAATGTTAAAAGTGTAAATAAATCCATATTCATCACCCTGCAGAAAACTCAACCCCAACTTGATGAAGTACTTTTAACATAAGACAAAATACTCTGAATCTGATATAAAAGAAAGTAGGGAATAATCTTGAACTCATCAACACAGTAAAAGGATTTCTCAACAAACCACCAATAGCACAGGCACTAAGAAAAATTAATAAATGGTACCTTATGAAACTGAGGAGCTTCTGTATGACAATGGACACAATCAATCAGGCAAAGTGGCATCATTCTGAATGGGAAAGCATCTTACCAGTAGAGGGTTACAGTCTAAAATATATAAGGAACTAAAAAGAAAACAAAGAAAATTAAGAGAACAACCCAACTAAAAATGGGTAGAAGTAAACAGACTCCAAAGATGAACCATAAATGTCTGATAAACATTCTTTTTGCCCAGTGAAGGACAGTGGATTCAAACTCAGGACAGACAGAAGACTCTAGTGACAGAGCGTGATAACTACAGGGATGCGCCACCACAGGACAGTTTCTGATAAACATTTTAAGAAATGTTCAACACCCTTAGTCATCATGGAAATGCAAGTTAATGCTTCTTTGTATTTTCATTTTAGTATAGTCAGAAGAGCCAAGATTAATCAAATAAATGGCAGAATATGCTGGTGAGGATGTGGGAACACTTACTGATGGTGGGAATGAAATCTGGTACAGCAGTTATACAGAACAATGTAGTCTTTCTTCAGCAAAGTGGAACTCAATCTACCTCAAGATCCAGCTATTTCACTCTTGAGCATATACTCAAAAGACTCTATCTCCCACTATAAGACAGTTGCTCATCCATATGCGTTGCTACTTTATTCATTACCAAAAACTGGAAACAGCCTAGATGTCTATCAACTGATGAATTGATAAGAAAAAGGTGGCACATTTACATAATATAATACTATTAAATTTCTAAGAAAAATTAAGTTGTGAAATTTGCAGGGAAAGTATTGAAAAAAATTACCCTGAACAAAGTAACTCAGACCCAAACAACAAGTATTGTATATTTTTCTTAAATGTATATGTTAGTTTCTAAGCTTCAATATGTGCTACAATAAGTATAACCACATAGCTTAGGTACCTCATAAGTGACCTAGTGGTAGGAGGATCTCTCAAAGAAGAGAAAACAGAATAATTGTTAAGGAAAGAAACTGGGAACAAAAATAGAAAGATTAAAGGAGGTGAAAGAAAGGAGTAAAGGAGAGAATCACCAAACAACAGAGGATATGATGCCCAAATAGACATCTTTTGACACCAAGTAAAACTTCCAGTGCCAGAAATGAGTTACATCTTGTTGAGACATTGGCCAAAGCAATTCTATGTAAACCACCAAATATCATAGACTACTTACAAGGTTATTGGCTACTCTCCACAACCTCCTGATAAGGACTCATAGCTAAAGACAATACTTATATATCATATTGGACAGAGAAAATTTAAGCTGATTGCAGACTAGAAGCTTTTCCCCTACAAGCTAGCATTTTTGATGTTAAATGGTACCTTGTATGCAAGCCTAGGAGAGCGTTAACCATCCGTATCATTCAACTACAAATCCTAAGGGCTACAATAATGTCCTTGTGGAATAGTGACAGAAATATTATAGGAATAGCTAAACATTTTCAGATAGGATTTAAGGCCCACTTCATGAGATGGAACCTATATCTAACACTGCTAAAATTTCCAAGAACTAGACAGGTCATAGGATTGGGGGAACCCTAATAATATTATTCTGTTAAAAAGAAACATAACAATAAAATATCTCCTAATAACAAATTGATCAGTGGCATGGGTTCCTTCCAGTCTGAGCCAGTGCCCTGAGCTTGGGCACTAGCTCCACACCTAGTCCCACAACACCCAAGGAATCTCGACTCCCAGGCACTGTAACACACCCAGGATCATAGGGGTGGAGGCTACAATATCTGCCACAACACCCCAAAACCAGGAGTGCCTGGGACAAGCAGGATCCAAAGACATGGAAACCCCTGCCTTGCCAGTGATAATGAGTTCCTTCCAGTCTGAGCCAGTGCCCTGAGCAGTGGGTGCTAGCTCTGCACCTAGTCCCACAATATCCAGAAGAAGCTCTAATCCCCAGCACTGTAACATGCCCAGGATTATAGGTGCTCTAATATGCCCAAGATCACAGGATCTCAGGAGCTTGGTTATACCAGGATGTCAGGATCCCAGAGCAGCTTGACTAAAAGGAGCTCTGACACACCAAGGATCTCAGGATCACAGGATCCCAGAATCACAGGATCACTGAGACAGCTAGACTCTGAGGAGTTCTGACACAATCAGGATAACAGGAGATATAGGCTCCAGTCAGAGACAGTGAAGGCAGGTAGCACTAGAGATAACAACAGGGCAAGAGGCAAGCATAAGATCATAAGCAACAGAAACAAAGGTTACTTGGCATCATAAGAACCCAGTTCTCCCAACATAGCAAGTCCTGGATACATCATCTCACTGGCAAAGCAAGATTCTGAACTAAAATCACTTCTCATGATGATGATAGAGGACTTTAAGAAGGACATAAATAATGCCCTTAAAAATAGCAGGAGAACACAGATAAACAGGTGCCAGGAGCCAAACCCATGAAATTACCTGCTATTCTAAGAAAACCCATGAAATTACCTGCGGTTCTGGAAAGTTTAGTCAGACAAGGTTAAGAAAGGATGTTCACTGTTTCAGGCCCCAAGAAGTTAAAGAACATCTGGTGTTTCCTGGGAGCCAGTTATGACAGTAGGATGGACTTAGACAATGAGGATACGATAGTGGGATAGCCTCAAGCAATGATCCTTGCCTAAACTTCCCGTTTTTCTGTGTCTTTATAACCTGCCACCTGAAAATTAAAGTTTAAGCACTTGATCAGGACTTTCAAGACTTGCACTCCTTCTTTGTGTCTCTTGTCCCTTCATTTTTTCACCCCTTCCCTAGGGTCTCATTGAATCCCCCAAAGGCAGGGCAATTGGCGCCCAAAGTGAGCCTTTGGGTTGGGGGTCTGAGCAAACGTTGCTTCCACATGGACATCCTTCAAGCATAAAGATCGACACTTCACCGTGAACACGAGAGAAGATCCATGCATTTGTGATCACCACAGAGATGCCTGCCTGTGAGACTGATCTGGTTAAAGTAAAAAAAAAGTAATGGAATTATGGGACAAGCATTAAGCAAACATGATTTGTTCTTAAAGGGTCTCAAGGAGTCCCTTATGACACTAGGAATATGGGTTAAGAAAAAGGATCTTAAAAAATTCTTTGATTTCATTGGTGATGTTTGTCCATGGTGTTTCCCCAAGAGGGGACTATTGGTGAGAAAAGAAGGGCTAGAGTTGGAGACTACTTAAAAGATTTTTATGGGACCTTTGGTCCTGAGAGAGTGCCTGTTCAGTCCTTTTCCTATTGGAACCTGGTGAATGATATACTGAAGGTCTATAAACAATGGCCAGATATTTGGGAGATAGTGAGAGAGGGAGAGAAGGTCTTACAGTGACACTCCTGACCACACTCTGTTTGTGAGTATTTTTCTATTCCCATGCCTGATTCAGACATCCCCACCACCCACCTTGAGGCTGCTGAGGCTGAGATGGCACCTGTAAAAATTCCTCCTGTTAAAATTTATCCCTCCCTTGCAACTTTAAAACCCCTGGCCAAGTATGGGCCTGATGACGACCTCTCTCCTGAAGAGGCATTGTCCCTAGAGGAGTAGGCAGCCAAAAATCATAATCTTGAATGGCAGCCACTGCTCTTCTCTCTGCCAGGACCACCTCCCTATGCTATCGCTCCTCCATTTTGTGCCCTGGCCCTCAACTTGGCCGATATTACCGATTATACCACCAAAGCTAAAGCCCAACTTTCACAAAAAAAAAAAAAAAAAAAAAAAAAAAGGCTTCCCTTAGAAAGTTTATAGTGGAAAAATATTTGAAGTTTAAAAAAAAAAAAACCTACTATGAGCTCTTGATTTAGAATTAATTTCCCTCTCCCCAATGCCTGCCGTCTCCAAGAATACATGGAAACCAAAATCTCAAAAACCTATATTGGCCTTCCACGACACCAGAAGCAAATCTGCTGTCTCTCCGGATAGCACAGATGAAAATTCTGCCTCTGACTACCTGCAGGGGAAGATAATGAGGATACAACACCTTCCAGCAATGCGGCCTCTGATAAAGAAAATGAAGCCTCAGGAGACTCAGAAAGTGAGGGAGATGAAGTAAACCATCAACAGTATCACTGTCTGGGGTTCAAATGTGAAAGATTTAAAAATGGCAGTAACAAATTACCACCTGACAGCCCCCTTTACCATATCCTTAATTGAAGATTTGAGTGATTGGTGGCTTGTCCCCAAGGATTTGTATTTTCTGCATGCACCACCCTGGCCAGAACTGAATATGTTCTTTGAAAGACTGATTTTGTTGAAAACTGAAGAGAAATAGCGCTTCACAATTTTGAAAGTAAAACTTCAAAGAAGTGGACCAAAGATAAGCTTTTGGGATGGAGTCCTTATGATACTAAAGAAAAACAGTCTCAGTTCCTTTCTGGCCTTCTTGCCCAAATTCAAAATGTGGGTCTTAAGGATTGGAAATGACTCCCTCCTAAAGTGTCAGCAATCATGTCTCTTCTCACAAGAAAACTGGCCTCCTTTCTGGCTCCTGATGGCCTCATTAACTCATTTAAAGGGCATCAGGCAAACTTCTAATCACCAACAAAGCTCTAATGTCCTTACATTAGCAGATGAAGAAAATAATTGTGGTACAGTACAGCTTTATGCTGTACCTGATTTACCCATCAATTTATGGGGCAGAGACATACTTGGCCAGTTAAATCTTATTATGTGTAGCCCTAATGGAATAGTTACTCATCAAATGTTAAGACAGGGATTTCTGCCCAGACAAGGGCTAGAAAAGCATTCACAAGAAATAAAAGAGCCTATATCTTGGTGACTGAAAAATTTAACTGCCTGGGACATGGTGCTGAAAATTTACTCTAATGGCATTGACATCCCTGTACCACATGCAGACAAAATAACATGGAATTCATACTTCATCTGAAGTCATGTGGGTTGATCAATGGCCATTAACCTCAGAAAAACTGGGTGCAGCAACAGCATTAGTTAGTACAGGAACAACTTGCTGCTGGCCGTGTTGAACCTACCATCTCCCCCTTGGAACACACCTATCTTTGTTATTAAGAAAACATCAGGCAAGTGGAGACTTACAAGATTTGAGAGAAATTAATAAGACTACGCTTTCTATTGGGGCCCTTCAACCTGGATTGCCCACTCCTGTGGCCATTCCTGCTGGATTTTTTAAGATAATAATAGACCTCAAAGACTGACTTTTTACCATTCCTTTATACCCTGATGACAGACAGTGATTTGCCTTTAGCCTGCCAGTAACCAACTTCAAAGGGCCCATGCCACATTTCCAGTGGTAGGTCCTATCCTAGGGCATGGCTAACAGCCCAATGTTATGTCAAAAATTTGTGGCACAAGTGGTTGATCTCTTTCATAAAATATGGCCTTCCATTTATCTTATTCATTACAAGGATGATATTCTTCTAGCAGGACCCAATGGTACCCAACTACTTTACTGTTGTCAAGAACTATCATAGAAGCTGGCAGATAGAGGACTCCAGGTTGCCCCTGATAAAATTCAGCTACAAGATTCTTATTTTTATTTAGGCTTTGAGCTTTGCCATCAAAAAATTGTTACCCCAAAACTCCAGCTCCACGTAGGCCATTTGAAAATTCTTAATGATTTTCAAAAATTGTTAGGTGATATAAATTGGATCAGACCTTATCTCAAAATTACTAATGGGGAGCTTAAGCCACTTTTCGATGTTCTTAAGGAGATTTCAATCCTTCCCCCACCCCCCGGGTTCCTTGATCCCTGCAGCTGCATGCACCTTGCGGTTGGTGATAAAAGCCATCCAAGAACAGGGAGTTTCCTTTATCTCTTATGAAACACCACTCCTGTTTTTTATCTGTGCCACCTCGAATACACCTACAGGAGTGTTTTGGAAACATTGCCCACTTCTCTGGGGTCACCTTTCAGCTTCTCCCCTTAAGGTACTTGCCACTTATATCTCCTTGGTTGCTAAACTTATTGTTTTGGGATGTGAACAGAGTCACCAGTTTTTTGGTAAAGATCCTGATAAAATAATTATGCCATATTCTAAAAATCAACTAGATTGGCTCATACAAACCACAGATGAGTGGCCCATAGCTTGCTCCTCCTTTTTGGGGACAATTGATAATCATTATCCTGTTGATAAATTGCTTCAATTTGGTAAGATTCATCCCTTTATTTTCCCAAAGTTTACCTCCCCTCAATCAATATTAAATGCTTGCTTGGTGTTTACTAATGGCTCCTGTAATGGAATGGCAGCTTACGTTATAGATGAACAGGCTACCCCTATTTGTTCCCCCTTTAAATCCACCCAACTTGTAGAATTTTTTACCATAATAAAGGTTTTTCAATTATTGATAGATCACCTCTTTAATTTGTATACTGACAGTGCCTATATTGCACATTCTGTTCCCATTCTTGAGACGGTCCCATATATTAGAGCCTCCACAAATGTTGCCCCTCTTTTTTCTCAGCTTCAAAACTTGATTGCCTCTAGATGCTACCACCCCTTTTTTGTTGAACATCTCTGTGCTCATTCTGATTTGCCTGGTCCCCTTTCTAGAGGAAGTGCCTGTGCAGATGCTGCCACCCATTTAACTTTCCCGGTGTTGATAGGCTCTATAGAACAGGCCCAGAAGAGTCATGCCTTACATCATTTAAATGTTCAGACTCTTTGCCTACTTTTTAAGATCATTCATGAACAGGCATGCCTGATAGTAAAACAATGCCCTACCTGTGTCACACTTTTGCCCACTCCCCACCTGGGTGTTAACCCCAGAGGTTTGGTTCCAAATGAAATATGGCAAATGGATGACATTCATGCTCCTGAATTTGGCAATCTTAAATATCTTCATATTACCATAGACACCTTTAGTGGATTTATTTTTGCTACTTTACATACTGGAGAGACTTCTAAAAATGTCATAGTCTACATTTTAAATTGTCTCTCCATCATGGGTAAGCCTAAAATTATTAAGACTAATAATGATCCCAGCTACACTGGGAAAAATTTTCAAGAGTTTTGCCGCCAGTTACTAATCAGACATATTACTGGCATTTCCTATAATCCTCAAGATCAGCGCATTGTTGAACATGCCCACCAGACTATCAAATACACTGTTTTATACCCCCAGAAGGGATCTCCTAGAAATACTC
Source organism: Mastomys natalensis (assembly GCA_021653895.1). Lineage (NCBI taxonomy): Eukaryota > Metazoa > Chordata > Mammalia > Rodentia > Muridae > Mastomys > Mastomys natalensis. The sequence goes on along the minus strand of JAJTUV010001467.1, from coordinate 362,300 downwards.
TCCATCATGCCTTGTTTGTTCTCAATTTTCTAAATCTGATCACTCATGGCAAATCTGCTGCCAGTAACCTCTAATACCATGAGACCAATAAAAATTATGCCACAGTTATGTGGAAGGACCCTCTTACCTTTAAATGGAACAGCCTATACCTGGTTCTTATATGGGGCCGAGGATCAATAAGTATGTTCGATACTAAAGAAGGTGCAGCTAGATGGCTGCCAGAAAGATTAGTATAGCAGATAGATGCTTCTTTAAAGAAAGATCCTCCCACAGAGACCCCTGATGATAATTGATAATCCAAGGAAGAGTCCCTTGAGATCCTTCTCCGCTTCCCTTGCAGGAACAGCAAAAGAAGATGAAGGTGCTAATTCTCCTCCAATTACTACTGATGATGATGAACACTGAATGTGGCCTTGATCAGCCAATTGACAGAAACCAACTTATGAAGACACTGTATGGTAACTGTTGTGATTGTAGAGGGGGAAGTGGACTCCTTACGAGTAAATACACAGCAACTGTTGACTGTAGAGATAAGACTGCCTATTGGTATATTATCAGTGCTCATAATGGAGGATTGAGCCAAGGTTGGGGCTGTGTGCTTGTCCCACAAATTGCACACTTGTTGATCAGATGCATGCCACTTGCTATGCTGAATTTAAAGAGTGCACTAAGAACAATGTACCCTATTTTGTTGCTATTCCCTTGAGAACCCAAATATCCATGGGCATCCCAATAGGTGGAGACTGGTCCTCTTTTTTTTTTTATTTTTTTTTTCAGACAAAAATCACATTTATTTCACCAACTCCAGGTGCAAATAGAGAGAGTGAATTAACAAAGCTCAAGGTCTGACTTCAATGACCACCTGACACACAAAGACAAGGGGGTGGACAGCAGAAGTGGGGCTCCTCAATTTAAAAACACCACAAGTAAGTTGAAAATCTTTAGGCTATGTACATCACGTAGGAAATGAGTCATTTTACAAGATGTCAATAAAATTACTACAATCAAACAGTCCTTCACAGAAAGAATAGTCCTGAACTGGTCAACCGCAGACCAGAGTGGGGTTTCAGTCACTCGATCACCAGCTGATATACTTACTTTGTGATATTTTCATTTCAGGTAAATTCTAAAAAACATTGTGTCTTAAACTAGAAGGCAAACATTATTGTTGAGAATTTTCTGAACTGACCAGTGTATGCAAAAGGCTTAGAAGGCAACGTCAACTTCAGCCTCAGGTGGCGTGAAGTGCTGAGTTGAACATTAATACTTCTTCCAGTTCCTGAAACCTTTTGGTGAGGGTAGCAATATGGCCTTTAAAACTTCCTCATGAAAACTGTACTTAAATATATATGTTCATCTCTTCCCACATATACAGATCTTGAATGTAAAGTAGAAAAGTTCTTGTCTGGAAGATAGTTAAAGGTTGTTCATGTTCTTCTTATCACTTAGCAACCAAGTCACGTGCTTATTTCCGCTCCCCAGAAGCAATGTTAGTTGCCAGCTGCAGTTGAGGAAGGTGCAGAGCTGGGTATTCACTCAGACTTTTTCCCAAGCTTCTTCATCTTTTCAAGGTAGGCATGATACTGGACATCTGTCCCAAAGATTCTGTCCCACCACGTGAAGGTGGAGGCGTAATTCCCAATGAAGTTCATGTGGTGGAAATCGTGGTGCCGAGCACCCGTATAAAAAGGGATGAATTTCAGCGGGTTGAGAGGAAGATCATAACCACTATGCACATCTATGGTTTCTAGCAAACGCATGGTCACCCATGCACACAGAAGAAAGACGTGATCACACAGAAGCACGATTCCAGTGAAAAATCCAGCCCCAAGAATCAGGGTTTCCAAAGGATGTGCATATTCTGCTTCCATTCCAAACGGAGCCTGAAACTCATGATGCATTTTATGAATGTATTTGTAAATCCTCTTGTGGTGAAGGGGTCTGTGCAGGAAATAGTGCCAGGTATCCTCAATGACTGCACAGCCCAGACACCTGACCAAAGTTAAATACCATCTTGGCATTCTTTCCCAATCATAAGGAATATTGAAAAACTCTGTAAAATAGTATGTTCCACAAATCAGAGGCAATTGGATAAAAAAAATGATTAAATAGAATTGTTTTCAAACACTTCCACTGGCCTTTGAAGGTTTCTGGCTTATCCTTTTGAATCTTGTACTTTCTCATGTAAGGTATAAACAGGAAGGAAATGCAGGCAAACAGAACAAGAAATAGATGACTTCGTGAACTATCAGGGAGCCCCAGGTTGCGATCTGGAACTTTGTGTAGTTATCCAACATGTAGACCCACGCATTCTTAAAGGGCTCCTGCAGAGGGTTCTCAGGCAGCAGGGAATCCACATACTCCACAGCCACGGATGCAGAGCTGAAGATGCCAACGCTTTTGTTTGTGGCCATTTTCAAATCTCTGCGAGGAGCCTTCTATTCCTGGCGTCCCGCGATTGACAGCGGTCTAGGCGCAAGACCCGGCAGGTGCATCGGCCTTCTCACTACCTCTCGTAGACTGGTTCTCTAACACCCGAGTGGTGGGTGCAGCGTTATATACTTCAAAGTATGTATGAGTCTCTTGCCTTGCTCCACCAGACAAACTTGTTTTCTGGCCACAGGTTGCTCCTGCACTTGTGTCAGACGGAGGGGCAGCCTTACTGACCAGGTTCGAGAATTACAAGTTCAGAAACAAATCCAAGATCAAATCAATAGCCTTCTGCCTCACCTTCATTATCATCCTCTTTTGCTGCCAAAACCAAGAGGCATTGATATAGACTCCCAAACTACTGAGATCCTTGTTGCCACACACAATGCCCTAAACCCTACCAGCCCCTCCCTAGCCAGTGATTGCTGGTTGTGCCTTGCACTGGAAGCCTCCTGGCCCTCCCTGGTGGTTCCCTTGTTTAATGATTCCTTGATCTCTTACTCAAAAAATAATTGCAGTTATTTAAGACCTTTTAAGGTAGTGCCCACTGGTTTTAATATATCTAAATGCTTTTCTAACCCTTTTAAAAATAATTACTTTGATATAGATCTTGGGTTGGCAACTTTTGCCTCCTGCAGTCACTTCATTAATACTTCTGATCCCATAGGTTTAGATAAAAAAAAAATAAGTTTTTTTGTGTGTGGAGATAATATGGCATATCCTTTTTCCCTATAAATTGGACAGGCTCTTGCCTTCCTGCAGTTCTCTTACCAGATGTTGAAATTATTCCTAGAAGATCAAGTTGTCTCTTTGCCCAGCTTTGATACATTTTTTCCCTAGGCATAAAAGAGCTATTCAATTTATTCCTCTCTTAATTGGGCTTGGAATCTCTGGGGCACTTGCCACCAGCTCAGCTGGCATTGGAATGGCTATGGACACTTATAATAAGTTGTCCCAACAACTGATAGAAGATGTCAACATGGTTTATCAGTCTGTCAGAGGCCTACAAGATCAGGTAGACTCTCTGGCAGAAGTGGTCCTACAAAATAGAGGTGACCTTGATTTACTAACCACAGACAAAGGAGGTATCTGTTTAATTTTGCAGGAAAAGTGCTGTTTTTAAACAAACAAATCTGAAATTGTTTGAGACCGGATCTAAAAACATCAGATGGAATTGGAAAAGAGGCATCAAGAGGTTTTTAATAACCCCATATGGAGTGATTGGAATGGGATCTTGCCTTACCTTCTCCCTTTTCTTGGACCAGTAGTTGATCTGCTAGTATTATTATCATTAGGACCTTTTCTCTTTAAAAGACTCATAGCTTTGTAAAACAACAAATTGACTCGTTGGCATCTAAACCTCTACAAGTACATTAACATAGACTTGATCTGGCTGATAGAAGCCTGGCTGAGCCTTGTGATGACATATCTCTTTTAAGAGCTGCATAGAACTCAGATCTGTGCATGTTGGTTCAGCATGGCACGGACACAACGTGGGCACCCTCAAGGGGTGCATGACGAGGTACCACAAGGGAGGATCCAAATTGTCCACTTCTGAGTTGCCCATGAAGCAAACCTGATTGCATAGAGATTAGTGTTGATTTCTTGTGTCTCAAAGTGGCTGACTAGGATCCTTGATATCCTACGAAGCCCACAAGACAAATAACATGCTTTTCCTAAAAAAGACACCATTACAAACGATACTGGGAGGATCAGGTCAACACTTCCACCCTCTGGTTAATGCCCATTCATCTATCGATGAGATCTCTTAATGTCCTCATTTGCTTGCCAGCCTCATTTAAAAATTGTTAAATGGGAGGAGATGCAGGGAGCCAAACCCATGAAATTACCTGCTATTCTAAGAAAACCCATGAAATTACCTGCGGTTCTGGAAAGTTTAGTCAGACAAGGTTAAGAAAGGATGTTCACTGTTTCAGGCCCCAGGAAGTTAAAGAACATCTGGTGTTTCCTGGGAGCCAGTTATGACAGTAGGATGGACTTAGACAATGAGGATACGATAGTGGGATAGCCTCAAGCAATGATCCTTGCCTAAACTTCCCGTTTTTCTGTGTCTTTATAACCTGCCACCTGAAAATTAAAGTTTAAGCACTTGATCAGGACTTTCAAGTCTTGTGCTCCTACTTTGTGTCTATTGTCCCTTCATTCTTTTGACCCCTTTACTAGTGTCTCATTGAATCCCCTATGGGCTGGGGCAAACAGGTAGAAGCACTTAAAGAGGAAACACAAAAATCCCTTAAAGAATTACAGGAAAACACAAACAAATAGGCAAAGGAATGGAACACAATTATCCAGAATCTAAAAATGAAAATAGAAACAATAAAGGAATCACAAAGGGAGACAACCCTGGACATAGAAAACCACAGAAAGAGATCAGGAATCATACATGCAAGCATCACCAACAGATTACAAGAGATAGAAGACAGAATCTCAGGTGCAGAAGATACCATGGAAAACATTGACACAACTGTCAAAGAAAATGCAAAATGCAAAAAGCTCGTAACACAAAATATCCAGGAAATCCAGGACACAATGAGAAGACAAAACCTACGGATAATAGGTATAGATGAGAGTGAAGATTCCCAATTTAAAAGGCTAGTAAATATCTTCAACAAAATTATAGAGGAAAACTTCCCTAACCTAAAGAACGAGATGCCCATAAACATACAAGAAGCCTACAGAACATCAAACAGACTAGACCAGAAAAGGAATTCCTTGCAAATATTCCCTACTTAAAGTGCCAGTAAATATCTCCAGCAAACTTTTAGAAGAAAACTTCGCTATGCTAAAGAAAGAGAAGCCCATGAACATACAAAAAGCCTACAGAACTCCAAATAGACTGGACCAGAAAAGAAATTCCTCCCATCACATAATTATCAAAACACCAAATGTACAAAACAAAGAAACAATATTAAAAGTAGTAAGGGAAAAAGATCAAGTAACATATAAAGAAAGTCCTACCAGAATTATACTAGATTTCTTACCAGAGACTATAAAAGCCAGAAGATCCAGGGCAGATGTCATATAGACCCTAAGAGAATACAAATTCCAGCCTAGGCTACTATACCCAGCGAAACTCTCAATTAACATAGATGGAGAAACCAAGATATTCTATGACAAACCCAAATTTACACAATATCGTTCCATAAATTCAGCCCTACAAAGGATCATAGATTGAAAACTCCAACATAAGGATGGAAACTACATCCTAGACAAAGCAAGAAAGTAATCTTCTATCAAGAAACACAAAAGAAGATAGTAACACAAACATAATTCCACCCCTAACAATAAAAATAAAAGGAAGCAACAGTCAAGTTTCCTTAATATCTCTTAATATCAATGGATTCAGTTCCCTAATAAAAAGACATAGACTAATAGATTCTTAAGCAGGACCAGCATTTTGGTGCATACAGGAAATACACCTCAGTGATTTTCTTAGTTAAGGTTTCTATTCCTGCACAAAACATCATGACCAAGAAACAAGTTAGGGAGGAAAGGGCTTATTCAGCTTAGACTTCCACACTGCTGTTGATCACCAGAGGAAACCAGGACTGGAACTCAAGCAGGTCAGGATGCAGAAGCTGATGGATGCAGGATGCAAAGGTCATGGATGGATGTTATTGGCTTGTTACCCCTGGCTTGCTCAGTTTGCTTTCTGATAGAACCCAAGACTACCAGCCCAGGGATGGCACCACCCACAATGGGCTCTCTGCTTTTAATCACTAATTGAGAAAATGCCTTCCACCTGGATCTCATGGAGGTACTTATTCAACTGAAGCTCCTTTTACTGTAATGACTCCAGCTTGTGTCAAGTTGACACATAAAGCAGCCAGTACAATGAACAAGAAAGGCACTACCTCAAAGTAAAAGGCTGAAAAATTTTTTCCAAGCAAACGGTCCAAAGAAACAAGCTGGAGTAGCCGTTCTAATATCGAATAAAATCAAGTTTCAACCAAAAGTTATCAAAAAAGATAAGGAAGGCACTTCATACTTGTTGAAGGAAAAATCTACCAAGATGAATTCTCAATTCTGAACATCAATGCTCCAAATGCAAGGGCACCCACATTCATAAAAGAAACTTTACTAAAGTTCAAAGCACAAATTGCATCTCACACAAAATAGTGTGAGATTTTAACATTGCACTCTCAGCAAGGGAAAGATCATGGAAACAGAAACTAAAGAGAGACACAGTGAAACTAACTGAAGTTATGAACAAAATGGATTTAACAGATATTTATAGAACATTTCATCCTAAAACAAAAGAATATACCTTTTTCTCAGTACTTCATGGTACCTTCTCAAAAACTGACCATATAATCAGTCACAAAACAGACCTCAACATCTACAAGAACATTAAAATCATCCCATGCATCCTATCTGATCACCATTGACTAAGGGCTGGTCTTCAATAGCAACAAAAACAACAGAAAGCCCACATACACATGGAAGCTGAACAACTCTCTACTCAATGATAACTTGGTCAAGGAACAAATAAAGAAAGAAATTAAAGACTTTTTAGAATTTAATGAAAATGAAAGCGCATCATACCAAAACTTGTGGGACACAATGAAAGCAGTGCTAAGAGGAAAACTCATAGCTCTATGTGTCTACAAAAAGAAATTGAAGAGAGCACACACTAGCAGCTTGACAGCACACCTGAAAGCTCTAGAACAAAAAGAAGCAAATACACCCAAGAGGAGTAGATGACAGGAAATAATCAAACTCAGGACTGAAATTAACCAAGTAGAAACAAAAAGAATCAACAAAGAATCAACAAAACCAGCAGCTGATTCTTTGAGAAAATCAACAAGATAGATAAATCCTTAGCCAGAGTAACCAGAGGGCATAAGGACAGTATCCAAATTAATAAAATCAGAAATGAAAAGGGAGACATAACAACAGAAACTGAAGGAATTCAAAAAATCACCCAATTCTACTACAAAAGCCTATATTGAAACAAATTGGAAAATCTGGATGAAATGAAAAAATGTCTAGACAGATACTAAGTTCCAATGTTAAATGAGGATCAGATAAACCATCTAAAGAGTCACATAACCACTAATGAAATAGAAGCAATCATTAAAAGTCTCCCATCCAAAAAGATCCAAGGACCAGATTGGTTTAGTGCAGAATTTGATCAGACTTTCAAAGAAGACCTAATAACAATACTCTTCAAACTCTTCCACAAAATAGAAACAAAAGAAACACTACCCAATTCACTCTATGAAGCCACTATTACACTTGAAACTAAACCACACAAAGACCCAACAAAGAAAGGAAACTTCAGACTAATTTCTCTTATGAATATAGATGCAAAAATACTCAATAAAATTCTCACAAACCAAATCAAGAACACATCAAAATAATCATTCACCACTATCAAGTAAACTTCATCCCAGGGATGTAGGGATGATTCAATATCTGGAAATCCATCAACATAACTCACTACATAAACAAACTCAAAGAAAAATCCACATGAACATTTTATTATATGATGAAAAAGCATTTGACAAAACTCAACACTCCTTAGTGGTAAAAGTCTTGGAAAGATCAGGAATCCAAGGCCCATACCTAATCATAGCAAAAGGCAATATACAGCAAACCAGTAGCCAACATCAAACTAAATGGAGAGAAACTTGAAGCAATCCCACTAAAATCATGGAATATACAAGGATGCTCACTCCCTTGCTACCTATTCAATACAGTACTTGAAGTCCCAGCCAGAGCAATTAGAGAACAAAAGGTGGTCAAAGGGATACAAATTGGAAAGGAAGAATTCAAAATATCACTCTTTGCAGATGACATGATAGTAAACTTAAGTGACCCCAAAACTTCCACCAGAGAACTCCTAAACCTTATAAACAACTTCTGCAAAGTGGCTGGATATAAATTTAACTCAAACAAATTAGTAGCCTCCCTCTCTTCAAAGGATAAATAGGTTAGAAAAAATTCGGGAAATGACACCCTTCACAATAGTCACAGACAGATAATATAAAATACCTTAGAATGACTCTAACCAAGCAAGCTAAACACCTGTATGACAAAAAATTCAAATCCCTGAAGAAAGAAATAGAAGATGATCTCAGAAGGTGGAAAGATATCCCGTGTTCATGGATTGGAAGATTAATGAACAAAATACCGAAGGGAGCAAATAAGGGGACAAAGTGTGGAGCAGAGACTGCCCCACCTAGGGATCCATCCCATATACAGTCACCAAACCCAGACACTATTGTGGATGCCAAGAAGTGCATGCTGACAGGAACCTGATATAGCTGTCTCCTGAGTGGCTTTGTCAGAGCCTGACAAATACAGATGCTGATGCTTCCAGCCAACCATTGGACTGAACACAGGGTCCCCAGTGGCGGAGTAAGACAAAGAACTGAAGGAGTTGGAGGGATTTGCAACCCCATATGAAGAACAATAATATCAACCAACCAGACACCCCAGAGCTTCCAGTGACTAAATCGCCAACCAAGGAGTACACATGGAGGGACCCATTGCTCCAGTTGCATATGTAGCAGAGGATGGCCTTGTCATGGATCAATGGGAGGAGAGGCCCTTGCTCATGTGAAGGCTGGATGCTGTAGTACAGCAGAATTAGAGGGGGGGGAGTGTGAGAGTGGGTGGTAGGGTTGGAGAACACTCTCAAAGTTGCAGGGGAGGGCAGTTGGGATAGGGGAGGGGCATGGGATTGGGGGAATGGGAAAGTCGATAACATTTTAAATGTAAATAAAGAAAATAGTAAAAATATAAAAATTAAAATTAAAAAAACAAATTTATATACTCATACATCAGTTTCTTGCTCAGTCCTCATTACAAAGTTCCTTCTTGCAGTATATGGGAACTTACAGAGATACACAAATGGACAACTTCTAGAGATTGGAAAACTTAGGAGCATTCAACCATAAATGGGATTTTTTTTTAAAGCTGTCCCACTGAAGTCTAAGGGATCTGTGGAAGAAGAGGACAAAAGATTGCTGAAACCAGAGATAAAACATGGTAACAAGGAAACTGTCTTTAAGACATGGCAAGACTGATGGATATATGGACTCACAGAATCTAGCAAATGTATATAGTTTCCTCCTATAGAGTTCCATACCTCAGGGTAGGATCTATGGCCAGAAATTATTTGCCAACACAATATAAATGCAGTTGTATTTTTGTAGACTTAAAACAAAAATCTTATTTTGCTTTGTTTCAACACATTTTTTTGTTTTATTAGTCTTTTGCTTGTTTATGTTTATTTCTTTCACCATGTTTGGTTTTTGTTTTGTTGTTATTGCTTTCTTTCTTTCTCTTGAAAGAGAGAAAGAGAGAAGGAGAGGGAAAGGGAGAGGGAGAGGGAGAGGGAGAAGGAGAGGGAGAGAACAGAAAGTTGGGTGGAAAGAGAGTTGTGAAATATCTTGGAGGAAGTGGGAGATGGAAAAACACAATCAAAATATATTGTGTGAAAAAAGAGTTTTCAATGAAAAAAGGAAATATTTCAATAGTCATAAGCAAACACACATGCACACATATCCACACAATTGTCACAATAAAATCACTATATAAAAGTTTTGATTTATATAATTGGAATGAGTATTTACTTGTTGGAACAAAAGGATATTTTGTCATTAGAATTCTTAGGTCTGAAATTGTCATAATGAACTGTAATTACACCTGAACTTCAGCACCACAGCACCACACAGCATTAGACTCCTATCTATGTAATTTTTTAGGCACTATTCTTCATATTTACAGTAAATTAATTCTAAAATATTTGCTTTTTTTCATTTCTGAGCCTTGCCATGTTTCAGTCTTTCAATATATCAGAGTCTTACTGGCATGCTAATATAAAGGTCCATGTTGCATATCCTGTCACTGTAAGGATATGATATTAAAATAGTAATTGCATTCATAGTACATGATTATTCTCAAGAGTTGGCTAGTGTTATGTCATGTGTAGAGTAAGTAAATTATTTTTAGATAGGTTAGGAGACTATGCATTCTGTGTAGCTCATTCACACGCAAGTATAACTTCTAAAGAAAATAGAGCTGACATTCAAGCAAAAACATTAAAGCATATAAGCTATTACACTGTAAGAAAGATAGCCCAGATCAGTTTTTATCCAATTCTTAACATAGAAAGTGTAAACTTTACCTTAAACTCAGCTTGATCATTTTTAAGACAGACTTGGTTAATTAAACATTACAGAGTTCCATGCTCTGAACTATATTGGGGGTTAGTTATTCTTTTATTCCTTTCTCCCCTTGCTTCTCCTGATGGATGAATAGGAGCATCATACTGCATATCAAGTTTTGTTGTTGTTGTTTTTTCATATCTTTACCATGGAGAACTTCAAATATCTACAAAAGTGGAATGTCAAATGGATTTGATTTTACCAACATATAGCTTGAAAATTTCCAAAAGTTTGTCCATGTTTTGTATATGTGTATTTCACATTCTAGACATTCTCCCAATTTTCCTACCCTGGTTATTATGAAGCACGTCCCAGAAACTTGGGATATCGGCCTTTAGCTAAGAGGTGTAACATACCTCAAATGTGAATGAAGCTGTATTTTTGATATCTTATTTACAAAACAAAATGTAGTTTTCATGGAGTTACAATGAATTAATTTGAAATACAGAATGATGTTGCATACAGTGGTTTTTCCTTTTTCCTATGAAAATGTTTTTGCAGATAAGGTGAGACTTATCACTCAGATATTTTTTCAAAGCTTAGATATTGTTCAAGTTTTCTTTTTTAAAGGCAAAGTACTGAGTAACTACTGCTTCTAGATATTCAGAGGCCAGGAAGCTAATTGCCTAAAACACTATTTTGAGAGTATACTACTAAAGGTACTAAATTTTATTATAAAACTTTAGCGAAGATTTCACCATAACAAAGAATATTTTATGATAAATATATTTCTAAATCATAATCAAAGGAGATAAATGTATATATCGGCAACTGTAGCTTCATCCTGTTTGCTCTAGATTCCTTAATCAGAAGAATAACTGGGAAATGACAAAGCAATCTGATGAAACCATACACCTTGGATACAAGTTCCAAAGGACCTGAGTTGGTTCTAACCTGAAAGTCTCCTTCATGAGGACTAGCTTTCATGGTTCCAAAATGTATCATGTAAACTTCCAAATGAGGGAAATAACTAACAAGCCTATCTAGCTATAATGCCTATGGATCAAAACAAAGACAAGCATGGCATTAAAATTCTAAGTGTCCAGTAGTGGTATGCATCCCTTGACAGTGCTAACTAATAGCTCTCTAATTAGAGTTAAGATTCATTCAACAAAGAAATCCTGCCTCATGTTAGAAATCTGGCCAACTACTCTGAACTAGTAAAGTAGTTGATCTTAGCAGAGAACCTACAACTAACACTTTCCTAAACCAGTATAGTCCTTAACTACAGTCTATATATTTGTTCTCATACCCACAGATAAGGGTAGTTCTTACCGCTTATCAAGGAAACTTCTCTTTGCAACAGATGGATATCATTACAAAAAAACCACAACCAATCAACAATGCAGACTTCTGGAGCCTAGTACAAACTGATAGATCTACAATACAACTTATGTACCTAAGGCTCAGGATAATCTCAGAATAGAAGGAGAAAGATTGTAAGAACCAGAGAAACAGGGAGTTTGTTGTGATATTGTGTCTCCTTGAAATGTCAGAAGCTACACCCATGAAGTCTAGCAATTCAACTACTATGATATATGGAGAGGCTGGCTCTGCCTAAATATAACCTAAACAAGAAAAATACCAAAAGAAACTAACATGGAAGGGAGAAACTTCATGAGATCTCAAGTCTAGACACCATACTGAAGGCAACTAAGGCATGCAGACATTGGGAAAAAAATAATACAATGTTCTTCCTTGGAGAAGAGCTCTCCATTGGTAATCCAATATCAGATCATCAAGTCTGACAATATACACATACAAGATGCATGAACTGTACTGAGCATGTTGTATCTTTGTGTTTACAAAGGGAGCAGTGTTTAGGGTTAACATTTAAAATATCCCCCATTTTTTACCTCCTCACATCCTTTCCGTATCTCCTTCTCTGTCTCTCCTTAGAAAAGAGCAGGTTTCTAAGAGATAACAACCAACATAACAAAATAAAATATAATAAAGTAAACCAAGATACATGACTCCTAAGCTGGACAAGGCAACCAAATAGAAGAAAAAGAGCCTCCAAAGCAAGAACAAGAATCAGAGACCAACTCATTCACATAGTCAGGAGTCCCACAAAAATGCTAAGCTGAAAGCTAGAGTATATGCAGAAGGCCTGGTTCAGACCTGTGCAGCCCTGTGCTTACTATTTCAGTTTCTGTGAATTCATATAAACCTTGCTTAGTTGATCCAGAAGGCCTTGTACTCCATGTGTCCTCCATCTACTCTGGCTCTTGTACTCTTTCTGACTCCCCTACCACAGGGTTTCTTGAGCTCTGAGGGGAGGGATTTTGTGGAGACATCCCATTTGCTGCAGGAAGAAACTTATCTGATGATGACTGATCTATGAGAATAGCAGAATATCATTGGGAGACATTTTATTGATCGGGTTTTTTTTTGTTTGTTTGTTTGTTTGTTTGTTTGTTTTGTTTTGTTTTGTTTCACTCTAGGTCTCTAGGATATCTAGTCTCTGGTCTTTGGTCACCCAAGTAGTGGTGGATATGAGTTTCATTTTTTCGGAGTGGAGCCTAAGTCAAAGCAGACAATGATTTCCTATTCTTTTTTTTTTATTATTATTGAAACTTTTATTTACATTTCAGGTGTTTTCCACTTACCCTCTTTCCCCCCTCCCTCCCAGGAACTCCCTATCCCTTCCCCCTCCTCCTGCCTCTATGATGGTGTACCCACACCCACCATCCCCAGAACCTCACCTCCCCACCCTCGAATACCACCCCCCACGATGTCCAGCCTTCATGGGACCAAGAATCTCTTCTCCCACTTATATATAGCTCCCTTGCATATATAGCTGGAGACATGGGTCCCTCCATAAGCGCTTCCAGGCTGGTGGTTTAGACCCTGGGGCTCTGGTTGGTTGGTATTGTTGCTCTCCTCATGGGGTCCTGTACCCTTTCTACTCCTTCATTCTTCACTCTATCTTCTCTGTTGGGAACCCCATGATCAGTTTAATGGTTAGCTGTGAGCATCCGCCTCTGAATATGTCAGACTCTTGTAGACCTCTAAGGAGGCAGTTATGTTACGCTCCTGTCAGCATGCACCTCCTGACACCCACGTCAGCATCTAACTTTGGTGACTGCACATGGGATGGATACCCAGGTGGAATGGTCTGCAGATGGCCCCTCCTTCAGTTTCTGTCCTGCACTTTGCATTCATATTTGCTCCATTGAGTATTTTGTTTCTTCTTCTAAGAGACTGTAGCTCCCCCCCCCCGTTTGGTCATCATTCTTCATGAGCTTTATGTGGTCTGTGAGTTGAATCTTGGGTGTTTCAAGCTTCTAGGCTAAAGTCCAATAATCAGTGAGTGAATATCATGTATGTTCTTTTGTGATTGGGTTACCTCACTCAGGATGATATTTTCTAGTTCCATCCATTTATATGAGAATTTATCGAATTCATTGTTTTTAATAACTGAGTAATATTCCATTGTGTAAATGTACCACATTTTATGTATCCATTCCTCTGTTGAAGGGCCTCTGGGTTCTTTCCAGTTTCTGGCTATTATAAATAAAGCTGCTATGAACATAGTGGAGCATATGTCCTTCTTATATGTTAGAGCATCTTCTGGGTATATGCCCAGGAGTGGTATAGCTGGGTCCTCAGGTAGTGATATGTCCAATTTTCTGAGGAACCACTAGACTGTTTCCCATAGTGGTTGTACCATCTTGCAATCCCACCAACAATGGAGGAGTGTTCCTCTTTCACCACATCCTCTACAGCATCTACTATCACCTGAGTTTTTAATCTTAGCCATTCTGACTGGTGTCAGGTGGAATCTCAGGGTTGTTTTGATTTGCATTTCCCTGATGACTAGGGATGCTGAACATTTCTTTAGGTGCTTCTCGGCCATTCATATTTCCTCAGTTGAGAATTCTTTGTTTAGCTCCATACCCATTTTTAATAGGGTTATTTGGTTGTCTAGAGCCTAATTTCTTCAGTTCTTTGTATATATTGGATATTAGTCCTCTATCAGATATGGGACTGGTAAAGATCTTTTCCCAATCTGTTGGTTGCTGTTTTGTCCTATTGACAGTGTCCTTTGCCTTACAGAAACTTTCCAGTTTTATGTAGTCCCATTTGTCAATTCTTGATCTTAGAGCACAAGCCATTGGTGTTCTGTTCAGGAACTTTTCCCCTGTGCCTAGGTGTTCGAGGGTCTTCGCCACCTTCTCTTCTATTAGTTTCAGTGTGTCTGGTTTTATGTGAAGGTCCTTTATCCACTTGGACTTGAACTTCATACACGGAGATAAGAATGGATCGATTTGCTTTCTTCTGCATGTTGTCCTCCAGTTGTACCAGCACCATTTGTTGAAAATGCTGTCCTTGTTCCACTGGATGTTTTTAGCTCCTTTGTCAAAGATCAAATGACCATAGGTGTGTGGGTTCATTTCTGGGTCTTCAACTCTATTCCACTGATCTTCCTGCCTGTCTCTGTACGAATACCAGGCAGTTTTTTATCACTATTGCTCTGTAGTACAGCTTGAGGTCAGGGATGGTGATTCCTTCAGACGTTCTTTTATTGTTGAGAATGGTTTTCGCTATCCTGGGTTTTTTGTTATTCCAAATAAATTTGAGAATTTCTCTTTCTAGCTCTGTAAAGAATTGAGCTGATATTTTAATGAGGATTGCATTGAATCTGTAGATTGCTTTTGGAAAAATGGCCATTTTTACTATATTAATCCTGCCGATCCATGAGCATGGGAGATCTTTCCATTTACTAAAATCTTCTTCAATTTCTTTCTTCAGAGACTTGAAATTCTTGTCATACAGATCTTTCACCTGCTTGGTTAGGTTCACCCCGAGGTGTTTTATATTATTTGTGACTATTGTGAAGGGTGTCATTTCCCTAGTTTCTTTTTCAGCCTGTTTATCTTTCACATAGAGGAAGGCTACTGATTTGTTTGAGTTGATTTTATAACCTGCCACCTTGCTGAAGTTGTCTATCAGGTTTAGGAGTTCTCTGGTGGAAGTTCTGGGGTCACTTAAGTATACTATCATATCATCTGTGAATAGTGATATTTTGACTTCTTCCTTTCCTATTTGTATTCCTTTGACTTCCTTTTGTTGTCTAATTGCTCTGGCTAGGACTTCCAGTACTATATTGAGTAGGTAGGGAGAGAGTGGGCAGCCTTGTCTAGTCCCTGATCTTAGTGGGAATGCTTCAAGTTTCTCTCTATTTAGTTTGATGTTGGCTACTGGTTTGATGTATATTGCTTTTACTATGTTTACGTATGGGCCTTGAATTCCTGATCTTTCCAAGACTTTTACCATGAAGGGATGTTGAATTTTGTCAAATGCTTTCTCAGCATCTAATGAGATGATCATGTGGTTTTTTTCTTTGAGTTTGTTTATATAGTGGATTACATTGATGGATTTCCGAATATTGAACCATCCCTGCATTCCTGGGATAAAGCCCACTTGATCATGATGGATGATTGTTTTGGTGTGTTCTTGGATTCGGTTTGCTAGAATTTTATTGAGTATTTTTGCATAGATATTCATAAGAGAGATTGGTCTGAAGTTCTCTTTCTTTGTTGGGTCTTTGTGAGGTTTAGGTATGAGTGTGATTGTAGCTTCATGGAACGAATTGGGTAGTGTTCTTTCTGTTTCTATTTTGTGGAATAGTTTGAAGAGAATTGGTATTAGGTCTTCCTTGAAGGTCCGATAGAATTCTGCAGTAAAACTATCTGGTCCTGGGCTTTTTTTGGTGGGGAGACTTTTAATGACTGCTGCTATTTCATTAGGGGTTATGGGACTCTTTAGATGATTTATTTCCTCCTCATTTAACTTTGGTACCTGGTTTCTGTCTAGAAAATTGTCCATTTCATCCAGATTTTCCAGTTTTGTTGAGTATAGACCTTTGTAGTAGGATCTGATGATTTTTTGAATTTCCTCAGTTTCTGTTGTTATGTCTCCCTTTTCAGATCTGATTTTATTAATTTGGATACTGTCTCTGTGCCCTCTGGTTAATCTGGCTAAGGATTTATCTATCTTGTTGATTTTCTCAAAGAACCAACTCCTGGTTTTGTTGATATTTTTATATAGTTCTTTCTGTTTCTACTTGGTTGATTTCAGCCCTGAGTTTGATTATTTCCTGACGCCTACTCCTCTTGGGTGTATTTGCTTCTTTTTGTTCTAGAGCTTTCAGGTGTGCTGTCAAGTTATTAATGTGTGCTCTCTCCAATTTCTTTTTGTGGGCACTTAGAGCTATGAGTTTTCCTCTTAGCACTGCTTTCATGGAGTCCCACAAGTTCTGGTATGATGTTTCCTCATTTTCGTTAAATTCTAAAAAGTCTTTAATTTCTTTCTGTATTTCTTCCTTGACAAAGTCATCATTGAGTAGAGCATTGTTCAGTTTCCACATGGATGTGGGCTTTCCCTTGGTTCTGTCCTTATCAAAGACCAGCCTTAATCCGTGGTGATCTGATAGGATGCAAGGGATTATTTCAATCTTTTTGTATCTGTTGAGGCATGTTTTGTGACCAATTATATTTTGGAGAAGGTACCATGAGGTGCTGAGAAAAAGGTATATTCTTTTACTTTAGGATGAAATGTTCTATAGATATCTGTTAAATCCATTTGGTTCAAAACCTCTGTTAATTTCAATGTGTCTTTGTTTAGTTTCTGTTTCCCTGATCTGTCCATTGGAGAGAGTGGGTTGTTAAAATCCCCCACTATTATTGTGTGAGGTGCGATGTGTGCTTTGAGCTTTAGTAAAGTTTCTTTTATGTATGTGGGCACCCTTGCATTTGGAGCGTAGATGTTCAGAATTGAGAGTTCATCTTGGTAGAGTTTTCCTTTGATGAGTATGAAGTGTCCTTCCCTATCTTTTTTGATTACTTTTGGTTGAAAGTCAATTTTATTTGATATTAGAATGGCTACTCCAGCTTGTTTCTTGGGACCATTTGCTTGGAGCATTGTTTTCCAACCTTTTACTCTGAGGTTGTGTCTGTCTTTGTCACTGAGGTTCGTTTCTTGTATGCAGCAAAATTCTGGGTCTTGTTTATGTATCCAGTCTGATAGTCTATGTCTTTTTATTGGAGAGTTGAGTCCATTGATGTTAAGTGATATTAAGGAAAAATGATTGTTGCTTCCTATCATTTTTGTTATTAGAGGTAGAATTATGTTTGTGTAGCTACCTTTTTTGGGGGTTGTTGGAAGATTACTTCCGTGCTTTTTCTAGGTTGTAGGTTCCTTCCTTGTGTTGGTGTTTTCCATAAATTATCCTTTGAAGTGCTGGGTTTGTGGGAAGATATTGTGCAAATTTGGTTTTGTCATGGAATATCTTGGTTTCTCCATCTATAGTGATTGAGAGTTTTGCTGGGTACAGCAGTGTGTGTTCTCTTAGGATCTGTATGATATCAGACCAGGATCTTCTGGCTTTTATAGTCTCTGGTGAAAAGTCTGGTGTAATTCTTATAGGTCTGCCTTTATATGTTACTTGACCTTTTTTCCTTACTGCTTTTAGTATTTTTTCTTTGTTTTGTGCATTTGGTGTTTTGATTATTATGTGTTGGGGGGTATTTCTTTTCTGGTCTAGTCTGTTTGGTGTTCTGTAGGCTTCTTGTATGTTTATGTGTGTCTCATTCTTTAGGTTGGGGAAATTTTCCTCTATAATTTTGTTGAAGATATTTACTGACCCTTTAAATTGGGCATCTTCACTCTCATCTATACCTATTATCCTTAGATTTGGTCTTCTCATTGTGTCTTGGATTTCCTGTATGTTCTGGGTTAGGAGCTTTTTGCATTTTGTATTTTCTTTTACTGTTGTGTCAATGCTTCCCATAGTATCTTCTGCGCATGAGATTCTCTCTTCTATCTCTTGTATTCTGTTGGTGATGCTTGCGTCTATGACTCCTGATCTCTTTCCTATGTTTTCTATCTCTAGAGTAGTCTCCCTTTGAGATTTCTTTATTGTTTCTATTTCCAGTTTTAGATCCTGAATGGTTTTGTTCAATTCCTTCACCTGTTTGGTTGTATTTTCTTGCAATTCTTTAAAGGATTTTTGTGTTTCCTCTTTAAGGGCTTCTACCTGTTTACCTGTGTTCTCCTGTATTTCTTTGAGGGAGTTATTATGTCCTTCTTAAAATCCTCTATCATCATCATGAGAAGTGTTTTAATTCTGAATCCTGTTTTTCCTGTGTGATGTGGTATCCAGGGCTTGCTATGTTAGGAGAACTGGGTTCTGATGATGTCAGTTAACTTTGGTTTCTGTTGCTTGTGTTCTTGTGCTTGCCTTTCGCCATCTGGTTGACTCTAGTGTTACCTGTGCTCACTGTGTCTTTCCAGTTATCTTGCTTGTGTCAGATCTCCTCAGATTCCAGATGTCTCTGTGTTCCTGTGATCCTAAGCTTCCTCTGCTCTGGATGCAGTAGGTCCTCCTCTGCTCTGTATGCAGTAGGTCCTCTAGGTTGTCTCAGGATCAGGTGTTTCCACAGGAGCAGACCAGCTTAGGGTCTGCCCCAGGCAAAGGACCAGGTTCCTCTGCTCTGGATGCAGTAGCACCCTCTAGGAAGTCTCAGGATCAGTTTTTTCCAGAGGAGCAGACCAGCTAAGGGTCTGCCCCAGGCAAAGGGAACAGGTTCCGGGCAGAAGGGGTGTGGTATTCCGGAGTGGTAGGGTTTGGGTGCCTGCTCGTTCCTTAACCTCCCCCTGAGTCCCAGTTGTAACTCTGGGGCGTGGGATGGTGGGCAAGGTGCCTTACCCTCTGTTCTGGATGCAGTCGGTCCCTCTAGGATGTCTCAGGATCGGTGTTTCCACAGGAGCAGACCAGCTAAGGGTCTGCCTCAGGCAAAAGGAGCAGGTTCCGGGCAGAAGGCATGATTTCCTATTCTTACAAGTTCTGTGCTCCCATTATTCTAGCATGTATTGCAAAGAGGACAGATTGCCGTTCAAAGGTTTTGTGACTGGGTGTTTATGGTTTTTTGTTTGTTTTGTTTTTTATTTTTTTGTTTTGATAGCCTGCAGAGTATATTCCTGCTAAAGAAACTAGAATGTGTTGGTGAACGTTGTAGGTAGACATCAGCTTGATCTCTTCACATGCAGTAAGTTGTGTGGGTGTTGTCTTCAGCACTGGCGGCCCACTATCTGTTTGTGAGAAGCAAACCATTGTTTTAGCAACAATCTGAATTGTTTGGAGATTTTTACGGCTTCTTGGCCAACAAATCAATTGAACGCAATCCCATCCCACAATTGAAAGTGTCATTTGGTGACAGAGACAGCCACTTTGGATTCCATGTGCTCCATTATTAGGAAACAGTAGGATCACCTTCATGTATTTTAGGAAGTTTCCACTGCACTAGGTTTCCAAATCATCCTCAAATGTCCTTCAACCCTAGCTGTCCCTCCCTTCAGTCCCTCTCGATTCTATCTTCCTCTCTTTCCCGACCAGACCCTCCCACTCCTGAACCACCTTCCCAAGTCATCCTATAGAATCTATTTCATTTTACCACCTCAGAAAGATGAATGTGCCTCCCCTAGACCCTTTCTCTATACCTCACCTCTCTGCATTGACCCTGGTTATCATTTATTAACCCCCATATTCAGATACAAACAAATAATACCATATTTATCTTTCCGGGTCTGCGTTACCTCACTCAGGATGATTTTTTTCCTAGTTCTCTCCACTTGCCTGAAATTTTCATGATGACATTCTTTTAAACACCTGAGTGGTATTCCGTTGTGTAAATATACCACATTTTCTTTATCCATTCTTTGGTTGAGGGATATCTGTAGCATGCAGTTTCTACTACTCTGCTTTAAGCTCTGGGCATACTGAGCTACCTGTTCCCAACCAGGAGCCACCTGGATCTGCAGATGAAACACATCCACACCCACACATTAACTTCTTTTAATATGCTTTAGCCCAATAGCCAGGTTCTTCCAAGCTTTCTTCAGCTATCACATTGTTCTTTTAAATCATAGCTCAATATCTCTAAATCTGCCCTCAACTTTAGTTGCTCAGTTACCTAGCTCAGCACTCTAAATCTGCCCTCAGCTTAGTTTCATTTCTTAGTTGCATTTCTTAGTTGCATTGATACTCAAGGCCCAATTGGGGAAGGCCACTCTACCCAAGATCACACATGGCTGGTAAATCTCTTTCTGAAACATGGTAAATCTTTTCTCCTCTCCTGTGCCTGCAAACCTGCCTGTGGAAAACTGGAAGTCATACCTCTTCTGTCCAGTCATTGGTCATTGGCTCCTTTATTGATTGATCAATAACCAGTTGTGGGAAAGGACCCTCAGAGTTCACATGCAAATTCTCAGAGCATCAGAACCACCCACTACAGAAATCTAATCCATTGTTGTTTTCCAGGTATTATGAATAGAGCAACAATAAACATGGTTGAGCAAATGTCCTTGTGGTAGAATAAAGGATCATTTGAATATGTACCCAAGAGTGGTATAGTTGGATATTCAGGTTGGTTCATTTCAATCTTCCTGAGGAACCTCCATATTGATTTTAATAGTGGCTGTACATGTCTGCAGTTCCATCAGCAATGAATGAATGGTCTCCTTAGTCTACGTCCTTGCCAGCATGAGTTGTCACTTGTGTAATTGTTCTTTTGTTCTTAACTGGTTCATGATTCTGGGATAAACACAGCATGAAGAATTATATTATAGGCTCACAACACTAAGAAGGCTGAGAACCACTGACTTAAGAAATGTTCAACATCCTTATCCATCATGGAAATGCAAATTAAAACTACTTTGAGATTCTATCTTACACCTGTGAGAATATATATGTTGGAGCATCTTTTTGGTATATGCCCAGGAGTGGTATAGCTGGGTTCTCAGGTAAGACTATATCCAATTTTCTGAGGAACTTCCAGACTGATTTCCAGAGTGGTTGTACCAGTTTGTAATATCACCAAAATGGAGGAGTGTACCTCTTTCGCCACATCCTTGCCAGCATCTGCTGTCATCTGAGTTTTGATCTTAGCTCTTCTGACTAATGTGAGGTGGAACTTCAGTGTTGTTTTGATTTGCATTTCCATGATGACTAAGGATGTTGAACATTTCTTTAGGTGCTATACTCCACCATTTAGTATTCCTCAATTGAAAATTCTTGGTTTAGCTCTGTAACCCATATTTTAATAGTGTTATTTGATTCTGTGGAGTCTAACTTCTTGTGTTCTTTGTGTATATTGGATATTAGCCCTCTCTCCAATGTAAGATTGGTAAAGATCTTTCCCAGTCTGTTGGTTGCAATTTTGCCTTATTGACAGTGTCCTTTGCCTTACAGAAGCTTGGCAATTTTATGAGGTCCCATTTGTCTATTGTTAATCTTAGAGCATAAGCCAGTGGTGTTCTGTTCAGGAAATTTTCTCCTGGGTCCATGTGTTTGAGGATGTTCCCACTTTCTCTTCTATTAGTTTCAGTGTATCTGGTTTTATGTGGAGATCCTTGATCTACTTGGACTTGAGTTTTGTACAAGAAGATAAGAATGGACTGATTGGCATTCTTCTACATGCTGACCTCCAGTTGAACCAACACCATTTGTTGAAAATGCTGTCCTTTTTCCACTGGTTTTAGCACCTTAGTCAAAGATCAAGTGACCATAGGTGTGTGGGTTCATTTCTGGGTCTTTAATTCTGTTCCATTGATCTTCCGGCCTGTCTCTGTACCAATACCAGGCCGTTTTTATCACTATTGCTCTGTAGTACAGCTTGCTGTCAGGGATGGTGATTCCCCCAGAAGTTCTTTCATTGTTGAGAACAGTTTTGGCTATCCTGGGTTTTTTGTTATTCTAAGTAAATTTGCAAAAAAAATTTGCTCTTTCTAACTCTATGAAGAATTGAGTTTGAATTTTGATGGGGATTATATACAATCTGTAGATCTGATCTTGGCTTTCAGCAAGACAGCCATTTTGATATGAATAGTCCAATCCATGAGCATGGGAGATCTTTCCATCTCCTGAGATCTTCTATTTCTTTCTTCAGAGACTTGAAGTTCTTGACATACAGATCTTTCACTTGCTTGGTTAGAGTCACACCAAGGTATTTTATGTTATTTGTGACTATTGTGAAGGATGTCATTTCCCTAATTTCTTTCTCAGCCTGTTTATCCTTTGATAAACAGTAGAGGAAGGCTACTGATTTATTTGAGTTAATTTTATATCCAGCCACTTTGCTGAAGTTGTTTATCAAGTTTAGGAGTTCGCTGGTGGAAGTTTTTGGGTCACTTAAGTATACTATCATATCATCTGCAAATAGTGATATTTTGACTTCTTCCTTTCCAATTTGTATCCCGTTGACCTCCTTTTGTTGTCTAATTGCTCTGGCTAGGACTTTGAGTACCTATTGAATATGTAGGGAAAGGGTGAGCAGTTCTGTCTGTTTCCTGATTTTAGTGGGATTGCTTCAAATTTCTCTCCATTTAGTTTTATGTTAGCTACTGGTTTGCTATATATTGCTTTTACTATATTTAGGTATGGGCCTTGAATTCCTGATTTTTCCAAGACTTTTACCATGATGGGATGTTGAATCTTGTAAAATGCATTCTCAGCATCTAATGAGATGATCATGTGTCTTTTTTTTCCATTGAGTTTGTTTATATAGTGGATTACTTTGATGGATTTCCACATATTGAATGATCCCTGCATCCCTGGAATGAAGTCTACTTGATCATGATGGATGATTGTTTTGATGTGTTCTTGGATTCAGTTTGTGAGTATTTTTGCATCGATATTCATAAGGGAAATTGGTCTGAAGTTCTGTTTTTTTTGTTAGGTCTGTGAAGTTTAGATATAAATGTAATTGTACTTTATAGAACAAATTGGGTAGTGTTCCTTCTGTTTCCATTTTGTGGAACAGTTTGAAGAGTATTAATATTAGGTCTTCTTTGAAGGTCTGATCGAATTCTGCACTAAACACATCTGGTCCTAGGCTTTTTTTGGTTGGGAGACTTTTAATGACTGCTTCTACTTCTTTAGGGTTTATGAAACTGTTTAGATTGTTTATCTGCTCCTGATTTAACTTTGACACCTGTTATCTGTCTAGACAATTGTCCATTTCATCCAGATTTTCCAGTTTTGTTGAATATAGGATTTTGTAGTAGGATCTGATACTTTTTTTTTAAATTTTCTTGGTTTTTGTTGTTATATCTTCCATTTCATTTCTGATTTTATTAATTTGGATACTCTCCCTGTGCACTCTGGTTAGTCTGGTTAAGGGTTTATCTATCTTGTTGATTTTATACAAAACCCAGGTCCTGGTTTTGTTGTTTCTTTGTATCATTCCCTTTATTCCTACTTGGTTGATTTCAGCCCTGAGTTTTATTATTTCATTCTGTCTACTTCTCTTGAGTGTAAATTACTTTCTTGAGTGTAGATTGCTTTTTCTAGGTTGTAGGCTCCCCCTTTGTGTTGGCATTTTCCATCTATTGTCCTTTTTAGGGCTGGATTTGTGGAAAATTATTATGTAAATTTGGGTTTGTCATGAAATATCTTAGTTTCTCCATCTATGGTAATTGAGAGTTTTTCTGGGTATAGTAGCCTGTGTCTGTGTCTGTTTGCATGTGTGGCATGCTTCCATTCCTTTGGTTTTGCTGGTGTGGAATTATTTCTTGTGTTTTCTTCGATGTGGTTAACTTTTTTGATTGGAGTTTTCATTCCAGTCTCTTCTATACAGGTTAAACTGCTGACTTTTGAGTTTATCTTTCTTGGATGACTTTTGGTTGTTATGGTTTTCCTTTGGCTGTAATTTCCTCTTGGTCTGTTGACCTAAATGGCCTGAGGTTCTGGTGATCAGCTCATTTTTAGGTCCAGTAGAGTGTCTACCCTGGAGTTTTTGTGGATTTTGTGGCCTCTGAGATTTTGGGTGTTAAAGACACCTCTAGTGTCCCTAATTATCAGCATGATCTGGGTTCCCTGGTGCCTTTGTGGCCTGGTGCCCATGGTGCCAGCAGGCCTCTAGGAATACAGGTTGAATTGTGGGGCAGAAAATGGATCACACTGTATGGGGTGCAGTTTATAACTGTTGTGTGTGCTTTAAATGTGAAACAATCCATTAAACTAACAAGTGTTAGCAGAATGGTTCCCAAAATTTTCCTTGGGGACTTCAGTATGTGTGAAGGAAGTTTGTGTGTAGGAGGAGGGTGGAAAGAAGGAGATCTTTCTCTCATTAACACATTTCTAGTGTTTATCCCATAGTTTGGCTATTACGCTTCCTTAAGATTTAGAGCAGTATGTTTCAATTCTTTAATCACACATTAACAGCCTCAATTACAATCTTCCAGATGCTGCCTTAGCCTCTTGAAATCTTGCCATATTTTTTCTCTGTTGGACATTCAACAGTTTTCTTACTGTTGGTGTTATGAAGATGAAGTATTGTTATAATCAACATAGTGATGATATTCTAGATAGTTTTCAATTAAAATTGAAGAACAGAGTAATGCAGGTTTGTACAGGCACACTGGAGCTTATAATCTAACCTAGTGGAAAGCAACACAGGTCCCATGGGGGCATGCAAGTACCAAATGTAGGCCTGCATTCGTAGGTAGAGTGATTACACTGGAGCCGCTTTGCCCTGCTTCTTCCCATGATCTGTCCTCCAAGATTGGGCAAACGGCATAGTCTGTGTTTGGAAGCCTTGGCAAAATAAAAATAATAGCCCCTGCATTCCACAGAGTTTTCTTAAAGATCAAACCAGTTATGTTTGAGCCTTGAGCAGTGTCTGGCAATCAGTAAGTTCATCTTTCTTCATTGTGATATAAACTTCCAGTGAACAGTTGATAACTGAGTATTTACTGAGTAGCTGAAAAAGTTAGAATACTAATGGAGGAAAATTGTGCTAATGATACACTTTGCTCATGGTATTTGCTACAAGCACAAACCATATACATACATGCATACTATATTCGTATGCCGCACACATTTCACACATGACCCATGTAACAAACATGCACCAAACTCTCTCTGTTTCTTTGTCTCTCTGTCTCTCTGTCTCTGTCTCTCTCTGTCTCTGTCTCTCTCTCTCTCCCTTTCTCTCTCTCTCTCTCTCACACACACACACACACAATATATATATATATTTTTGTCTATATGTATGCATGATGCATGTGAATGCTATATGTGGCGTGTATGTGGGGGCATAGATTTTTGATGTTAATTATGACGCATGGATTGATGTGTATACACACACACATCACATTGTATGTGAACCATGCCTTTATGTACATCGTGAACACATGTAGGTAACCCATGTACAATACATAGCATACATCATACTTGTGTCATACACATATATACATATATTATAAATCTTACAGATGTATCCTAGTCCATATTATACACACATACTATGTATACCATATAGCACAAGTACAATGCTGCACCCAGGTGATTTTGAGATGAAGGAATACTTTGTCTAGTTCTTTTTTTGTTCTTCACTCTACTATTATTTGTTCCTAAGTAAGTTGATGGTGTCATAGAAAGGAATCACAGTGCAGTAGCTGTGTATTAGACAAAGTTAGGAAGTAAGGTCCCACAAAGTGTTTAGGCAAGAAAAATTTGAAATGTTGTAACGGTTTTGAATATTGGGTTACTCACAAATTTGTGATTCAGTACATTGAATTCAATCTGTGTGGAATGTAGCATTTCCTGAGAATAGCTGTTGACTAGTCAGTTGGGATCAGAGAAGCACACTGCTCTGAAATGTATAGCTTCCATTGATACTGGTGAAGGTAGAGTGAGAAGCATTGCTGAAGAAGGCTGGCAAAGCTCAGAGGAAATTTTCTAAAACAAGTTTTTAAATCACATTACATGTGTACATATACATACAGCTACTGTCTTGCTGCTTTGGTTAGGCTTGGCACAGTTTACCACAATTAAAGGGCCAGGTCCCCATAACCCTTCTGGTATGTTTTCACAAAGACCAAAAGCTTACCCTAAAAACTATACTCCTAATAATTTTCAAGGTGGTTTGTTAAAGTGAATTTGAATATATCATTTGTTAAAACATCTGAAAAATTTGATGTAAAAATATTGCCTCTTGGATTAGCAGTGTAGTTTCACTCTGTCTCTAGGTAGCTTTAGTAAAAGAACGGGGAAAGTGAACATATTCTTTGAGTATTGTGGGGGTGTGCCAAGGCCTCTGAACTTTGTAGCTTTGGGGATGGTGACCGTGGCTTCCATTGCTTGTCACAACAGTTTGTACTGGTCAACTGCTCTTTAGTTAGCAGAGTCTGGCCATTAAGTGGTCTTGTTCTGAAACTCCATTGTTGAGCTGAGATCTGCAAGGTGACCATAATCTTAGATATGTTGCTATCACCTACAGAGAAATATGTATAGGTAGGGCAGGAAAGCTATTGTAACAATAGTTGGGAAAAAAATAAAGTCTATATAACAAATTATATATTAAAAAATTTATGAAAAACACAAAAGCAGAGAATTCTTGGTGGGCTTGGATGAAATTATTTCAGAAACTGTCCCTTGATTGGAATGGAATCATTCAAGTTCAGCAATTTCACTGCCTTTCAGAAGTCCATAATTTTTGACATTCTTACTGTCACAGAGATATCTTCAGTTGCTTACTCATTGAGATTTGTATTCCAGTGTCAAATGTTAAGGACAACTGCTAAAATTAATCTCATAAAGAGTTACATTAAAATGTTACACTATTAAGAATATTATATATATGAGTTAGATGAACAGTGAGACATGAAGTGTGAAATTAGGATATGTATAGTGCTATGGTTTTACCAGAAATGAAGGTTTAGTCTAACCTCTTTTGAATCATCAATGGAGGCACTCTGAAAATGTTAAATACAATATAGGTCAAGTCCCAGAGTTCCAATTCTTGGTGGAAATTACCCTAACTAAAAATATAAGAAAAGTACTTAGTGGAGTTCACTCCAAAGGAGAATGTACTTAATAGGAAAGAAAGGTGATAACGAGAGCAGGACTATCTCAGATATTTAGTTTTGCTAAATGTGGAAAGAGTGATACTGTCTCAGGTGAAGAAATTTCAATGGTTTCATAATAACAGCAGTTGACATTTCTTCAGAAAGGATTTTAGGTAGACATGCCTCACCTGATCCACTTGCTTACGTGGGTTGCTACAATAATAACTCATACAGTATATATTTAAAGATTTCCTAAAAGAAAAGAATCACACTGGGGGATCAAGACAATTTTCCCATTTAAAAACAATGAAAGTGTCTTCAGCAATAGAATTGTAATTCTTGTAACATAAGAAGTAGAGACTTATGTATAAGCATCTTTCAAGTCTGAATGTTTTCCTCAAAATAAAAATAAAAAGAAAGAAAAATATCAGGGCAGCCTGTGATGGGAAAGGCAGCTGCAAAAGTAGGCTTGAAACATGTTAGTATACCTCTCCCTCACAACCCAATTATCTCTGGCTCACACAAATTTTGTTTTAGAGGTTAAAAGGTATTTATTGAAAGAAATATTCACCAATATTCATGAATCAATGATCAGATTTCATGATACTGATTCACGTCTATTGCTGTCAACATACATATATAAACATACATAATATAAATACTCATATTTAAAATAGTAATTATTTTTTTTTTGTTGTCTACAAAAAAGCCTGATAGGAAAAAAAAAAAAAAAGGAAATGGTGAACTTGTTTCACGTATCTTTGTGTGTGCGTGCGTGCATATGTGTGTGTGTGAGAGAGAGAGAGGGAGACAGAGAGACAGAGATACAGAGATACAGAGATACAGAGATACAGAGATAGAGACAGAAAGAGAGACAGAGACAGAGACAGAGAGAGGTGCAAAGGTCATCTCATCTAAGCACCCCTCTCCTCACCAGATTGGAGTTTCCTTGCCTGAGGGGACAAGAGAACACAGACAAGTGTTGGAATCCTGACATCTTTTGTGGGATTCTGAATGCCACAGGCCACAGAAGTTCAGGAAATGCATTATCTGCCACCCATGTGGAATGGAAAGTTTTAGGAGGTTTTGGAAATGGGACAGTTGATGCCTGAGGTCTAGGCTTAGAATAATTTTTAAGGTTTACTTGTTTACCCATTCTTTAAAGAGAAAAAAATCAGAAAAAGAACAACAAAGCTGTTAATCTATTTTACCAGGCAAAGTACCAAGGGTCCTTCTGTTTCATTTTCATTTATATATTTACCATAACCTGTCCTGAAGATTTTTAACCATATTTTCAGAAGCCACAGAAGAACTAGAAATAGGTAAATATTGGGTTTATTTTAGAGTTTTTATTTTCAGATGAAAGAGACATAGTTTGGATATCTTGCCTTCTTTTAAGACTAGAGACTGCAGCATTCTGAAAGACATGGAAGAAAGTCCTTCTGAGTCTAAGCCCAAAGAAGAAAGAGAATGGGTCGATGGCCTGATCCATGAAGGACAATCTTGAAAAGATACCTAGGAATTGTTATGCTTCTTCAAGTGAGCTTCAAAACTGCAAGGTTTAAATCTCTGAGTTTAGATTAGATCTAATAGTATTTCTTTTGTGAACGCGAGTGCCTTTGTGCTCTGTGTGTACATGTTTAGAGTTATTAAACTTTCTTGATGAATTCTTCATTTAGGTGGTAAGTAGCATCCTTCTCTTTCTCTTCTAAGTGGTTTTGGTTTAAAGTTCATTTTGTCAAATATGTAGAATACTAGTCCTGCTTGCTTCTTAGTTCCATTTCTTGAAATACCTTTTTTTCATTCCTTTACACCAAAAAGATGTTTGCTTTAAATGGTGTGGTATGTTTTTTGGAGGCATCAGAAAAATGAATTTTGTTT
This sequence comes from Mastomys natalensis, assembly GCA_021653895.1. Taxonomy (NCBI): domain Eukaryota; kingdom Metazoa; phylum Chordata; class Mammalia; order Rodentia; family Muridae; genus Mastomys; species Mastomys natalensis. The sequence goes on along the minus strand of JAJTUV010001467.1, from coordinate 332,937 downwards.
CTAAGCAGCATGTGTCATTAAACTGGGAAAATGGGATTGTAAATATTGAGAGTTATTGAACAATATTTATTACATCGGGGTATTGTTTTGGTGTTGTTTTCTTAGACTTCATTTTGTTTAACTATTCTGTGATTATTTACACCTTATACCTTCTATACTGTGTGGGTTATTTTTTTTCACTTTTATTTTTTTATAGTCCAATTATTGCCCTGTCCCAGTCCACCCTTTCACAGTTCCTCATCCCATTCCTCCTCTTCCCTGTTTGATTTTTCTTTTTTTCTTTTTATTTAACTATTTAAATCACATCGTAATTTACTTATTCACACAGGGGTTATAAACACAAAAAGGCAGGACGTGGGGAAGGGAATGGCACCGGAGCATAGATGTTCAGTGGGAGTACGGATATCTTTCAGAACAGGGTATCAGCTGGGTGAAGGTTCAGGGGACAGGTCACTATGACTCTGCCTATGATTCACTTGTCCTTATCTAAGTTGGTACTGTCCACTGAGGCTGCCTATTTATAAGACTACTCAGACTGGTAAATTTTCACAGAAGCTGCCTGTTTACAATAGCTTATAGCCTGCTGTTTCAGTGTTTTTCCACAGAGACCCAAGACTTTGTGTTAGCATGCATGTATGTCAGGCCTATTGCTGATTTTAGGCCTATCACTGATTTTAGGCCTTCAGTGTATAAGCAGGGCTGCCCCTGACATTTCTTCCCTTCTCTAAGTATAGAAGGGCCTTGGCGATTCTAATCTTGCGAAGGTGGGGATAGAGGCCTGACCTCCAATAATTGAAGGGGACCTTTTAATGGCTCTGGTCCTCTTGTCGTTGTCCAGTGAGGCATGAGGGCCATATCCATCCTGATGTCTTTTTACTGGAGAGGGGATATTTTTGACATCAACCCCTATGCAGTCAGGCTTGTCCCTCAGGGAACCCAGAGAGATATTTTTAGTTTTTATTTATATTCCCTTGCAGTGCTTAGCCTCGTAGCCTAAGCAAGAATTCAGATCACCAGTCAGAGGGGGTTCTGGGTGGCCCCTCTCTGCTTGCTCTAGGGGTGGAAGTCCCCTCTTTTAGATTGGGTGGAGATGGGTTTTGGGAATACCCTGGATAGAGTAAAAACCTCATCTTGAGTCTCATGATCCTCCCTAGCTAACTTATGCTGATGTATCTGAATAGGTTTTGTAGCCAAATTATCTATCAAGAGGATGTGGCCACCCTAGCCAGACCTCCTCATTCCCTGAGGCCTCAAGTTTCTAAAGGGTTCGGAGCATCTTCTCCCACTGAGGCTAGACCAGGCAATCATCTGCTGTATATGCATCAGGGGCCTTGGACCAGCTCCTGTATGCTGGCTTGTTGTGGCTCAGTGTCTGAGAGATCTCAGGGTCCAGGTAAGTTGAGATTGCTAGTCTTCTATGACGTTGCCCTCCTCCTCAGCTTCTGGAATATTCAAAGAACTCAAAAAATTAAGAACCAAGGAAACAAATAACTCAATTAATAAATAGGGCATGGAACTGAATAGAGAGTTCTCAAAAGATTGAAAACAAATGTTTGAGAAACCATTTAAAAATGTTCAAAACCCTTAGCATCAGAAAATGCAAATGAAACTACTCTGAGATTTCATCCTATACCAGTCATAATTGGCAAAATTTAAAAAAAATAAACAAATGAAAGCACATACTGGTAAAGATGAGGGAAAAGAGGAATGTTTATTCACTGCTGGTGGAAGTGCCAACTGGTGCAACCACTAAGAAAATCAGTACAGAAGTTCATTTTAAAAAGCTAGAAAAGATCAACTCCAAGGACAATCTATACCACTCTTGGTCATTTACCCCAGGGGCTCCATATCCTATTATAGAGCTACCTGCCCGTGTATGTTCATTGATCCTATATTTTTATTGCAAAGAAATAAAACCAACCTAGATATCTATAAACTGATGAATGGATAATGAAAATACAGTACATTTACAACGTAGAATATTATTCAACAGTTAAGAAAAAAATGAAACTTGCAGGAAAATGTCCCAAGAGAAAGTGTTACTGCAGATACCTGTATGTACAGGTCAAGTCTCTGAATATTATTAATATTATTGTCCTGACTTCAGTGCCCTGCTGAGCTGCCTTCCAGATGCCTGCTCCAACAAGACAGGAAAGAAGATAAGAAGGGCACATTCAAAAACTTACAGTGAAAAACTGGGTTCTTAGAACACAAACAAAGAAACATGAAACTGGAAACAAGGGACTGGATCATCAACTACAGCTTGTCTCCAAACTGCCTTCTGCTAAACTTCCAGGACAAATACCTACTGCACTGGGCATAAGTATAAATTATTATTTAAAGTTAGCAGAAGAAAAATCTTCATTGAGTTTTCTACAGTGCCAATGTATGTTTCTTGAAGGAGCCTGAGTGGCCTTGAATCACAACATCTACAGCTATTGTTCTCCAAAACTCCAGCTTCATAAGATAACTCAGGTGAGTTTGAATGGGATATTAAAACAAAACAAAACAAAACAAAAAAACTGGAAGAATGCTGCAAAGCCATGTTTTTAGCTTCTGCTTTTTTCTTTCTTTTTTACTTTTACTTTTATTTACTTTACTTTTTACTTTTACTTACTTTACTTTCTTTTTTATTTTTACTTTTACTTACTTTACTTTTACCTTTACTTACTTACTTCTTCTAACTTGCTCTCAGCAAAATCCTCTCTCAGCAAGCTGTAGGATAAATTCAAAATGAGTAGTAGAAATGACAATTTATCTTTATTTCAACATGGAAATGTGGTTTCTCCAGATGTTTCTAATGTTCAAAAGACACATTCATGATCAAGGCCACTAGTCTAAGTGCTGGTGCCTCTCTCTCTTTCTCCTCTCTCTCTCTCTCCCTCCCTCTCTCTCTCTCTCTCTCTCTCTCTCTCTCTCTCTCTCACACACACACACACACACACACACACACACACCACACACACACACACACACACACACACACACACACAGAGTGAGAGAGAGAGAGAGATCGCTGATATAGCTTAAATATTAATACAAAAGGAATATTTGACATGAAATTTTTCTTTCTGGACATAGTGGCTGGTAAAACATAGATTCCAGGCCACTGTCTTGTTTATAGACTAGCTAGCAGTATGAGAGACTCTGCACAACCCAGAGCATGTCAGAGTGGGTGAATCATTCTGAAGTTGATTTCCAAGACCACAATCAATCAGAACATAAACATAGATGAGACATCAAGAGCACACCACACCACAGGAAAACCTAATATGTGCTTTCCCTTCTGGCATGCTGTGGAGAAAGTCAGAGCACAAGAGACAAAGCTTTCACAGCTGGTATATGGCTTCACTACAACTCTTTGTATCTTTACTATAAGGAAAAGATAGAAGCTATGGCCATAATATGAGGCTTTCAGAAGACTGTTATAATAGTGGTGGGTTATTGACTGTGACACTGAACATTTCTTAATAATCATCTATATTTAACATTTCTTCACTTTTGATACTAGTAAGGTTCAGTGCAATATTTCACAGTGTACATTGACCAAACTCAGCCTCTCATTATTCACCTTACACTGTTTTCCTCACTGTAATAATCATCATTTAACATTCAGATTTTTTAACTTTCAAATATGAAAGAGAATACATGGTATGTGTCATTCTGTGTTTGGCTTACCATCATGCCCTTTTATTATGTCTACTTATCTTCAAATATCAGGGTTTCATTATGTAGGGTTGAATAATGTTTCAGGACATAAATGCTACAAGTGTTTATTTACCTATGAAATAAAAAAATGCTTCTGGACTTGGATAATATCTAAGCAAGTACAGATGTTTCTTCAGTGTTTTGTAGTAAGCATGTTTGTATTTAAATTATTTTCCTATATTCGAGAAAAAAGACCAAGATGACTTTGGGATTTCTTGGCTGTCTCTAATGTTGACTGGAAGAGTCAGGAGAGCATTTCAACTAGAGCATAGTGCAGATGTAATCACTAAGTCAGTGACTTTATATCTGCCCTTGAGTTGGCCAGAAGTCAGGAGGCCTTCACATTAATTCTCACTCTTGTCAAGGGCTTAGGTCTAGTGCCATGGCCATGCCACATGCCTCAAATAGAGAGAGATCACATTTGAATAGAAATGACCTAAATGCCTTACATAGGCATGGGCACTCTTTGCATTCCCTAGGGCCTTCTGATTCTTCAGGATAGCTTTTAATCACTCTTCATTGTTAAGGACATAGGTAGCAAGGGGGAATGAGAAAGAATCATGCAATATAATTGACAAGTTTCCTACAGCATATCCTGGGATCTCAGTACATGTTTGGATAAAACTTATTTTGTGAACTCATATGACTAAAATGGAACATTTTTATTAGTAGCTTTTAGCTTCTTCAGTCTTTTAGGTTTCAGTATTTACTTAGTACTTTAAAAATGTCATTTGTGGTTTCTGGATACCAAAACTGTTTCTATGAACAAGAAACAATGCCAACATTTTGCTATACTGTACTGAGTTTTTCTTTTTCCCTATTTCTCTCCCTGAATGAAATAACTGAAGTTTTAGGGAAAACATGATGACTATAGTAATGTTCTCTACTTATTTATGCTGGCACACACCTCTTTGGAATTGGAACCTAATCAGTTTTAATGTTGCTCAGTAACTAATCTAACAGCTCAGTGCCTTCTATTTTTATTTCTGCAGTTAATATAGAAAAGTAAAATAAGAATTTCTATCAGTCAAAGTTAAATTCAACTTTTCTGAATGGCAGACTTGGCACTCACTGTCAATTTTCTAAATCATAGGAAGGAGATGAAATAGACAAATTGTAAGTGAATTTGCTTCTGATTTTTAAAACTCCATTGTATATGACCTACTGGTCCTCCTTGTGTAAGTATCTATCAGTGTTCAGAGCAACCAGCCCCTTGTACAGGCCCAAAGAGATCTCATAATCTATAATTTTTGTGTTTTGTGTCCGGTCTCAGATGACAATGTTGGCAAGAGTAGTCATGGACATCAGATGGCAATTATATTTATGAGTTAAATAAGTTAAAAACTGATTCTAACCTTCACTTTGAATTCTTCTTCTGATTATTTCTATTCTGAAACATTAGATTTTTGCTTTTTTGAGTAAATGTATTTATTTAGTCCTGTTTTTAAAATTACTATGCTGCTTAGTAGGTAAAGTTTGTTCAGAAAGAATCAAAAATTTAGCAGTGGACCAAGGTGGAGAGCACATGGCCTCAGCACTGGAGTTGCAGTTCAAAGAAACACTTCTGACTTTAGAAATTGGTCTGTATCACATTACAGATGGTTGTGAGACACCATGTAGTTGCTGGGAATTGAACTCAGGAGAGCTGGTTCTTAACCATGGATCCGAGGCAGTTGGAGGGAAGAAACTGGGAGGCAGGGATGGGACAAGGAATGGGTGATTCAGGATCAGGTGTGGGGAAGGACAGGAGAGATGAAAATGAATGGAAATCTACAACTGATGGGGTTGGGAAGGTGGGGGAATCTCCAGGATGAGACAGAGGTAAGTGCCCAAGAATCAATGGGGGTGACTGGTAGTGGGTAGCTTTAGGTGTAACTCACTACACTGGGGATATGGAATCTGAAGAGGTCACCTCCTGTAGCCAGAAAGGAACCCCAGTGGAGTATTAGAGACCCACCCATAGAACTTTCAACCCAAAATTTATCCTGTTTACAAGTAATGCAGGCACAAGGGAGGAAACAAAGACTAGGGGAATCAATAACAGGCCCAACTTGAGACCCACCCCATGGTCAAGCAGCAATCCCTAACACTATTAGCGATATTCTGTTATGCCCAAAGCCAGGAGCATATTGTCCTCTGAAAGGCTCTACCTAGCATCTGACTCAGACAGATACAGACACCCACAGCCAAACAGATGAAGCATGGGGGACTCTTATAGAAGGAAAGAAGGAAGGATTTGGGGCCAGAAAGGGATAGGAACTCCACAGAAGACAGAGTCAACTAACCTGGATCCTTGGGTCTCTCAGAATCTGAACCAACAACCAAAGAACACACAGGGCTAAACCTAGGCCTCCCAACTCATATGTAGTAGATGGGCAGCTTGATCTTCATGTGGGTCTTGAACAACTGGAACAAGAGCTATCCCAAAAGCTGTTGCCTATACGTAGAATATGTTCTACTAGCTGGGCTGCCTTGTCTGACCTCTGTGGAAGAGGAAGTGTCTAGCTTCACAGAGAAGTGCAAGGGTGGGAGGAGGGAAGTGAGAGGATGGGGTACCCACTTAAAGAAAAAAGGAGGGGGATGGAGGAAGGATTGTGGGAGGCCGTGACTGGGAGTAGTATCTAAAGTGAATAAGTAAAAAATAATAAAATTAAATTTTAAAAACTTGGGTTGTAAATAGTTACAATGTTATATATGGAATAGTATTTTTTTTCAAGATCTCATATTGATTGGATGATGATGAGTTATCCATGTACTTCAGTGGTCTATAAATACAAGGGCTATCTTTCTGATGTTGCAGGCTCCATATTTCATTCTCTTGACACATCATACACACATGCCCATCTATAAGGCAAACATATCTGATCTTTCCTGTGTTCAGTGACTTTATATTAATCAAAGACAAGGAACAGAAGAGAGACCCATGAGGGAAATATTAATGCTTCTTTCTCATAGATAAAACAATGAGTTCAGTAGAGAAGAAGTGCATTTTAAACCCATTTTTTAGTACTAGTGTATATAAATTTAAGATCATGTTATATTTTATTAAAGAAAGTGCTCAGTTCTGATATCATTGAGCATGGAATGATGGCATGTATTGGCTACAAATTGCTGTACATATCTTCACCTTCACTGTTGCTGCCTAACTTCTCAGGCTACAAGGAGCTGATGAGAAAGAAGACATCTTTATCTTTGGCACCTTGTAAAGTCCATGCAGCTCAATCTGTAGTCAATGGGATAACTGCTACTGGCTCTTTTTTTTTTGGCTGGTAAAACAAGACCAAAGCAGCCTTGATTAAGACATGACTGTATGCACTAGTTGTTTTAAAAGACAGTATCAAGCCTGAGGAATGCAGCTTAGTGGCAAAATGCCTGCTTAATATGTGTATGATTGTGGGTTCTGTTTCTAGCACTTCAAATGAAAACAAAAAGAAAGAAACCAACCATGACTACTTTAAGCAGCCAACAGAAATTTGTGCAGGACAAGTAGATATGTAGGCACTCTCTTATCAAAGACTAAGCATTTAGGAAATAGAAGGGGGAAAAGAGTAGAAGGGAGGGAAAAAGAGTGGAAGGGAGGAGGAGAGAGAAAATTAACAAGAGAGAGAGAGACAGACAGACAGACACAGAGAGACAGAGACAGAGAGAGAAGGAATAGAGGAAACAAGGCTGTGAGTGAGATCACACAGTAGACTGTCTTGGGAAATTAAGCTAAGCTGTTTCCTTTGTCATGGGCATAAGCAACTAAGGAAGCTAGATCCTTCTAGGAATATAGTCTTCTTTGGTCCAGTCAGCAGCCACTGACAACAAACTGGTCTGTAACTATAGTGCTTATCCCAACTTGTAAAAACCAACAGTTACATTTTAGAATAACATTTTCTTCTAATTCTTTTTCATTGCCTTGTTTGCTGCAGGGAAGCAATAACAAAAAAGACCCTTTTCCATCTTTTATAAGAAGCAGAATACAAGAGATACTTGTCTATGTTGGTAATGAAAAATCTGTAGCTGATCAGAGTTCATCTTGTCTGTAAAATGCTCCATTGTGGCAAAATGTACATTCATCTTTATAAATTTGAGAAAATGAGTTCATAGGTGTGGTGGTGCATACCTTTGTTCCCAGCACTCAAGGAGTATGTCAGGAAGGTCTCTGTGAGTTCCAAGGTAGCCTGGTTAGACATAGCAAGTTCCAGGCCAGTGGAGGGAAACAAAGTAAAATCTTGTCAAAAACAACATTAACAACAAAGAAAACGAAACCAAAAAAAAAATTAACAACAAAACAACCAACTATATATAGAAGTAAAGAAAGAAGTAGAGAGAGAGAAAGAAACAAAAAAGAAAGAAGGAAGGAAGGAGAGAGAGAGAGAGAGAGAGAGAGAGAGAGAGAGAGAGAGAGAGAGAGAGAGAGAGAAACCTCTGCAATGTTTCAGCTGGATCTCAGGGAGGCATTTCCTCAAGGGTGGCTCCTTTCTCTGTGATAACTCCAGCTTATGTCAAGTTGACACAAAAAACCAGCCAGTACAACAGGCAAACAAACAAAAAACAAAAAGCCAGGTTTGCTTGATATTGGGAGAAAAAAGCTATCATAGTTAGGCAGTACTGGGTTCCTTCACTATACAATACAAACGCTTTCCTTTGGAGGGAGAAGCTGACAGACGGTATACCTTTCACACATATTTTCAGCCATTACTCTTTTTTTTTTTTTTTTTAAACAGTAGGCTAAATAATTTGGAATCTTAAAACCATTTGGGTGGATCTTTGTTCATTCAAGAATCTTCTTTAATAATTCCTCCAGCTCATAGCTGATGCAGTCACTGAGTGGTAAGGAGTGGTATGGGCAATGAACAATATATAGAGAGAGACTTCTAACTGAAAAACCCAACCCACAATGCAGAGTTAACAATCACTGCTGTCTTCTCTTTGCATTATCTTCTCTTGATGTGACACCATCATTTTCAGAATGTGGTTCCTGAAGCCACTATGTCAGACTCACCTGGGAACTGATTATAACATCTTTCCATGAGCCCTCTCATCAGACAGTCTGCAGGGAAAACAGCAGAGGCTCCTCACAAAGCTCGTAAATTTGGGTGCATGCCTAAGTCCCTGTGCCAGCAGAGCAACCCTGCCACTGTCACAAATTTCAGGATACATTCTGGCTACCCTGAACTCCCTCTTGTCCTCCCTCTGGAGAAGAGATACTCCATCTCCCTAGCTTCCAGTACTGAGGTAGTTACCCCCACCCTTTTGCTTTTGTCTTCAGAACAGAGAAGGCACAAAGAGTCTCTAGTTTCCTTGGGCTATAAGGCAAACTCAGAGCATAATCTAGAAGGCAGGGAATGGGAGATATCTATTACTAGCTTCAGGTGAACCCAGCTGTGTATCTTAGGTGATATTCAGAAGAGCATCATTACTCTCAAGAATTTATAACATAATAATGCCCAAGCCTAGCAAGAGGATGCAGTTTTACAGGCAAGCAGGTCCTACAGTCATCTCACTACCTACTACCCTAAAACCAGACATCAATCCTCTGTCCTTTGTGATGTCATCTTACCACATATCCAGGATGGTATTCACTGATGACATATGAGGCTTGGAAACTGAACTGGATGGACATCTGCCTCGAAAGAAAGGTGACACTCACTGATTGTCTGAACTGATGCTGGTCTGTGTGCCATTGCTCTTAAAGATGACAAGCTGTGTCCTTAGCTCTTGCTGCTCGGTTTTAGTAACTAAAATCAAGCCTTCACTTTGTTTAGGTTTTGTATGCTTAAGATATGACATTTTTATTTTGTTTACACAAGCATGGTTTTAAAACTAGAACATTCTATACACATTTGAGAACAATGCAATTATTACACTGGAAATAATATGAATTCTTCTCAACACTAAATTTTACTATAGCATGAGAAACAGATAACTCCTTCATATATATATATATATATAACATATATACTCCCAGGTGAGTATATATGTATATATATATATATACATATGTATATATATGTGTGTGTGTGTATTTGTCTATGCATGTATGTGTATATGTATATACACACAAATATACACAATGTATCTGACAGAAATAATATAAAGATTTTATTTTGGCTCAGAGTTCCATGGGATTTTAGTTCACCATGATGGGGAAGGAATGGTAGTGAATAGCTCAGAGTGTGCCAGTAAGAGCATGAGCAGGCAGATTGGGCACATGATCGTTGCTGACCAGGAAACAGAATGCCAGCTGCAACTAGGGGCATGGATAATCTTTAAAGAGCCTCCTTGATTGGCCTAGATCTACTAACCAAGTCTTACTCTCAAAGGATCTAGAATCTCCCTAAGCAACACCACATGCTAGTGGTTTAACCAGATGATTCTGTGTGAGACATTCAGCTTTAAACCATCACTCCACACACCACACAACACACACACACACTCACACATTTGACACATAACACATACACATAGGTATTATAAAAAAATTTAAAGTGATAGTATGCTGGTTAGTTTTATGTCAACTTGTCTTAAGCCAGAATCAATATAGAAGAGGGGATTTCAATTGAGACACCTCCATAAAACTTGGCTGCATGGAATCCTGTAGTGCAATTTTATAATTTGTAAGTGATATGGGAGAACTTAGTCCAAGGTAGGCATTCCAATCCCTGGACAGGTGGTCCTGGGATATAAAAGAAAGGAGGAGTAAGGTAGGAGGAGAAAGACAGTAAGCAGCATGGCTCCATGGCCTCTGCATCAGTTCCTACCTCTGGGTTCCTGACCTGCTTGAGTTTGTGTCCTGACTTCTCTCAGTAATAGACTGTTATCTGGAATACAAGTCATGAGATAGTGAGTATCTCATGTGGTACCCTGTCTTAGTTAGTGTTTCCATTGCTATGAAGAGATACTATGACCAAGGCAACTCTCATAAGGATAACATTTAATTAGGGCTGACTTACAGTTTCAAAGGTTTAGTGCATTATTATCATAGCAGGAAGCAAGGCAGTGTGCTGGCAGACATGATGCTGGAGAAGGAGCTGAGAGTTCTGCATTTTGATCCAAAGGCAGCCAGGAGAAGACTGATTTACAGGCAGCTAAAAGAGGGTCTTAGTGCCCACCCCCACAGTGACATGATTCTTCCAACAAGGGCAAACCAATTCCAACAAGGTCATACCTCCTAATAGTGTTACTTCCTGGGTCAAGCATATTCAAACCAACACATACCCTGACCAGTGAGTTTGCTCTAGTCAGGAACTTCTCTGTCATTCATGTCACACTTACATATGGTTCCCAAGCTTTCAGGAGAGATTCTACTTAAAAGTGTCATGCTGAGTACTAAGCCAATCAGCCTCCCTGCTGTTAGTGAACCAGAAAAAACTGGTATGACATTCATCCCCCCACACCCACACCTACCCCATTAAAGCATGTTAAGGCTTGGCAGAACTCCAGTACAAGTGAAATTAGAGTAAAAATCAGAACCAATAGGCAGTTCTCTCAGTCTACTTCTGTGTTCATTGGAATCCACAGGGGCCTCCTTCCAGGGCCCTCCATGGCCAAATCCAGAGATGTTCAAGGCCCTCACAAATTAGCAGAATTTACACATAGGCCTCCAACCCTTCTGTATATATAATTTCTCCATTATTTACAATGCTTGATACAACATAAGTATAAGTAAAAAGCTGTTTTACTGTATTATTAAAGTATTTTTATATATTCAGTATTGATGCAGTTTTTATAAAAAGTTTTTATATGGATTTATGGGTACAGAGATGTTGCTGGTTCTTGGAAAAATAGAGTTGGCATTGGTAGAAATGTGTTTCTTGACTCCCACTGTCTACTTAGCCACATATGATGTAAAGGTACTTTCTAGACTCTAATAGTGTCCTGTCACTCTTCCCAGAGGCAACTGTGGCTGCATATAATTGCCCAAGAAGCAAGGACTTGGACCTGGGGTTGAAGGTTGTTTTCCTGGGTGCAGGTAAGATTGACCCACTATGAAGGATGTCACCTGATGTAGAAATGCAAATTCTTCAGCTCCTCAGACCCAGAGAAGCAAGAGGTAAGCAACCCATGGAGGAGGCAGGACATACTGAAATCCCTCAAGCACCAGCACTGAGCACAGAGGACTACAGACTCTACAGCTCCGTAAACAGAGGCAATCTCCTTTGGCACAGGCCTTCCTGCTAATTCTTTGGGGGAAATTTTTAACACAATACAGGAATGTCCTAAACCTCTTTACAGCTATATGCCTATACAGAAAGAAGTTGGAAATTAGAAGAAATAGAACTTCATTTGTTGTCTTTGGCAAGAGAGTTTATTGCTGTTTTTTTAGCTGGAATTTTACTTCTTACTCCTTAGCACAAACTGAGTGTTTACACTCCATACTGGAAGGCACTTGACTCAAGCCCCAGAACAAACCAGGAGACTAGGATCACATCCTTTGTACCATCCCAGCTGCTGAAACAGACAAGTACCAGGCCTTTATTTTTGGTTATTGTCAAGGAAAACTACTTAAGAATGATCAAAAGAACCTCAGAACTATTTCCATGCTTTCAGAAAAAAGCAAATTAATTTGACTGATTGTTATAATCAAAGTAGTTTAATTAAATGAATTGGTTCCCAGTGCTCAAATATTCTCGCTTTCTCTCAGACCAGCTCTCCTGCTCCTGCTATAAATACACATCTTGGAGCATTTGGAGTCAGAGGACAGGGATATGCTGCCATTTCCTCTGCTAATTTTGCATTGTTCAGGAGTCTGGCCTGGTGCCACAGAGGAAAAGCTGCCATGCTTGCTGATTTGTGTGTGTCTTTCCTCATAGGAATGATTACTTCCTGGAGGGTTAAGGACCTGGGCCCACTGCACACTAGTCATTCCCTATGTTATTAGATCTTACACATTTACTGCTGAGGATAGGACTTCAGAGTATCCCAAACAGCTATCTCAGGTAAAGAGGATGTCGTAGTTCCACTGACCTCTATGACAAAAAAATCATCCTATTTGAAAATTGGTTCTTCCCTAGATGGCAGAGTACTCAAATTAACTTAGTTAAAATGTTTTCTATATCTAAACAGGGACAACTCCCAAGATGTGGCTGTGATCCAGAAAAACTTTACATTTTTCAAAATTTTGATTATTCCATTACACCAAAATGTCCATATTTTAGTGGGGGAAGAAATGGCTGTTTAACTTAAAAGACTTTTCAGTCTGAAAAGATAAAAGCTGCTTGAGGAGTGTGGGTGTGGGAGGGAGTAGCAGCGGCCTTCAGAGGATGAAGTGTTAATGTAGAGATGATGGAGACCAGCTGCTTTTCATCTCTACAGAGAACAGCACAGAGGAAATGGGCTCCTATGTGAGATGTCAGCCTGACATTTTGCTGTGTGGACAGCAAGTAGAACCCAGACTGAAGCAGGGGAAGCCTGCAGAAAGTCTAAAACATGTAAGAGACTTTTGAAGATTGTTGATATCCATAGTATAGTTCTTGAATTATGATAGCTCCTAAATATAGTATTAAAACATTGCATTTCAGGACATTACCATTCTCTTACTTACCAAAGTTCTATCTCAGAACCATAATGTATATATCAGTATGCTAAGTGTAGGTGAACAAGTTTCCTCATTTTCAAGGTAGATACTTGGAGGCTGAAAAATCTAGGTATGGATTTCTGTTCTGTACCTTGCCACTTTACTACCTTAGCCCAATTTTCAATGGAGTTTTGTGCCTATATTGGTGAAATAGCAATACATATGCAAAGCATATGCACAAGTATATGTACTGTACAGCATCAATTACTATATTCATAGTAATATGCACATAGTAAAAATTAAATAACAGCAGTAAGATTCTTGTAGAAACATTAGTGACAGGGATCTTCAGTTTTTAATTTGTGGTACTGAGTTTCTGTTAATATTTTGTGCTTTAGAAAACCAAGGTATAATGTGATCCCAAATTTGCAGTAAGGATATAAAGTAAATGGAGGCAAGGATTTTCTTGAAAGTAATCATAACTCTTCAGTAAGTTGAAAATATACTGAATTTCATTTGACTCTCTAAACTTTATTTCTGTTCCTTTTTCAATCAATTCATATACTATTATCAAAAGATGTTGCTAGTGCTACGCAGAGTTCTTAGAGATTCCATGCAAAAATGGTCCATGTAGTGAAAAAGAAAGATGTGTAGCAAGTTTGTGACCCAGTGAGTCCCCTTCATAAGTAGACTAGAACAGAACATTTCAGATGCTTTGTGAGTCTTAGAAGAGCATATACAGTCAAAGCCATAATAGGTAAAAATTCTAGTGTATTTATTATTATTCTAATATCTACTGTTCCTTCAGAGCCATGATATTTTTCTAAAACTGTAGTATTTTAATTAAGAATAAACTGATAGTGGTTTGCCCTCATGAACTGTACTGTATTCATAACTACTGTACTCAGCTCTTGTTAGGGGGTCTCTCTCTCTTGCCTGCATGCGAGAGAGTCCTAGTGCACAAGTTTCATTAAAATGAACCTCATGTGATTGCAAAAAAAAAAAAGAAGAATAAACTGATAATTATGGAAATATATTGCAAAAAATATTTTTTCTTTCACTGAGGAATTAAAGTAATAAACAAATATTTCCCTTTAGAAGTTAGCTGATTAAATTTTGACACCAAGAATTGCTTGCCTGTGGCAAACCAGTGAGAGATGAAAATTTGGGTAGATATAGCTCCTGAAACTGAGATAGCCCCAAGAGCTTTAGCAGAGGCATAATTCATAGTTCCTTTGTGCAAGGTGGTCTTCGAATTAGCTAGCCTGGAGACTCTCAGAATACTACTGCATTATTTCTGTTCCAGGTATACATAATTCAGTTGGCTTTCTAAAGTAACTTTATAATGCTCCAGGGAAGGGATATAGCCCATTGCTTTACTCCCATAAACTGTTGTACCAGATGATTTTGCCTTTGAGAACTATGGCTTGAGATATCCAAACAATTACAAAGTGTAATTATCAACTGACATTTTTCAGCAAATGTCAGTAGCAAATTTTCAGTAGTTTTATGCAAGGCTAAAATGTAAATGAAAAATACTCAGTGAGGAAAGCCCCAGCTTAGCATTTATTATAGTTCCATGCTAGTGCTCTATTACCAGTATCTTTTAAGATATTAATGCCAGTTTTTGCCTGTACAACAAAAATATTAAAAGAAAAATAATATTTTACAAGTTCTGAAATTGTCAGTTAGTAGTAATGAGAATTACTTTCACTACAGGCTGCAAGATAGGGTTCATATATATGCTTTGGAAACTAGTGAAGCTTCATAAGGCTAGGAAACTCGCATACTGATTTAGAGAACATTAGTTTGAATATGGAATGTATAATTAGATAATATTTTATGAAGCACATCCATCTCTCACTGATTAGCCACAGGCTACTCAATTTGATCAGGTACCCTAAAAGGACATTAGTTTTCTAGTTTAACTCTAAGGCCACATATATATATTACTTACATCACTATCAGTTGGGTTTTGTTCACAAGGCTGAATTTTCCAATGTGTGTTATTTATGATAACTATTTCTTTCATTCAAACTTTTCTTGTTTTCCTCACTTGTATTATTAAAAAAAAATCTTAAACTATTTCAATGAGATATAAAAAAACATAAATGACTATAACTTGTTTTTACAAAGTAAGTAAAGTTAACATTAAAATATTTTGAAAAGGCTTTGACTACTAAGATGACTGTTTGTACTGCTCCCTCATATGGTGTTTGTTATAACATGCAAAAAATTATCATCATGATCTCTTGAATGTGATAGTGCCTTCAAAAAAGGAGTTTAACATAATCTAACATAAATTGATTCTTTATATCTTAAAAATACCATTATGTTTTCTCTTGTTAAAGCAAGAAATAAATGTGAGTATAGTATTCAATATTAAAGCAATAAAATTTTTGAAAATAGTATATAAGTAATTACTTTTTAGTCAAAAATGTTTATTGTAAAAAAAGAGACCTTGAAAGTTACCTTTTTTTAAAAAAAGGACATTGATTTCACAATTATTCTGGTTGAATATAGGCATGGCTATTAACCATACCTTCCTTTCATACAAAGTTCATTCAGTTGTATAAAAATAAACACAAATTTACATCAGTTCATCAACTACACAATTCAATAAAACAGGCACTTGGAAGGGTATTGTATTATTGCATCCATCACATGAATTTTCAAAAGTCTAAGTACATTACTAAATGTCTAAGAAATTCTTTTGCACACTTTCATTACTTTGTATTATAAAACATTAAGATTCTTTTTAAAAAGAAAGACGTGGGACACGCACCGGGAATGTTTGAAGCTTCTTCTTCCCTCCTCTTCCAAGGCACACATGGCAAAAATGAAACAAAACAAGAATACTTTAATACATTCTCTTATGTTCTGTTCTGTTTCTTGTGTTTTTTTTTTTTCCTCTGAACAATATAGTTTTAAAACATTGTAGGTAATCCAGAAAGGTTTTCATTCACAGATGACAACCAGGCATCATACATCAAGGAAGTAAACTTGGAGTACTTTATAAGGCACCTGAGATTGTGTCTGGCAGACTCTCTTCCTCTTGGAAACACTATTACAATTCTATTAAGAAGTAATACTGTTCCTTTGGTTGAAATGGTTTGGCAGCAGTGTATATCTCTGTATTCTTTCTTATTAAGAAAAGATGCAATGTGCTTTTCACTTCATCTTTAAAGAGAAAGATTATTATCATTTATCCTTTTAATCTAGCTGTCAGTAAATATAATTTTAAACTTCACATAGAACGGATTAACTTTAAGTGTGTAGATTCTGTTCTGTAGTGTGTGTGTGTGTGTGTGTGTGTGTGTGTGTGTGTTTGTGTGTGTGAAAGAGAGACCCTTTTGTATTTTTATACATATTATTTGGTTGGTAAGCACACGAGAAAATGTCTTTGGACTTTCATTTGTCATTTGTCATTGGAGTGAAGAAATGCATTCTGTTTGAGTAAACACTGGTTGCGCCACTCAGTGTGCCACACAGCAGCCAGACTCCTCATGTTTATGCAGAAGCGACATTCTGGAGAAGGTTTTGGAGCAGTTTTTGCACTGGTATTTCTTTACATCAGAGTGGGTCTGCAGATGTGCCCTCAGGTTTGATCTATCTGCAAAAGCTCTATTGCAGTGAGGGCAAGAGAAAGGCTTTTCCCCTGTTTGAGGTGGGGTAAGGGAAAATAAAAGATAGTCAATTTTATATAGGATACAAAATCAAATAATATTAATGAACATCAACAGTAGTTTATCAGAAGAATAAGAATTATCATAGCTTGATCATGTCCACCCCCAGTTATGTAGTTATATTCCTATTTGTCCTTTTAAAACAAAAATTTTAAATATCAAACATCTTCAGTTCAGCCAGACAGGCACACATTCAGAGTTAAGGGCTTTCTCTTGCTAAGGGTTTCTTCTTCAACAGGTGCAGCAATGATGAGCAGCTCCCTCCATTTCCAGTATGTCTCCCCTTTCTGTGTGATGACTAAGGCTGGATAAATGCCATGACTCCCTGCATATGATTTTAAGCTAAGGTGTTTAAAAATCAGCAACAAGAAAATAAAACAAACAGCCAGCCAGATCCAATTTAGTCCCATTTACTCAACTAGTCAAGAGTTGGCAGAATTCACAGCAAAACATGTAGCCAAAAAACTATAGGAACCCTCTCTGCTTGTTTATCAAATCAACACTAGGAGCCAGGCATTTATATTTACTGACTACCAGGGGGCAGTTCTACAGAACACACACCAAGTACCTCAATCTTGCTTTCTAACTGATCTTTGAGACCAAATCTCCTGCATGTACTTTCCAAAGTCTAAATGCTGTTTACAATCCCCGGAGCAGAGGCTAGAATGGAACACTTTCTGTTCTAACAAGCTTTTGAGCAGAAAGCAGCTATCAGTGGTTCACCTTATGAAAAGCACCCCCTGTCAGTACCTTAAGACACCCCACAGACAGCTCCACCACACCACTGTTTGAGCTGAGAGGCATTGTTTTCTACATTTCTCTTACCAGTGTGTGTTCTAATGTGTCCTTGAAGCAGCCAGGGTCTGGAGAAAGCCTTGCCACAGATCTTGCAGACACAAGGCAATGTGTGGGTCCGAATGTGCATCTTCAGGGCACCCAGACTCACATACTCCTTGTCACAGTATTTGCAGCTGAATGATTTCCTAGACTGGGCGTCACAGTGCAGCTGCTTATGTTTGGCCAGCCCAGAGAAAGTAGAATAGGTCTTATTGCATAAATTGCACTGAAACTTCTCAGCTTCAATGGCATGGGGGTCTGAAAGCTTGGGCTGCAGTCTCTCCTCTTCATCACTAATGGGACTTTCTGAACCACTGTGATCCTTGGATGAAGTGTCAGAGGAAGGCAGGGGGCTTACACGCCCCAAGGATGAGGAGTATCCAGTAAGAGGAGAAAGGCCACTGGGTAGAGGGGAGTGGAATGAAGCTGCTGCTGATGTCCATACAGTAATAGGGCTGTATGCTCCTGAGGTGAGTATCTCTGGTTTTGGTATGACAGGCATGGGGTAGCTCTCATAGAGATATGGGGAAATGATCACTGGAAGAAAGAAAAAGGAAAGAAAAGAAAATTAAGGCAAAATATTTTTTAAATATATGTACACAGTCTGTCAGAACACATAACAACATGCAGCAGACTCCATAGGAGACTCTGCAGTGAAGACAGCCTTACTCACAAGGACACACATAAAGATAAAATCTTCCCATCACCCAGGCTTACTGTCTTTGCGCAGGCTGACAGTTGCCCTGACTGTCCTAATCTTCATTCTGGACTA
Organism: Mastomys natalensis; assembly: GCA_021653895.1. NCBI lineage: Eukaryota > Metazoa > Chordata > Mammalia > Rodentia > Muridae > Mastomys > Mastomys natalensis. Next base: position 314,429 of record JAJTUV010001467.1, on the reverse strand, counting down.
GCTTTGCTGTCCCAATTTAGAACGAAGAACTAGACACTATTTTAAAACTTTTTGTAAAGTTGCTTTTCCTTTTATGCGTGGGCTATTCTAGCTATGCCGTGCCTGTGAGGATAATGGCATGCAGGAATCCAGCTGCTTTCCCTAGTGCTTGGTTCCAGAAGGTAACTGCTTAGGCGAGGGAAGGGGTGCGCTCACGTCCCTGCACTCCTTATGCGTACACATAGGCTCAGAGAACCATACTGCACCACCGGAAGGAGGCTTTCCTTGTCAGCAAAGATCTCAAAAGTTTTGAATTAAAACTTAACCTAAGTAATCAAGAAAGTGCAGGGACAGTTTTAGCACAGCATTGAAAAGAAAGCGACTCGAGGTGTACTCTGAGTAAGCAAAGGAACTTCGATTTACTAGCTTACAGATTTGCAGAGCGTATCTTTACCTGTGTGAGTGTCCAGTTCGCTGTAGTTGGGCTTCTTGGAGGCGTTGAAATGTTTCTTGACCAGGAAGGAGCGCGGCATAGTGGCGGCGGGCAGGCGTGGCGGATAACGGTCCAGGCGGCGGTCCTATAGCATCACGGTGGCTCAGGTGCGACAGGGGACAGGCAGGCGCCTCTGAAGTCACCCTGCCCGACTGAGATCCTCTGAGCGGGGTGGCGTTTTCTCCGTGGCTTTTGCTAGAAGCAACCAATCACAACCAAGAGGTTCAGATTTCAGCTCCTCCTTCTGGAACAGCTGTGAATAGAAGACGACTGTTGTCAGACTAAATTTTTCTGGTTCAAAATGGGTTGTTCATGGCATTTCAGTGGAGGCTCAAAATACATTAAATGTTTTCAAGAAAGGAAATCTCGGCACTTGAGCACTGTGGGAACGTTTTTCCGCGAACTGACCGATGGCGACCTGGCTTCCAGATGTGGGCAGTGCCTGGCAAGGCGAGGGCGGGAAGGAAGGGCGGCCCTCGGGACCGCGCAGCCCCTAGTGGCCAGGGAGTCTATATTTGGAAGTAACGTCTGGAGGGGGTTTATTGCACACAAGCAGCTATAGGCCCTGGCTTTTTGTTAGGGAGGTGAAGGCTCCCCGCAGCTGCCACAGCAGGTCTAGGGCGCCGTGCCGGAAAGTTAACTTGCTGATCGCCGCTTGAAACACTTGAAAGTAATGCCTTACAGTCTATCCCAGGAACTGGAAGAGTGTAAAGATAAAAGGAAAGGCTAGTGTAGACTCTGACAATAGGCGAATTCTGGAAGAAGCTTGGAAAGTTCTGATAAAGGCATGTGACAAGACTTCCTCCCTTTGTAGCACACATCATTTTGGTAATAGAAAATAAAAGCATTTATGAATCTCTACGGACAATTCTTAAATAGTATCTGCCATTATTTAGTGGTGTTTTCTTTAGTAAGAGTCTTCAATAGCCTCCCCCTCCTCACACTACATTTCTGGTTTGCATTAAAAGATGAGAAAGAATTCTTTTGCCAAGTTACTTGACTGACAGTTTAGGTAGTCCAGTAGCCAGCCAATCACTTCACCTGCATTTGCACATAGGGATAGGTGTAAAAATACTCCAAGTGATTCATTTTAAAACTGCAGTTTTCACTGTGCCCACAGGCACCTCTGTTACGCCGACTCTTAAAAAAAAAAACAAAAAAAAAAACAAAAAAAAAAAACTGCAGAATCCAAATCCCCCACGTCTCACCCTCAGACAACCAATTTTTTTCCTAACAGGTGCTGGAAGAAAACAGCGGAAACAGAATACCACCAGCGATGTTGAGACTTGCAAGAGAAAAGTGCATTGTCAGGCAGCGTAGCTTCTTAATCTGGGGATGAAAAAATGGGCGTGTGAGGGGGGAGGGGAACCCACAGACTTCCCTGGTTAATTTCAATGATTTCTCTTTCTCTTTACAGTAGTCATTGATTTAAATGTCAAATACAGAAAGGAATTTATATGAATTCTTATATTAAGGGAACTGAATCTGCAGAAGACAGGAAAACAAAAAAATGTATTGGATTTCTTCCCAAGCTACCATGAGTATGGATCAGAGCTGGAGTCTGAGCTGACCTATTCTAGTGGGTTTGCTCAGATTCAGGCACCTGCTCTATAGGGCATGAATTCTTGCCCTTTCCACCTAATTTCTGGTAAAAACACACCATTTGTTAGAAATCTAATAGTGAGAGAGAGCACAAAGCCATGTGACAACAGGGAATGCCAGAGGATGGTGAAGTATTTATTTACTGATAAGTATAACACAAAGATAACCTGCCAAAGTGAGTTGTTGCAGTTTTAAAAATTAGTAGTAATTCATTGTGCTTTAAAAAGAATCAGTGAATTCGAAACAGGGAAAGCAGCCCCTTTGTGCTCAAAGACCCGGGGGGGGGGTGCTAAATTACAGATTGCAGTCAAGTAACCTGTGTGTTCTAGATTGTGCTAGCCAGTACTGAGCTTAACTAATCTGTTTCATGACTTACCTATGTGAGATGTGTTCCACTGGAGAGAGTCCACCGGCTGATGTCACAAATCACATTCAACAGGAGCTCTGCTTGGGCACAGCAGAAGACAATTGATATCAAACTGATGTGATGAGGCAAGAACGGAAGTTTGTCATACCCAAAGCCAGATGGGAGGACTCTGCTATAATAGTTTCTCCCTGCAGACTTCAATGGATTGGGGTGCTGCCGTTTGTCACTGACTACAAGACTTTATTTGTGCGGGACAGGGATCTTTCCTTAGATAGCACAACATTTTAAATGTTTCATTCTGTAATCATATAAAAGAAGGGAAATAGGCATAAAGAGAGACTGAGACTGAGAGAGAGAGAGAGAGAGAGAGAGAGAGAGAGAGAGAACATGTAGACATACACAGATGGATGGATGGATAGATAGATAGATAGATAGATAGATAGATAGATAGATAGATAGAGGTTAATGGCCTTTGGTAATGCAAGAAATTAGTCCTAAGCTGGAGAGAAACTGATGTTCCTTAATGAGGTAGGTTATAGGAATAACTTTTTTCTCATTCTCTCATTTGCTGTACTTTGTAGAGTAGCTGATCAGGATGAGTTGAGTCTTTCCCACAATGCTTCCTGGATTCCTGGGGTATTTTTCCCTCCTGACTCCAGGCAGGCTAGCTTTTCCCCTTTTCTTTTCTTTCCTTTCCTTTTCTTCCCTTTCTTTCCTCTTTCCTTCCTTCCTTCCTTCTTCCCTTCCTTCCTTCCTTCCTTCCTTCCTTCCTTCCTTCCTTCCTTCCTTCCTTCCTTCCTTCCTTCTTGAGAAGGTCATATTCTTCCAGCAGAGAAATGCCTTGGTTGAATGGCTGGTACTTATACTATACACATGTAGATCTTTACATATAGAGAAAGATAGTGGATGGAAGCTGTCTGCTATGTTAAGAAAATGAAGTCAATCTACTTCCAAGTCAAATACTTAGGCCATGAAGAAGTAGGATAGTCCATATAGTGTGTCCATCCCTAAAATGAACCATAGTTCTTTTGAAGCACAGCATGTGGCAAGATCATTAATACCTGTTATGAAGTATGTGAAGTGATGGTTTGTCTGTAGCATCTGGAGATTACCACAAAGTGCTTCATTGACAATGGTGTGACTTCCTTTGTGGGTTTGCACATGTTTATATATCTATGTTAATTTAGACATATATTTTCACTCATTCTTAATTCAACTCAATTTCTGATAAAGTAAACTATCCCTTAAAATTATAAAAATAATATTTCCTTCTAGTATCTGGGCTTCTTTATGTGAAATCATGTTAATTATACATACTAATTAACTTTAGATTACACTAGATAAATATTCTCTAACTTAAAAGACAAATTTAGCAGACTCCTATGGCCATGCAATATTCTGTTTATATAGTTTGAATTTTATATTGAAGACTATAACTGCAATATGGATAAAATTACACAAACACACACACACACACATGGAGAGAGACAGAGATCATGTTTTTCATGTCATTAAAGCTAGACAGTGTTCCTTTTACAGCTTAACTCAGCTCCAATATGAAACTAGACAACACCCCATTCTATAGGATCTCATGTGATCATGGATAATTCTAAGAATAGCCTCTCTTTTTTTGTGTAAAGATTTATTTTAATTGACACACACTTCTGTGTGTGTGTGCATGCATGCACCTATTGAATTTGGAATAAAAACAGTACCAATGACTATGATGTCAGGATGCCATCCCCTGGTTAAGGATTTTTATCATTCCCTGTGTATTCACAAGGAACTATTCACTAGACCAGTATCTACTAACTTTTTCTGTCTGTCTCTTGGGAGTGAGAAGGAATGCTACTAGTTGAGTAAACACCTACACATTTTGTCAGCACTAGTCAAGATCTTTTAAACAGGGAGCCTTCTTTAATGTAAGAAAAATATTTTAATAGGTTGTTTTCTGCTACTCATCTGTATTTAACCTCTTTTTCCTCTTTAGAATTTGATGGTTTCCTTTCTTGCTGGGTAGAGACAACGCGAATGATCCTTCACCTCGAGCTCACCTCTTTAGTGCTTGGTTTACACTTCTGCAGTGTAATGATGATGCTATCTATCCAATAAACAGGAAAGACTGGAAACTGTTATACCTGCCTGTATTTTATACATGGACTCAGAGATACGTAGTTGCAAAGAGACACCTATTGGTCAGCTTTGGAAGTGATAGAGCTTTCTTTTCTTTTCTCTAACTTCTTGACAACATCTGCCATCTAGTGGAAAATAGGTTGACATGACTGTGCATTAAACATCTTAATTTTTTTTTTTTATTTTATGTCTTAACTTTTTAAAAAATTTATTTAGTTATTTAAATCACATCGTAATTTACTTATTTACACAGAGGTTATAAACACAAAAAAGCAGGATGTGGGGAAGGGAATGGCATCGAAGCATAGGTGTTCAGGGGGAGTACAGATACCTTTCAGAACAGGGTATCAGCTGACATCCTAATTTTTTAATCACTGCAATTTTTAAATAAACATTACTTGTTTTAAATTTATTTGTATGTTCCTAACTTTAAACTCACCATGTGACATTACACCACAAGTTACTGTTACTTTATAAGTGAACATAGTTTTGGCATGATCAGATATGAGAAATATTTTTATTTTTGAGTCAGCTTCTCACTATCTATCTATCTATCTAGATAGATAGATAGATAGATAGATAGATAGATAGATAGATAGATAGATACACACACACACACACACACACACCTCTGACTGGCTTTGGACATAGTACATAAAAATGTGCCTGCAACTAACTCCGAAGTATTTTGATCAAAGGCATGTACCATCACATATAGCTATGTAGAATGAAGGTAACAGATTCCCATAAAGACCCATAAAGCATTTCAAGACAGACATCCACACCCAAACCTAGTAGGGGATGAAGTAATAGACAGAGCTGTGTTCAACCCTTGTGCTTTTTTCCAGCTAACTCAGCTCCAGTAGTGCTGCACTACAGAGCTGGACAACGCTCAGTTCTATAGGATCCTGTGATCATGGATAATGTTAAGAATAGCCTCTCTTTTTGTGTAAAGATTTACTTTTATTTGTTTGTTTTATTTTGTGTCTGCATGGAAGTATGTGCTATTGAGTATAGGTGTCTGTGGAGGCCAGAAAAGGGTGACAAGTTCTCTAGAACTGGAGTTATAGAGTTGTGAGTCACCCAACATGGATATTGGAATGTAACATAGGTATTCTGTAAGTTCTGTTACCAACTGATCCTTCTCTACAGCGCCAGGTGGTTAGTGTGAGCTTGCCAAGAAGCCACATATTTTATTATGCATTATTTTAGTGATCATCTCTCAACTTGTTTATTTACATATATAATATATATAATTTTTATTGGTTAATTTCTTTATTTACATTTCAAATGTAAATGTCCCAGTTTCCCCCCAAAGCCTCCTAAACCATCCCCCCTTCCCCTGCTTCTATGAGGGTGTTCTAGCACCCACCCATTCATTCCTGCCTACCTGCCCTTGCATTCTCCGACACAGGGGCATGGATGTCCTAGGACATCCTCTGCTACATGTACAACTGGAGCCATGGGTCCTTCCATATGTACTCCTTGGTCAGTGGTTTGTCCCTGGGAGTTCATAGGGGTCTAGTTGGTCTATACTGTTGTTCTTCCTATGGGGCTACAAACCCCTTCATCTCCTTCAATCCTTTCTCTAACTAATCCATTGGGGACTCCTTGCTCAGTCCACTGGTTGCCTGTGAGCATCCACCTCCGTATTTGGCAAGCTCTGGCAGAGACTCTCAGGAGACAGCTAATAAGGTTTCTGTCAGCATGTACTTCTTGGCATCCACAATAGTGTCTGGGTTTGATGACTGTATATAGGATGGACCCTCGGGTGAGGCAGTCTTTGGATGGCCTTTCCTACAGTCTTTGTTTCACATTTTGTCTCTGTATTTGCTCCCTTGAGTATTTTGTTCCCCTTTCTAAGAAGGACTGAAACATCTACACTTTGGTCTTCTTTCTTCTTGAGCTTCATGTGGTCTGTGAGTTGTATTTTGGGTATTCTGAGCTTATCAGTTAGTGCATACCATGTATGTTCTATTGTGATTGGGTTACCTCACTCGGGATGGTATTTTCTACTTCCATGCATTTGCCTAAGAATTTCATGAATTCATTGTTTTTAATAGCTGAGTAGTACTCCATTGTGTAGATGTACCACATTTGCTGAATCCATTCCTCTTTTGAAGGGCATATGGGTTTTTTCCAGCTTCTAGCTATTATAAATAAGGCTGCTATGAACGTAGTGGAGTATCTGTCCTTATTATATATTGAAGAATCTTTTGTGTATATGCCCAGGAGTGGTATAGCTGGGTCCTCAGGTAATACTATCTTCAATTTGCTAAGGAACCACCAGACCCATTACCAGAATGGTTGTACCAGCTTGCAATCCCACCAAAAATGGAGGACTATTCCTCTTTCTCCATATCCTTGCCAGCATCTGCTGTCACTTGACTTTTTGATCTTAGCCATTCTGACTGGTGTGAGGTAGAATCTCAGGGTTGCTTTGATTTGCATTTCCATAATGACTAAGGATATTGAACATTTCTTTAGGTGCTTCTCAGCCATTCAATATTTCTCAGTTGAGAATTCTTCGTTTAGCTCTGTATCCCGTTGTATTTTTTGTTGTTTTTTTTTTTTTTATTGTTTTTGATCATGGTATTTTTTTTTTGTTGTTTTTAATTTTTATTTTTAATTTTTTTTCAGCAAATCAAAAAAATTTAAAAAGCATTCAAACAGAATAAAATGAAAAGAAACAACCAAGCAAAATACCAAGGGTCAGATATACTTATACAAGAATTCTATAGAGCCTTCAAACAAGCGATACTTTTTGAGTTATGTTTAAAAAAATTCAGAACCACAATAAGCTCCTTCACCAAGCAAATAGTATTGAAATAGTGAAATCAAGTGTAAACCCAACAAAAATATATAAATTATAGTCCAGTATCCCTCATGAGTATACATACAAAAATTCTCAATGAAGTAGTTGCAAACTGAATACAAGAGATATAAAAAAATAATATTCCATGAATAACTGAATAACTGGGGTTTTTTTGTTTTTTTTGTTTTGTTTTGTTTTGTTTTTAGAAGACCATACTCCATATACAGGCTGCATGTTTTGGGATAGCCCCCACTCCAGATGTTTGAGACCTACATGAAAACCAAGCTGCACATTTACAACATATGTGCAGGGAGGCCTAGGTTCAGCCCATGGAGGTAGATCTTTGTAGACTAGGTATGCTCCACGGTTGGTGATTCAGTCTCTGAGAGCTCCAAGGGTTCAGGTTCGTTTACTCTGTTGATCTTCCTGTGCAGTTCCTATCTCCTTAGGGCCCACAATCCTTCCGCCTATTCTTCTATAAGAGTCCTCAAGCTCCATCCACTGTTTGGTTCTGGATGTCTGTATCTGTCTGAGTCAGCTGCTGGTTAGAGCCTCTCAGAGGACAGCTTGCCCCTGTCTGTTCTCAGGCTGGAGGTTTAGATTCTGGGAGCTCTGGTTGAATCTTTTGATACTCATTCTAAAAAGGGCAAAAGCACCCTCACTTTGGTCTTCCTCCTTCTTCTTGAGTTTCATGAGGTTTATGCATTGCATCTTAGGTGTTGTGTGTTTTGGGGCTAATATCCGCTATCAGGGCTAATATCCAAGGTATACAAAGAACTGAAGAAACTAGATTCCAGACCATCAAATAACCCTATCAAAAAATGGGGTAGAGAGTTGAACAAAGAACTCTCAACTGAGGAAACTCGAATGATTGAGAAACATCTAAAGAAGTGCTCAGCATCCCTAGTCATCAGGGAAATGCAAATGAAAACAACACTGAGATTCCACCTCACACCAGTCAGATTGGCTAAGATCCAAAACACAGGTGACAGCAGATGTTGGCGAGGATGTGGAGAAAGAGGAACACTCCTCCATTGTTGGTGGGATTGCAAGCTGGTACAACCACTATGGAAAGCAGTCTGGCGATACCTCAGAAAATTGAACATGGTGTTACCTGAGGACCCAGCTATACCCCTCCTGGGTATATACCCAGAAGATATTTCAACATGCAACAGGGCCACATGCTCCACTATGTTTATAGTGGCCTTATTTATAATAGCCAGAAGCTGGAAAGAAACCCAGATGTCCTTCAACAGAAGAATGGATACAGAAAATGTGGTACATTTACACAATGGAGTACTACTCAGCTATTAAAAATAATGAGCTCATGAAATTCTTAGACAAATGGATGGAGCTAGAAAATATCATCCTGAGTGAGATGACCCAATCACAAAAGAACACACATGGTATGAACTCACTGATAAGCGGATATTAGTATCCCATTGTTAATAGGGTTATTTGATTCTCTGAAGTCTAACTTCTTGTGTTCTTTGTATATTGATATTAGCCCTCTCTCCAATGTAAGATTGGTAAAGATCTTTTCCCAGTCTGTTGGTTGCAATTTTGCCTTATTGACAGTGTCCTTTGCCTTACAGAAGCTTTGCAATTTTATGAGGTTCCATTTGTCTATTGTTGATCTTAGAGCATAAGCCAGTGGTGTTCTGTTCAGGAAATTTTCTCCTGGGCCCATGTGTTTGAGGCTCTTCCCCACTTTCTCTTCTATTAGTTTCAGTGTATCTGGTTTTATGTAGAGGTCCTTGATCTACTTGGACTTGAGGTTTGTACAAGCAGATAAGAAAGGATCGATTGACATGCTGACCTCCAGATGAACCAACACCATTTGTTGAAAATGCTGTCTTTTTCCACTGGATGGTTTTAGCTCCTTTGTCAAAGATCAAGTGACCATAAGTGTGTGGGTTCATTTCTGGATCTTCAATTCTATTCCACTGATCTTCTTGCCTGTCTCTGTACAAATACCATGCAGTTTTTATCACTATTGTTCTGTAATACAGCTTGAGGTTAGGGATGGTGATTCCCCCAGAAGTTTTTTTATTGTTGAGAATAGTTTTTGCTATCCTGAGTATTTTGTTATTGCAAATGAATTTGCAAATTACTCTTTCTAAGTCTATGAAGAATTGAATTAGAATTTTGATGGAATTACAGTGAATCTGTTCTTTGCTTTCAGCAAGATAGCCATTTTTAATACATTAATCATGTCTATCCATGAGCATGGGAGGTCTTTCCATCTTCTGAGATCTTCGATTTCTTTCTTCAGAAACTTGAAGTTTTTTGTCATATAGATGTTTCACTTGCTTGGTTAGAGTCACACCAAGGTATTTTATATTATTTGTGACTATTGTGAAGGGTGTCATTTCCCTGATTTCTTTCTCAGCCTATTTATCGTTTGAGTAGAGAAAGGCAACTAATTTGTTTGAATTAGTTTTATATCCAGCCACTTTGCTGAAGTAGTTTATCAGGTTTAGGAGTTCTCTGGTAGAAGTTTTGGGGTTGCTTAAGTATCATCTGCAAATAGTGATATTTTAACCTCTTCCTTTCCAATTTGTATCCCCTTGTCCTCCTTTTGTTGTCTAATTGCTCTGATTAGGACTTTGAGTAGTGTATTGAATAGGTAAAGAGAGAGAGTAGGCAGCCTTGTCTATTCCATGATTTTAGTGGTATTGCTTCAAGTTTCTTTCCATTTAGTTTGATGTTGGGTACTGGTTTGCTATATATTGCTTTTACTATATTTAGCTATGGGCCTTGAATTCCTGATCTTTCCAAGACTTTTACCATGAAGGGATGTTGAATTTTGTTATATACTTTCTCAGCATATAATGAGATGATCATGTGGTTTTGTTCTTTGAGGTTTTTTTATATTGTGGATTATGTTGATGGACTTCTAGATATTGAACCATCCCTGCATTCTTGAGATGAAGCCTACTTGATCATGATGTATAACTGTTTCCATGTGTTCTTGGACTCAGTTTGCAAGAATTTTTTTGAGTATTTTTGTATTGATATTCTAAAGTTCTCTTTCTTGGGCCTTTGTGTGGTTTAGGTATGAGCGAAATTGTGGCTTCATAGAACAAATTGGGTAGTCTTCCTTCTGCTTCTATTTTGTGGAATAGTTTGAATAGAATTAGTATTAGCTCTTTTTTGAAGGTCTGATAGAATTCTGCACTAAAACCATCTGGTCCTGGGCTTGTTTGCTTTATTTATTTATTTATTTATTTATTTATTTATTTATTTATTATTTATATTTACTTACTTATTTATTGGTGGGGATACTTTTAATGAGTGCTGCTATTTCTGTAGGGGCTATGGGACTGTTTAAGATACATTTGGCTGATCCTGATTTAACTTTGGTACCTGGTATCTGTCTAGAAAATTGTTCATTTCATCCAGATTTTCCAGTTTTGTTGAGTATAGGTCTTTGTAGTAGGATCTGATGACTTTTTTTAATTTCCTCGGTTATGTTGTTATATCTCCCTTTCATTTCTGATTTTATTAATTTGGATACTGTCTCTGTGCCTTCTGGTTAGTTTGGCTAAGGTTTACCTATCTTGATGATTTTCTCGAGGAACCAGATCATGGTTTTGTTGATTCTTTGTATAGTTCTTTTTGTTTCTACTTAATTTCAACCCTGAGTTTGATTATTTCTTGCTATCTACTCCTCTTGGGTGTATTTGTTTCTTTTTTTTTTTTTTTTCTAGAGCTTTCAGGTGTGCTGCCAAGCTGCTAGTGTGTGCTCTCTCCAGTTTCTTTTTGTAGACAGAGCTATGAGTTTTCCCCTTAGCATTGTTTTCATTGTGTCTCATAAGTTTTGGTATGATGTGGCTGCATTTTCATTAAATTCTAAAAAGTCTTTAATTTCTTTCTTTATTTGTTTCTTGACCAAGTTATCATTGAGTAGAGAGTTGTTCAGCTTCCATGTGTATGTGGGCTTTCTATTGTTTTTGTTATTATTGAAGACCAGCCTTAGTCCATGGTGATCTGACAGGGTATTTCAAACTTTTTGCATGTGTGGAGGTCTGTTTTGTGATCAGTTATATGGTCAGTTTTAGAGAAGCTACCATGACACGCTAAGAAGAAGATATATTCTTTTGCTTTAAGATGAAATGTTCCATAGATATCTGTTAAATTCATTTGGTTCATAACTTCTTTTAGTTTCACTTTGTCTCTGTTTAGTTTCTATTTCCATGATCTGTCCATTGTTGAGTGTGGGGTGTTGAAGTCTCCCACTGCAATGTGTGATTTGAGCTTAATTAAAGTTTCTTTTATGAATGAGGATGCCCTTGCACTTGGAACATAGATTTTTCAAAATTGAGAGCTCATTTTGGTGATTTTTTTTTTCCGCTTTGATGAGTATGTAGTGTCCTTCCATATCTTTTTTGATAACTTTTGGTTGATAGTCGATTTTATTCTATATTAGAATGGGTAATCTAGCTTGTTTCTTGGGACCATTTGCTTGGAAAAAATTTTTTGAGCCTTTTACTCTGAGGTAGTGTCTATCTTTGTCACTGATGCGTGTTTCCTGTATGCAGCAAAGTGTTGTGTCCTACTTATGTATCCAGTCTGTTAGTCTATGTCTTTTTATTGAGGAACTGAGTCCATTGATATTAAGAGATATTAAGGAAAAGTGATTGATGCTTCCTGTTATTTTTATTATCAGGGGTGGAATTATGTTTGTGTTGCTATCTTCTTTTGTGTTTCTTGATAGAAGATTACTTTCTTGTTTTTCTAGGATGTAGCTTCCCTTCTTGTGTTGGAGTTTTCCATCTATTATCCTTTGTAGAGCTGGATTTGTGAAAGATGTTGTGTAAATTTGCGTTTGTCATAGAATATCTTGGTTTCCTGATCTATGGTAATTGAGAGTTATGCTGGCTATAGTAGTCTGGGCTGCCATTTGTGTTCTCTTAGGGTCTGTATGACATCTATCCAGCATCTTGTGGTTTTTATAGTCTCTGCTGAGAAGTCTGGTGTAATTCTGATAGGTCTGCATTTATATGTTACTTAACCTTTTTCCCTTGCTGCTTTTAATATTCTTTCTTTGTTTTGTGCATTTGTTATTTTGATTATTATGTGATGGGAAGAATTTCTTTTCTGCTCCAGTCTATTTGAAGTTCTGTGGTTCTCTTGTATGTTCATGGACTTCTCTTTCTTTAATATAGCAGAGTTTTCTTCTATAATTTTGTTGAAGATATTCACTGGCCCTTTAATTTGGGAATCTCTTCTATACCTATTATCCTTAAGTTTCGTCTCCTCATTGTGTCCTGGATTTCCTGGATATTTTATATCAGGAGTTTTTTGAGTTTTGCATTTTCTTTGACTACTGTGTCAATATTTTCTATTGTATCTTCTGCATCTGAGATTCTGTCTTCTATCTCTTGTATTCTTTTGGTGATTCTTGTATGTATGACTCTTGATCTCTTTCCTCAGTTTTCTATCTCCAGAGTTGTCTCCCTTTGTGATTTCTTTATTGTTTCTATTTCCATTTTCTATTTCCATTTTCTAGATCCTGGATAGTTTTGTTCAATTCCTGTTTGATCATGTTTTCCTGTAATTATTTAAGGAATTTTTGTGTTTCCTCTTTGAAGTCTTCTATCTGTTTACCTCTGTTTTCCTGTATTTCTTTAAGAGCATTATTTATGTACTTCTTAAAGTCCTCTATCATCATCATGAGAAGTGATTTTAGTTCAGAATCTTGCTTTTCCAGTGTGATGATATATCCAGAACTTGCTATGTTGGAAGAACTGGGTTCTGTTGCTTATGTTCTTATGCTTGCCTCTTGTCATCTGGTTATCTCTAGTGCTACCTGACCTCACTGTCTCTGACTGGAACCTATCCCTTCTGTTATCCTGGTTGTGTCAGACTCCTCAGAGTCAAGCTGTCTCTGTGATCCTGTGTTCCTGAGATCCTCAGTGTAGCAGAACTCCTGTAGTCAGGCTGCCTCTGGGATCCTGACATCCTGGTGCAACCCAGCTTCTGAGATCCTGTGATCCTGACTGTGTTAGAGCACCTGAGAGTTGAGCTTCCTCCTGGTGTTGTGAGACTGGGTATGAAGTCAGTGCCCAATGTCTGCTCAGGGCACTGGCTCAGACCAGAAGGCATCTCTCAAATTGTTAATCCTATAAGTTAGATGTTGTCCATGTCTTTAGAAGAAATGAAATCACAAATCTTCGTAAAATCACTGATATTAAACAATGAGTATAACATTATTCATTCCTTGATATTTTCATAAAATGTATCTTCATAGTATTCACCCTCCATTTCTTCTTTCCAACTCATCCACAACACATCTCCCTCCTAACTTCATTTCCATTTTGTTTTTTCATTTGTTTGCTCATGGTTGTTTGTTTCTTTAAATCCATGGATATCCATTACTTCTACCCATTTGTGTGGCCATCCACTGGGGAATAGGCAGCTAACTGGTTATTTCTTAAGAAAAGTGACTTTCACTGTCCCTAATAACTATCAGCTCTCCATAACTGCCTTCCATACTAAAATTTTAACATACTTGATCTTGTAGAGGTTTCATGCAGGTAACTACCGCTACTGTGAGTCATGCAACAATTATGTGCAGAAGACATCATTTTACAGCACTTCTCTCTATCCTTCAACACAGACATTCTCTTTCATCCCTTCTCCTCACTATTTCCTTGTTCTGCCCTGTTCTGCTGCTCTGGTCTGCAGGTCAGGGTCTAGCAAGAGAGAGAGTGGGGATGGAGGAGCAAGAGACACGAAGAATGGAGACAAGACAGAGGATCTGATCAAGTCTCTCTTTACTGAAAGGAAATCATGGGAATTTATACCCTTTACCACATGCTTTGTCCTCGTGGTCAGGCAGGGGAACACAGCTGAAGGCACTTTACCACATGCCCTGCAGCATGGATACCATTTATGCCTTGTAGCTGGGGGCACTAAGCAGCAAAACAAGATATGTGAGAAAAACAAGATGTTTATCAGAGTGTGCTAGCTGTTGTAGGCTGTTGAAAACACGTCTCTTGTCAGGGTATGTGGCTTGAGATGGCTGCAAAGATGATAGCCGCTTTCTGCTAGGAGTTAGCACCCAACATTTCCTGAGCCTTGGAAATAGGTTGATACAGATGTTTCTGGAAGAACACTCACAATTGTTCCATCTCAATATTTTGACCAGTTTCTAGTCTTTGAATTCACCATTGCCTACAGCAACTAGAAACTTCTATGACCAAAGGTAAGAGCAGCATGATTCTATGGTTGAAGACATTCAGAAAGGACTATGACAACATGACAAGTTATTAAAATAACATCAATAAGTTTTCCCCTAGCTATGTTTTTTGACCTTGTTTGCAGTACTTGTTATGGATTCCCCACCTGTGGAACAGGTTTGAATTTCAATCAAGTGAATGTTTGGTCACCCTCATACACAGTATTGTCACCATTGTCATACACAGTATTACACCAATGGGGACATCTTACCTGAGAGGTTGTTTTATAGCGTGAGTGGTAAAACCATTGTTTTTTATTTGTTTTATTTTGTTTGCTTTGTTTCCCAGTAGCCTATATAGCACTTTTCAGAACTAGGAAAGATAACCTACCGTTTATGGTCAGTTCAAGTTAGATTTTCTCAGTACTGCAACAAACTCACCTGATGTCTTCAGCAACATCTTTGCATTTAGCTGTGATAGACAAGAAAGACTAATGCAACAGCCTGTATTAGCTTGGCTATTTCTGAGGCTTCCTTGATCAATAACTCATGAGGAGAAACCCTGAGCCTAGTACTGTGATTTTCATTTAATAATGTATATCTTCTGGAAGCAGTACTGTTTAATCATTCAGTGACCTTCTGGTCAAACTCCTCCTCTTTTAAATATTGTTTTAATTAGCATATAAACTAAGGTTTCCCATCATATACCTCAAGTTTTGGTTAGCCCACCTCCCATTCCTCTTTAGCCTAATCTGCTATCATTTTCCCTTCTTAAATTTTTCATCCCCAAATTTCCTGCTTTATTCAAGATATGCCATAGTAATAAAGAGAACCATAGTAATAAAAATAACATGACACTGGTACAAAAACACATGTGTAGTACCTTTTTTTATCAGTGCCAATTTTATGTATTTGTTACTTTATGATTGTTATGATAGAGGTAAATCATCCTGCCCAATTGTAGAAACAGTCTGAAAATGAAGAAACATTCTCTCTTTCTCTCTCTCCCTTTCCAATTTTTCTTTCCTTGGAATTGGAATATTGGATCTTTCCTACAACAGAGAAATGCACTACACTGTTATAAAGTGAATTTGAAAAACTATTCTAGATATACTAGGAAATGGTATGTTCTTTACTGCTATCTTCATCTTCTAAAAAATTTATATTGGTATACTTTCAAGAGACTTTACTAGAGGACTCTATGCCAAATCATATATGTGAGTTAAACAAATGAAGGATCAACAATGAAAAAGAAAGACTCAGATTTTATCTTGAAAAGACAATGGCTAAAGATAATTTGTTACTAAACCTTTGGTTTCCTTACACTTTGTATTTTCTTACACTGAATAGCTTGAAGACATACATGGTTCATATGAAGCTCTTGAAGCAGGACCAGAAAGATAGATCACTATGTAAATGTTCTTGCTATCAAAGCTGGTAAGTTGAGTTCAGTCTCCAAAACTCACATAGTGGAAGGAGATAGCTGACTTGTACAAATTGTTCTCTGATTCCCATACAAGCACCATGGCATGGAACATCCTTGTATGGGTGGTTCTGATGTTAAGGTCCTGTTTCCCAATTGGTTATTGATCTGTTTGTAAAGAAGCCATGGACCAATTGATGGGTGGAAGGAATAGGTGAGACTTTTGGGTTCCTAGAGGCAAGTGGAAAAGAGCGAGAGTTCACCATGCTTCGGAGAAAGAAAAGCCAAGCAGACATGTGAGATCTCAGGAAGAGCAGTGGCCTGAGGCTGCTCCTACAGGCAGGTGCTTGGGAATGTTTAGTTGGGACTAGATGTAACTGAGCAACCAACTAAAGTTGAGAGCAGGTAAGGAGGTGTGGAGCTAAGAATATTGATAAGAGTATGATTTTCCTGATGGGAGATAGTAGCGCCCAGTAACTGTGTCAAAAGGCAAGTTGAAATTGAGCTACTGTGTGTGTCTGTGTCATTCAACTATAAATCCAAGGGAAATTGGGTGGGGGTTGGTAACACTGCCTATTCTGGGAGCTTAGGAGCTTAGGTGGGGCAAGAGAACCTATGTGCAACACATACTCATACAGTAAATAGATATGGATAGAGAAAAGGATGATAGATAGATGATAGATAGATAGATAGATAGATAGATAGATAGATAGATAGATAATGGATAGATGATAGATAGATAGATAGATAGATAGGCAGATAGATAGATGATAGACAAACAGAGGGACATATAGATAGATAGATAGATAGATAGATAGATAGATAGATAGATAGATAGATAAATGATAGACAAACAGAGGGACATACAGATAGACAGAAATATTTAAAAATTAAAGAAAAAGGCTCTTGGTGCAAAGAAATCTTTGTTCATCAGCTTCAATAAAGAACATTTCTTCCATGTTCCTTCCAGCTCTTCATCAGAGAACTTGAGAAGTTTCATGCTGATCTCTTTTGGTGGCAACATTAACATTTCCTTTTCTAAGTCCAAGCCAGTGTTCTAGTAACCACTGTGGTTGATAGGCATGCTATGTAAGTTATAATAACCATCACACAAGATCCATGATGCATTTGGAGGCAGCACCTACTTTCTTTGCCTCCTGTTTTATTGCAGATTCATCTTTCATGACCTGTTCATTTTTTTCTACTCTCAAGGAGTTCATCTCCTAGGGCTCCCCAAGTGTTCCCTGTCATTGATTACGGGGGTTACAGGCTACTGTTGGCATCTAATAAGGTTTTCTATAACAGAAGATCAACAGGATGACACTAGAGGCAATTTTACATGTGAATATGTTCATTCATCTTAGCATACAACTATAGTTCTAGAATTCAGGATGCCAAGGCACATGGATGATGAATTTGAGGCTAGCTTGGACTAGACGGTGAAAATCTGTCTCAAAAAGGAAAACAAGCAGATAAATCACTACCACCACCGAAACCCCATAAGGAATCTTACATTTTAGCTAACAATATTTATAGAAATATGCCAAAAGTTTTATCTTTACCTCTCCCTCATAGTTTCATTATTTGACATTTTAGTTTCATTTCACCATATTTATTTTTATGTATTTCTGAGGATTTCTAAATGTAAATCTGCTTTGTAAATTTCAGCAAACCACCTTAGGCAATCAAAGGGTGGGAAGGAAAGTTCATCCTTGCCAGCCTTAAGCGTCATTTGCATATGCTGAATTTGCTCATATTTTCAGTTTCCAGAGTTAGTAACTGATTTGAAACCTTTGATTACTTTAAAACAAAAATATAGTCTTTCATATTCATCTTGCTGTGCTTAGTAGTGTAAGTATACATTCCAATTTCTTGTGTATCTTGCCATCATTGGGTTATCCTCATTTCTACTGTGAGTTTTTTGATAAGTTCGTTGTTCTATTTTTATTTTCCAGAATTTTTTTCTTATTTGTTTATTTCCTTAGAATCAGGACTGAATTATCTGAAGTGATTATCTTTATGAAAGTACATAAAGATATACAGTCCTTGGAAAGACAATGTGTGCCCCGCTACTGTCTACTGGAATGTTCTCATATCTCAATAAAATATCATGGGAAGTTAAAAGGCTCTTTTTCACCCAGGGTATATTAGATCATACCTCAGTAATAAAATATTAAATTAAAAATAGAAGTTTGTATAATTAGCTTGATACTCAAAAGTTTATTTCTTATTCATGACAAATGAACCTGAGGCCATACATTGAGGCATTGAGTCCTCCTTCCCTGGGAACTAGAGATTTCAATACCATGGTAGAAAGAGAGGGACACAGAAGACTGTACTGGGGATTAGGCTTTGAAGTCACATATCTAGGGCCCAAATAGGATTAAAGACATGGAATCAGCCACACAAATCCAATAGAGCATGGACATGAAAATCACTATGACTATTTTTACTGATTACTGACAAAGTGAAGAAAGAGAAATAACACTAAAAATCATGGTATATCCTTCTATCACACACTCATCTCCTCTTCCCAAGGGAAGATATGTATTCTATGGATAGGTTGGAGATCCAGTCTTGTCAGCATCCTACAGGCCTAGCTGTTTGCAGAATTCTTGGAAGCCCAAGAGTGGGACCACTCTTTTAGTCTGTAACAGCAAGCTTGCTCCTTCAGATGCATGATGTGTAGTATTAAAACAAATAATAATAAATGTGCATCCTATTTGGAAAGAATGGTGAAGGGATCAACTGGTGCCAAGGTATCCATTGAAAAGGAATTTGGGGGTCCTTTACCCAGGATTATAAGACTTTTCCTTGGCCTGGATTTAAGTATTTTTTTGTAAGGTGATATTTTCTTCTTGGCTCTGACATCTTGGCACATACCTCATTCTCTATGGACCTCATGGCTCTACGTGGAGTGAACAATGGACATATTCTTGTCTTAAGACTATGCTGATTTCTTTTTTTATTATTAATATTTATTTGTTTACTTATTTACTTATTCCCTTTACATACTAATCATGGCCCTACCCTCTTTTCTCTTCCCAGTCCCATCGTTATAACTTCCATATTCATTACCCTCTCTAAGGAGAAGGGAAGTTCCCCCCATCCCCCTCCCGCCTTTTAGATACCATCTCACACTCATAGATCCAGTCTCAATAGACCTAAGGGTGTCCTCTCCCACTGTGGCTCAACTAGGTAGTCCAGTTAGGGGAAGGGAATCCAGTGACAAACAAATGAGTCAGAGATAGCCTCTGCTTCAATGGTTAGAGGAACCACATGAAGACCAAGCTGCACTATCTGCTACAAACATGTAGGGGACATAAGTCCAGCCCCTTCATGCCCTTTAGCTGGTGGCCCAGGTGGGTTGACTTTAGGTCTTCTTGTGGTGACCTTGACCCCTCAAGCTCACTCAATTCTATCAACTATTCTTCCACAAGACTTCCAGAATACTGCCTGATGTATGGCTGTGGGTCTCCAAATCTGTTTTCTTCAGCTGCTAGATGAAGCCTCTCAGGAGACAGTTATGCCAAGGTATCCATTGAAAAGGAATTTGGGGGTCCTTTACCAAGTATTATAAGACTTTTTCTTGGCCTGAATTTAAGTAGACCTAAAAGCCTAGCAGACTATCATCAATAATGTCAGATATTGATGATCTTACATGGGGTGTGTTTCAAGTTGCACCAACCATTGGATGGCTATTCCCTAAATCTTTGCTCCCTTTTTATCCTTGTACATCTTGTAGGCAGGATAAATTCTGGGTTGAAGGTTTGTGGGTGGGTTGATATTCACCCCTCCAATGGAAGTACCACCTGGCTTCAGGAGATAGTCTGTTCACTCTTCACATTCCCTGCTGGTAGAAGCCTTGGCTAGGGTTACCCTCATAGACTCCCCAGAACCTCTCCTCTCTAGTTGATTTCCAGAGATGTCCTCAATCAATTGTGATTCTCACTCCCAACTCTCTCCCAGAGCAATTCTCCCTATAACAGATCCCCACCTCCATTCTCCTCCTCAGAAGATATTGTTCACTCACTTCCTAGGTATTCAACATAGTACTTGAAGTTCTAGCTAGAGCAACAATACCAGTAAAGGAGATCAAAGGGATGCAACTTGAAAAGCAAAAAGTCAAAGTATTACTATTTATACATGACATGATAGTATGCATAAGTGACACCAAAATTCTGCCCAAGAACTCCTACAGTTGATTAAATACCTTCAGCTAAATGGCTGGATACAAAGGTAGCTGAAAAATTAGTAGCCCTCCTTAATACAAATGATAAATGGGCTGAGAAAGAAATTGGGTAAATAACACCCTTTGCTATATCCACAAATAGTATAAAATATCTTGATATAACTCTACCCAAACAAGTGAAAGATATGTATATAACAAGAATATCAAGTCTCTGAAGAAAGAAACTGAGGAAGATATCAGAAGATGAAAAGATCTCTCATGCTTATAGATCAGTAGGACCTACATATTAAAAATGACTGTCTTATCAAAAGCAATCAACAGATTCAATGCATTCTCATTGAAATTCCAACTGATATTGGAATTCTCTACTGATATTGATATTCTCTACTGATATTGAAGGAGCAGTTCTCAATTTCATATTAAAAAACAAGGATAATTAAAACAATTCTGTACAATAGAAGAATTTTTGGAGGAAGTACCACTATTCCTGATTTCAAGCTATATTACAGAGAAATAGTAATAAAAACCACATGGTATTGGCATAAAAGCAAACATAGTATCAATGGAATAAAACCAAAGACCCGGAAATAAATACACACACACACACACACAGAAACACACACACACACACACACACATACACACACACACCACTATAGATGCTTGACATTTGACAAAAAGAAGACAAAACCATACAATAGAAAAAAAGAAAGTATTGTCATTAAATGCTTCTGGTCTAACTGAATGTGTGCAGGCAGAAGAATGAAAATAGAGTCATACTTATCACCCTGAACAAAACTCAAGTTCAAGTAGATCAAAGCCCTCAATGTAAATCTGAACATAGTAAATCTAAGAGAAGACAAAGTAGAGAACTGCCTTTAACATATTTGCACAGCAGACAAATTCCTGAACAGAATGCCAATGGATTATGCACTAAGATCAATAATTAATAAACGGGACCTCATGAAATTGAAAAGCATTTCCAAGCTAAGGACAGCGCAAAACAGCAGCCTACAGAATGGGAAAAGATCTCCACTAACCCCATATCTGACATAGGACTACTGTCCAAAGTTTATAAAGACCTCAAGAAATTAGACACCAACAAACCAAATAACCCCAACTAAAATGAGCAGAGAGATAAACAGAATTCTCAACAGGAGAATCTCTAATAGCCCAGAAGCACTTAAAGAAAAGTCCAACATCCTTAAGTTATCAGGAAATTGCAAATCAGAATGACTATGAGATTCCATCTTACAGCCATCAGAGTAGCTAAGATCAAAAACTCACATGACAGTACATGTTGGCAAGATGTGGAGCAAAGGAAACCCTTCTCTATTGCTGGTTGGAGTGCAAGTTGGTTCAACCATTTGTAAACCAATTTGGTAGTTTCTCAGAACACTGAGAATAGTTTTTACCCCAAGATAGAGCTATACCACTCCTGGGCATAGACCCAAAAGATGCCCCAACTATACCACAAAGAGACTTGTTCATCTATGTTCATAGCAGCTTTATTTATAAAACAAAGTAGAAACAACTTAGATGTCCCTTAACTGATGAATCTATAAGGAAAAGTCTATACAGTAGAATACTATTATCTATTAAAAATAAAGATATCATGAAATTTTCAAGCAAGTTGATGTAAATAGAAAATATTATCCTAGTGATGTAATTCAACCCCCAAAAGACATACATGGTATCTATTAAGCTATAATGGACATTATCTAAATAGTACATGATAATCATACTACAATCCTCATACCCAAAGAAACTAAGTAATAAGAAGGGCCTAAGGTAGGATACATGAATATCTCTCAGAAGGGGAACAAAATAATCATCAGACAAAGATGGATGGGGATTAAACGGAGTTATTGATGCACCTTTTATCTGTTGAAGGTTAGGAACAGGATTCCTTTAATGCTTTTAGTGTTACAGTCTCTTTTATACATAGATAATGGCTTCTTTAGGTACTAAAATTCTCAAAGACTTTGGTGACTTCCAATAACATTGAATCCTCAAGTGTATATGACATGAGCTATACCTGCATTAATTTTCTAGGCATGCTTCTTAGATTTGCTCTATTTTTTTGTTCTCTGGCTTCCACACTTTTGCATATTTAAATTTTTACTCTGCTTTGGAAGCAACACAACACAATTTAATTTAATTTCTGGGTCAATTTGTCTACTTAATATGTATATCATACCCCAAATTTAACTGATCATTGATTTAAAACACTTCATACCATGCAGATATTTCCTGATGAACATGAAGTTTGTGCTTTTACATTCTTAAAAAATGTTGCTGTAGGTTGCTTTAAGTCTGGGTTCCTGTGATTATATAGGCAGGGTTAAAATGTAGGAGATCCATAGTATTCTAGCTACCTCAAACAAGTAGACACATCATGCAAACGTTTCTCTTCAGTATGTGCTTCATCACTTGCTAATGTGCAATTTTTACTTATTAATTTGGTTATTTAATTATTATTTATTTATTGTGTGTGTGTATATATGTATGTACGCATGTGTGTGTGTCTGTGCATGTGTGGGTGTGTATGTGTGTGCTACAAGAAATGTGTGGAGGTTAGAGGACAACATTTAGGACTCTATTCTCTTTCTACCATGTGGATTCTGGGAGTTGAATTCAGGTTATCAATCTTGGTGGCAAGCCACACTGAACCAGCTAATCTGAATACATCACAATTTTACAAACTTCTTTTTCTTCATAGGCTATAGGGCAGTATTTTTTGCCCTGACAATTTTGCACATGTATATAATACATTCACACCTTCTTCTATTTCTTTCCTATTCTTTCCTCACTCACTGCATCCTCTAAGTCCCTCATGTACACTGCCTTCTCCTTGGGTAATTTTCTTGCCTTGTTATGAACGTTTCACTTTGACAGAATACTATACAGAAGCAACTTTATGGAGGTGAGATTTACTTTATATCACAGGTTGGGAGTGAAAAATTCTATGATGGGGTGGGACATGGTGACTAAAGCATTGTCTGTGGTAGTGGAAGTTATAATGAGATGCAACTTGTTCAGATTTTAAGAGATTTCATACAGAAAGCTTATCTAGACCAGAAGTGGCTGTCATAATCGAAGCCTGCGTCTAGAAACCCACTTCTCTTAGTTATACAGTATTCTAAAAGTTTTGTAGTCTCACAAAACAGAACCACTACTCAGAACCAAGTGTTCAAAAACATGAGTTTTCAGGGGGAAATTCCCTTGTAAATTTTAGCAACAGTTTCTAAACAATAATATTTGTTTTTGAATTAAAAATAAAAGAAATATTGGGCCTGCAGAATGAACCAGCAGACAAAGCACCTAACACCAAATCTGATAACCCAAATTCAGTTCATTGGACCACATAGTGGAACAAAAAATCTACTCTCACCTAAATTGTTCTCAGATCTTCACATATGGATCCTGGCAGAAAGATGGTCACATATCCACTCATACATACATACATACATACATACATACATACATACATGTTGTGGATTTGGTTTATTGCTTGTATTGTGTTAATTAGGTTCCCAAGATTACATGGGAATTCACACATCTGCATGTAAGATGCTGAGGTACCTGCCCCCAGTTGCCATTGATTGGTAAATAAAGTTGTCAGCAGCCAGTGGCTGGGTAGGGAGACAGAGGCAGGACTTTTAGGATTCCCAGGCAAGGACATGGGAGGAAGAAGAAGGAACTATGCCAGGAAAGAGAAGGTCCAGGCCTGATAAGTGTAGGACAGAGAGACAGAGAGACAGAGATTGACAACATGTAAAAGTCAGGGATTGGGTCGAGGAGGGCTACAAGTCTGGGTCTGGGGCAACCAGAAAGAAATATAGGTTTTATTAAGTATTAATTCAGGAATATCAGAGGGCAGAGTGTGCTTGCAATGTGGAGGATTGAAGTGACTTAGCCATTAAGCTCATTAAGTCATATTTAAATATAAAGCTGCATGTGTATGTCTTTCATTTGAGAATCCAGAACACTGGGGTAGGTAGCAAAGAAGCTGCACCACAGCCACTAGGGTAAGATTAGAGTGGATTGATCAACCACAGCAACACATACATATACAAAACCTCATATGTGTGTGTGAGTGTGTGTGTGTGTGTGTGTGTGTGTGTGTGTGTGTGTATGTACATGTATATATTTGTACTAAGAAATAGACATAAGCAAGATGCAATTTCTTCTTAGAGGAATCCCCTCCCAATTTAAGGAAACAATTACACAGAAAGCAGATAGCAGGAAAGGGAAAAGGTCTTACTGAGTGAGCTAAGTGACACTGGATAGTGAGTATAATTAACAGTAGGATAAGTTATACTTCAAAACTGGTAAAGAACAAATTTGAAATGTTTCCATCACAAAAAATACTGCATACTCAACATGACTAAAAAGTCAATTTTGTTTATTGAATTACATTGTATGCATTCATAAATCATAATATTCCTTTACCCTATAACATACACATTTGCAAATTGTTAACTTACAATACAATAAAAGAGAAAAGGGGTGTCAATGTTTTGGATAAGCAGATAAAGAAACCTGTCTCCAGGCCTGACAACCCCATGGTTGGTTCCTTAGACCTATATAATAGAAAGAAAAAAGAGAAAATTGTTCTCTGACTTTCTTATGTATTCCAATGGCATGTGAATGTTCACCCTAGGGTAAGTAAATTGTGGAGGTTCTGAAAAATCACCACCCAGCAGTTTGAACTGTTCAGCTTTGGAAGATCTATGACAGGGTCCAGAGAAAATATGTTTATACTGTCAATTAAATGATGTTTTAAAGTGTATGATCATTATGCACATGATTCAAACTTTGTTGATGCTTTCATAAATATTTAAGGCAACTAATAATGTTAAAATATTATAATTTCTATTATTGTTATTTCATAATCCTTTAAGAAGTAAATTTCTTCATATTTCTCATGGAGATTCTCAAATATTGGCTCAAGTGATTACCTTGTCCAGTCTCCAAGCTGGTTGAGATTATAGGTGTCCACCATTGTGTCCAGATTTTGATGCTTAAAACTTTATTAAAATAGTACAGTCACTTTCAAAAGACATTGCTAGCTTATTACAATGTTTATCAAGGCTTATCTTCTGAACTATCTACTCCAGTAAGTATTTACCTAAGGAGAATGAAAAGGTACATTCAAATAAAAGTGTGTATGGGAATTTTATAGCACTTTAATTTGCTATTTTCCATGTCTGGAAATACCCCAGTGTTCACTAAGTGGTTAATATGTAAACACATATCATGTTGCATCATAAATAGAATTTTGTATAGCTATAGGAATAAATAAAACTTTACATAAAACTTTTCATGTTGTTTGACTCCATTCATATAAAATTGAGAAAATGGAAGCTAATCTATAGTTCCAGAAAGCCCATCAAGTATTGCCTGCAAATAGAGGGAAGGAACAAAGGAATGTAAAATGGAAACACCTAAATACATTAAAGTTTCTACCAGGAAGAACAGGCTTCAACAACAAAACCAGTTATGCATAGGAGCATTTTTTTTGTTGTTGTTAAAATGATTATTCAAGTAGGAAAACAGCATAGCAACATAGAGAAATAAATGATTCACAAGAGGGTCAGAAATTTCAATACTGCAATTTACACATGGTATTAAGAAAGTATGAAGATAATGAAAAGAGAATAGAAGGGAGGAGAAATCATGCACAGCATAACCAACATGTTTGTTAATCAATCCTTTAGCAGGAACAGAACATAAAAGAATCTTGAGAAAGGATCAAATTGTTACAGGAGAAAATGAGGTTTCTTTGTAGCTCTTAGTTTTGTTAATAAAAAGAATTTAGAAAGAAACTTGAAAGGGAGCTGGAGGTCTACTTTATTAAACTGGAAGAAAAAACAACCAGGCAGGCAAGCTGGAAATCTCAGAAGCTGCTTGAAGAAGGGAGATAGAAATGAGAAAGAGAGAAAGTGTGGACGTTAACAAGCCCCAGGTCCAGAGGAAAGTTTAGGATGGTGCTTCAGAGAAATAATGAAAAAGCTGCTAAAGCATATACAGACTCTGGACAATATTCAAAAGAAAGAAAATTAGATACCATTTATAAAGAGTGTTACATATGAACAAAAGCACCACTTATAGTGTGTGTCTGTATGTTTGTGTCTGTGTGTCTGTGTATGTCTGTATGTGTGTTGAATCAGATTTTCTTATCATATGAAGGAATTTAGGCAAAAATAAATATCACAGTTATGACATTAATATAAGAAGTAAAATAAAGACAATTGTTTTAACTGATACTTGAGGTATACTTATATTTATAACAACAAAAAGCAACAGAAGGTGCCCCGGGGAGCTCTATGGGACTGCAAGAACATCCTGCTTCACTCTGGGGGCCTTCAGGGCCTCCAGAATACCCTGCTTGAATAGCTGCCCCATAAATCACTTCCTAGTCTTGTCCCCTGGAACATAAAAGGCAAATGGTGAGTTGCACATGGTCCCCTGACTTCCATTAGTGGGTACTGAGCCCATACTTCAGTCCCAAAGAGCTTTATAGGACCTCAAGAGTTTTCCGCTATCCTGTGGAGGCCTGAGGAGGCAGCCAAGAATACCCAGTTTGGAAATCCATGCTACCAACCCCCTCCCAGTCTGGTCCAGTGGAGCACAGTGGGCAGAATGAGGTCCACCTGAAGCACAGCCAACAGAGTCAGGTCCTCTGAACTACATTGTCTGACCCAGTACCCTAAAAGTACTGCCATTATTAGAATTTTCAACAAATTCATGGCAATATGACACCACAAGACCCTAGCTATCCTACAGCAAAGTTAAATTAAGATCAGGTAAACTATCTAAAGAGTCCTATAACCCCTAAGAAAATAGAAGCAGTCCTAAAAGTCTCCCAACCAAAAACAGCCCATGGACAGATGGTTTTAGTGTAGAATTCTATCAGACTTTCAAAGAAGAGATAATAGCAATTCTCCTTAAACTATTCCACAAAATAGAAACTGAAGGAACACTGCTAAACTCATTCTATGAAGCCACCATCACCCTGATGCCTAAATCACACAAAGACTCAACAACTGCAGACCCAGAATAAAACACACATACATGTGAACACTTCATTTTTGACAAATAAGCCAAAACCATACAATGGAAAGAGAAAGCATCTTCAACATCTAGTACTGGTATAAATGGATATCTGCATATAGAAGAATGTAAATATATCCATATTTGACACCCTGCACAAAACTCAAAATAAGACATCAAAATAAAACCAGGTACACATAATCTAATAGAACAGAAAATGAGGAATAGACTTGAACTCATTGGTACAGGAGACAACTTCCTAAACAGAACAACAATGACTCAGGCTCTAAGATCAACTATTAATAAATCGGATGTCATGAAACTAAAAAGCTTCTGTAAGTCAAAGGACACCATCAACAGAACAAAAATGCAGCCTACAGATTGGGAAAAGATCTTCACTAACACTAATCTGACAGAGGGTTAATATCCAAAATATACTAGAAACATAAGAAGTTTGACACCAAGAAACCAAGTAATCCAATTTAAAAAATGGGGAAAAGAGCTAAAGAGATAATTTTCAACACAGAAATCTCTAGTGGCCAAGAAACACTTAAATAAATGTTTAATGTCCTTAGTCATCAGAGAAATGTAAACCAAAATAACTTTGAGATTCTACCTTAAACCCATCAAAACTGCTAAGATCAAAATCTGAAAGTGCAGTACATGCTGACAAGGATGTGGACCAGCAAGAGGAATGCTCCTCCATTGCTGATGGGAATGCAAAACTCGTACAACCACTCTGGAAATCAATTTGATGTTTTTCAGAAAAATGAGAATAGTAGTTCTACCTTAAGATACAGCTATATCACTCCATTCTCTACCATTCCACAAGGACACTTATTTGCTCAGTTATTTTCAGAGCAGCCTTATTCATAATAGTTAGAAACTAGAAACAATCTAGATTCCTCTCAACTGAAGAATGGATAAAAAATGTGTTTCACTGACACATTTATTTCATAACAAAAGATACCATGAGTTTTACAGGAAAATGGATGGAACTAGAAAATGAAATCCTGAGTGAGGTAACCCAGACTCAAAATGACAAGCATGACATGTACTCACTAATAGGTGAATATTAATCAAATAGTACAGTTTAACCACATTATAATCAATAGACCCAAAGAAGCCAAACAACAAGGAGGGCCCAAGGGAGGGTTAGGGTCAGGATGGTTGAATCTTTCTCAGAAGGGGAAACAAAATAGTTATCGGAGGTGGATGGAGGGAGAGAACTGGGTAGGAAAGTGGATGGGGAAGTTAGCATAATGGGGAGGGGAGGATCAGATGTAGGGATAGCAAGTGGAGAGAGAATGGAAATTGGCAGTGAATGGGGGCAAGGGCAAGGATGTACCAGAGATCTGAAATGGAGGGAGACCCCTAAGAGCCTATGGAGGCAATTCTTGTCAAGACTCCTAGCAATGGAAGTCATGGATCCTGAAGTGGCCAATTCCCATAGCCAGGAAAGACTCTCAGTAGAGAAATAAGGACAGCAACCCACCCACAAAACCTTCAACCCAAATGTGTCCTTCCTATAAGATGTGCAGGGACAAAGATAGAGCAGAGATGGAGGGAATGGCCAACCAATGGCATCCCCAAATTGAGACACATCCCATGGGCAAGAATCAATTACTGACATTACTAATGATACTGTTGTGCTTACTTACATGAGTCTAGCATAACTGTCACATGAGTGGCTCCACCCAGCAGCCAATGGAATGAGATGCAGAGACCCACAGAGATGGAACTTAGGGAGTCTGATGGAAGAGTTGAGGGAAGAATTGGGAGACCTGAAGAGGACAGGACATTAACAAGAAGACTAACAGAATCAGCTACTCTGGATCATTGGGGACTACCAGAGACTAAACTACCAACCAAAGAGTGAAGATGGGCTAGGCCTAAGCCTCCTGTAACAGATGTAAATCTTGAACATCATGTTGGTTCCCCAACAAATGGAGTGGGGACTGTCTCTGAAACTGTTGTCTGCCTGCCTGTGGATCCTGTTCTCCTAACTGGGCCACCTTGTCTGGCTTTAATGGGAGAGGATATGTCTAGTACTGCATTGACTTGATGTTCCAGAAAAGAAGAAAGGGGAAGTGTAGTGTATGAGGGGATAAAGAGGTAGGAATGAGGGAAGAAATTGCATGAATGTGTTCTGGGAAGAGAGAGGTGGGATGTAAAGTAATGTAAAGTAAATAAATAAATAAAATAATACCAGGCAATATTTACTGGTAATAAATTATGCTACAGATTTTTTGCTTTAAAAATCATGTATTAGTAAATTTAACTTAATTACATTAATTCATATTCTAATATATATAAATGCATAAATAATATGAGTGTGTGGGTGGGGGAACACCTTTATAAAAACAGGGGGAGGGGGACAGGATGGGGGTTTGTCGAGTGGAAACTGGGAAGGGATAATATTAAAGATAATAATAATAAAATAATAATTATAATTATTAGTTATTATTATTAGTGGACATTAGGGTATTTCTAGACATAGAAAATAGCAAATTAAAGTGCTATAAAAATTCCTATACACACTTTTATTTCAATGTACATTTTCATTTTCCTTAGGTAAATACTTACAAGAGTAGATAGTTCAGAAGATAAATCTTGATAAACTTTGTAATAAGCTAGCAATGTCTTTTCAAAGTGACTGTACTATTTTAATAAAGGATGTTTAATATAATAATATTAAAGGTAATATTTGAAATGTAAATAAATAAAAAGCCAATACAAATATATATCATGTATAAAATATATATGTGCACATATACCACATATAAAATATATACACACACACACACATATCCTTTAACATACATAGAAAGTCTGGACTTAGAAGAGGTGAAGAACTGCTGGATGTCTTACGCGGCTGAGAATTTGGAACAAAACTCTAAACTTCTGACCTTCACAGAGAATATCATATCTCTAGACTAATGGCCTCATAGGTATGCAAAAAAGTGACTAAATAGAAAGAAATGTGTGTGAAATGTTCCTGCATGTTACCCTTGTCATTCTCGTCCTTCCCTTGAGCAAAGCACATGTACTTTTGCAGTTGTCAGTACACACAGTCAAAGACTCATCTCCCATGTGTCAGCTAAGAACCTTGAGGCTTAGGGAGCTGGAGAAAAACTAGAGGAGTAGAAAGAGGCCTGCGCTAACACATGTTGCAGAGATCTACCAGCCTCCACTGAAGCCAGCTCCAGTCAGACACACTCAGGTCAGTCAACACCAGAAATAACCAGATGGTGAGAGGCAAGCACAAGAACATAAATGACAGATGCCAATGTAATTTGGCAACCTCAGAACCCAGTTCTCCCACCACAGGAAGCCTTGGATACCCCAACACACCAGAAAGCAAGATTCTGACTTAAAATTCTATCATATAAAGATGATAGAGGCCTTTAAAGAAGATATAAATAACTCCCTTAAAGAAATACAGAAAAACACAGGCAAACAGGAGGAAGCCCTTAAAGAGGAAACAAATAAACTCCTTTTAAAAATACAGGAAAATAAAATTAAACTGGTGAAGGAACTGAACAAAACAGTCAAAGAACTAAAAATGGAAATAGAAACAATAAGGAAATCACAAAAAGAGGCAACCTTGGGGATAG
This sequence comes from Mastomys natalensis, assembly GCA_021653895.1. NCBI lineage: Eukaryota > Metazoa > Chordata > Mammalia > Rodentia > Muridae > Mastomys > Mastomys natalensis. The sequence goes on along the minus strand of JAJTUV010001467.1, from coordinate 283,563 downwards.
ACAGACTAAGAAAGAGACTAGAAGCTACATATGCAAGCAGCATCAACAGAATACAAGAGATAGAAGCAAGAATCTCAGACATAGATGATACCATAGATGATAGTGATGTATTAACCAAAGGAAACAAAAATCATAAAATGCTTCTAACCCAAAACATCTACGAAATCCAGGACACAATGAAAAGATCAAACTTGAGAATAATAGGAATAGAAGAAGATGAAGATTCCCAGATCAAAGGGTCAGAAAACAAAATCATAGAAGAAAACTTTCCTAACCTAAAGAATGTGATGGCCATAAATGTACATTAGACCTACACAAAACTAGATAGAGTGTACTAGAACAGAAAATCCTTCTGTCAAAACACTAAATGCACAGAACGAAAAATGAATATCAAAGCCATACAGGGAAAAGGCCAAGTAACATATGAAGGCAGACCTATCAGAATTACACCAGACTCCTCAACAGAGAGGCTAAAAGCCAGGAGATCCTGGACAGATGTCATCCAGACCCTAAGAGAACACAAATGCCAGTCTTGGCTACTATACCCAGCAAAACTCTCAATCATGATAGATGGAGAATCCAAAATATTCCATGACAAAATCAAATTTAAACAATACCTCTCTACTAATCTAGCCATGCAGAGGATACTGGAAGAAAAACTCCTATCAGCAGTTACCAGGATGGTAACTATACCTGAGGAAACACAAGAAATGAAACATCTCACAACAAACCCAAAAAAGAAAAATACATACACACAATAACATCTCTAGCAACAAAAATAACATGAAATAACAATTATCAGTGTTTTTATTATCTGTAAATATCAATGGGCTTAATTCTCCAATAAAAAGACACAGGCTAACAGACTGGATACACACAGGATACAGAGTTTTGCTGTATACAAAAAAAAAAAAAAAAAAAAAAAAACCTGTGTGACAAAGATAGACACTAGCTCCAACAATGGAGGAGTATTCCTCTTTCTCCACATCCTCCCCAGCATCTGCTATCACCTGAGTTTTTCATTTTAGCCATTCTGACTGGTGTGAAGTGGAATCTCAGGGTTGTTTTGATTTGCATTTCCCTAATGACCAAGGATGCTGAACATTTGTTTAGGTGCTTCTCGGCAATTCGCATTTCCTCAGTTGAGAATTCTTTGTTTAGCTCCTTACTCCATTTTTTAATAGGGTTATTTGGTTGTCTAGAGTCTAATTTCTTGAGTTCTTTGAATATATTGGATATTAGTCCTCTATCGGATGTGGGATTGGTAAAGATCTTTTCCCAATCTATTGGTTGCCGTTTTGTCCTATTGACAGTATCCTTTGCCTTACAGAAACTTTGCAATTTTATGAAGTCCCATTTGTCAATTCTTGATCTTAGAGCATAGGCCATTGGTGTTCTGTTCAGGAACTTTTCCCTGTGCCTAGGTATTCGAGGGTCTTCCCCACTTTCTCTTCTATTAGTTTCAGTGTGTCTGGTTTTATGTGAAGGTCCTTTATCCACTTGGACTTGAGCTTTGTACAAGGAGATAGGAATGGATTGATTTGCATTCTTCTGCATGCTGTCCTCCAGTTATACCAGCACCATTTGTTGAAAATGCTGTCCTTGTTCCACTGGATGGTTTTAGCTCCTTTGTCAAAGATTAAATGACCATAGTTGTGTGGGTTCATTTCTGGGTCTTCAACTCTATTCCACTGATCTTCCTGCCTGTCTCTGTACCAATACCAGGCCGTTTTTATCACTACTGCTCTGTAGTAAAGCTTGAGGTCAGGGATGGTGATTCCTCCAGACGTTCTTTTATTGTTGAGAATGGTTTTCACTATCCTGGATTTTTTGTTGTTCCAAATAAATTTCAGAATTTCTCTTTCTAGTTCTGTAAAAAATTGAGTTGGTATTTTAATGGGGATTGCATTGAATCTGCAGATTGCTTTTGGCAAGATGGCCATTTTTAATATATTAATCCTGCCAACCCATGAACATGGGAGATCTTTCCATTTCCTGAGATCTTCTTCAATTTCTTTCTTCAGAGACTTGAAGTTCTTGTCATACAGATCTTTCACTTGCTTAGTTAGATTCACACGGAGGTATTTTATATTATTTGTGACTATTGTGAAGGGTGTCATTTCCCTAATTTCTTTTTCAGCCTGTTTATCTTTCATGTAGAGGAAGGATACTGATTTGTTTGAGTTGATTTTATACTCTGCCACCTTGCTGAAGTTGGTTATCAGGTTTAGGAGTTCTCTGGTGGAGTTTTTGGGGTCACTTAAGTATACTATCATATCATCTGCAAATACTGATATTTTGACTTCTTCCTTTCCTATTTGTATTCCTTTGACTTCTTTTTGTTGTCTAATTGCTCTGGCTAGAACTTCCAGTACTATATTGAATAGGTAGGGAGAGAGTGGGCAGCCTTGTCTAGTCCCTGATCTTAGTGGGAATGCTTCAAGTTTCTCTCCATTTAGTTTGATGTTGGCTATTGGTTTGCTGTATATTGCTTTTACTATGTTTAGGTATGGGCCTTGAATTCCTGATCTTTCCAAGACTTTTACCGTGAAGGGATGTTGAATTTTGTCAAATGCTTTCTCAGCATCTAATGAGATGATCATGTGGTTTTTTTCTTCGAGTTTGTTTATATAGTGGATTACATTGATGGATTTCCAAATATTGAACCATCCCTGCATTCCTGGGATAAAGCCCACTTGATCATGATGGATGATTGTTTTGATGTGTTCTTGGATTCGGTTTGCTAGAATTTTATTGAGTATTTTTGCATCAATATTCATAAGAGAGATTGGTCTGAAGTTCTCTTTCTTTGTTGGGTCTTTGTGAGGTTTAGGTATGAGTGTGATTGTAGCTTCATAGAATGAATTGGGTAGTGTTCCTTCTGTTTCTATTTTGTGGAATAGTTTGAAGAGAATTGGTATTAGGTCTTCCTTCAAGGTCTGATAGAATTCTCCACTAAAACCATCTGGTCCTGGGCTTTTTTTGGTGGGGAGACTTTTAATGACTGCTGCTATTTCTTTAGGGATTATGGGACTGTTTAGATGGTTTATTTGCTCCTCACTTAACTTTGGTACCTGGTATCTGTCTAGAAAATTGTCCATTTCATCCAGATTTTCAAGTTTTGTTAAGTATAGGCCTTTGTAGTAGGATCTGATGATTTTTTGAATTTCCTCAGTTTCTGTTGTTATGTCTCCCTTTTCAGATCTTTTTTTATTAATTTGGGTACTGTCTCTGTGCCCTCTGGTTAATCTGTCTAAGGGTTTATCTATCTTGTTGATTTTCTCAAAGAACCAACTCCTGGTTTTGTTGATATTTTGTATAGTTCTTTCTGTTTCTACTCGGTTGATTTCAGCCCTGAGTTTGATTATTTCCTGACACCTACTCCTCTTGGATGTATTTGCTTCATTTTGTTCTAGAGCTTTCAGGTGTGCTGTCAAGTTGTTAATGTGTGTCTCTCCAATTTTTTTTTGTTGGCACTTAGAGTTATGAGTTTTCCTCTTAGCACTGCTTTCATGGAGTCCCACAAGTTCTGGTATGATGTTTCCTCATTTTCATTAAATTCTAGAAAGTCTTTAATTTCTTTCTTTATTTCTTCCTTGACAACGTCATCATTGAGTAGAGCATTGTTCAGTTTCCTCATGGATGTGGGTTTTCCCTTGGTTCTGTCATTATTAAAGACCAGCCTTAGTCCGTGGTGATCTGATAGGATGCAGGGGATTATCTCAATCTTTTTGTATCTGTTGAGGACTGTTTTGTGACCAATTATATGGTCTATTTTGGAGAAGGTATCATGAGGTGCTGAGAAAAAGGTATATTCTTTTACTTTAGGATGAAATGTTCTATAGATATCTGTTAAATCCATTTGGTCCATGACTTCTGTTAATTTCAATGTGTCTTTGTTTAGTTTCTTTTTCCACGATCTGTCCATTGGAGAGAGCGGGGTGTTAAAATCCCCCACTATTATTGTGTGAGGTGCAATGTGTGCTTTGAGCTTTAGTAAAGTTTCTTTTATGTATGTAGGTGCCCTTGCATTTGGAGCGTAGATGTTCAGAATTGAGAGTTCATCTTGGTAGATTTTTCCTTTGATGAGTATGAAGTGTCCTTCCTTATCTTTTTTGATTACTTTTGGTTGAAAGTCGATTCTATTTGATATTAGAATGGCTACTCCAGCTTGTTTCTTGGGACCATTTGCTTGGAAAATTGTTTTCCAGCCTTTCACTCTGAGGTAATGTCTGTCTTTGTCACTGAGGTGCATTTCTTGTATGCAACAAAATTCTGGGTCCTGTTTATGTATCCAGTCTGATAGTCTACGTCTTTTTATTGGAGAATTGAGTCCATTGATGTTAAGGGATGTTAAGGAAAAATGATTGTTGTTTCCTATCATTTTTGTTATTAGAGGTGGAATTATGTTTGTGTAGCTACCTTTTTTGGGGGGGGTTGTTGGAAGATTACTTCCATGCTTCTTCTCGGTTGTAGTTTCCTTCCTTGTGTTGGCGTTTTCCATCAATTATCCTTTGAAGTGCTGGGTTTGTGGGAAGATATTGTGCAAATTTGGTTTTGTCATGGAATATCTTGGTTTCTCCATCTATAGTGACTGAGAGTTTTGCTGGGTAAAGCAGTCTGTGTTCCCTTAGGATCTGTATGATATCAGACCAGGATCTTCTGGCTTTTATAGTCTCTGGTGAAAAGTCTGGTGTAATTCTTATAGGTCTGCCTTTATATGTTACTTGACCTTTTTCCCTTACTGCTTTTAGTATTTTTTCTTTGTTTTGTGCATTTGGTGCTTTGATTATTATGTGACGGGAGGTATTTCTTTTCTGGTCTAGTCTGTTTGGTGTTCTGTAGGCTTCTTGTATGTGTATGTGTGTCTCATTCTTTAGGTTGGGGAAATTTTCCTCTATAATTTTGTTGAAGATATTTACTGGCCCTTTAGATTGGGAATCTTCACTCTCATCTATACCTATTATCCTTAGGTTTGGTCTCCTGATTGCATCTTGGATTTCCTGGATGTTCTGTGTTAGGAGCTTTTTGCATTTTGCATTTTCTTTGACTGTTGTGTCGAGGTTTTCCATGGTATCTTCTGTGCATGAGATTCTCTCTTCTATCTCTTGTATTCTGTTGGTGATGCTTGCATCTATGACTCCTGATCTCTTTCCTACGTTTTCTATCTCCAGAGTAGTCTCCCTTTGAGATTTCTTTATTGTTTCTATGTCCAGTTTTAGATCCTGGATGGTTTTGTTCAATTCCTTCACCTGTTTGGTTGTGTTTTCTTGAAATTCTTTAAAGGATTTTTGTGTTTCCTCTTTAAGGGCTTCTATCTGTTTACCTGTGTTCTCTTTCAGTTCTTTCAAGGATTTTTGTGTTTCCTCTTTGAGGGCTTCTACCTGTTTACCTGTGTTCTCTTTCAATTCTTTCAAGGACTTTTGTGTTTCCTCTTTGAGGGCTTCTACCTGTTTACCTGTGTTCTCCTGTATTTCTTTAAGGGAGTTACTTATGTCCTTCTTAAAATCCTCCATCATCATCATGAGAAGTGATTTTAATTCTGAGTCCTATTTTTCCTGTGTGATGGAGTATCCAGGGCTTGCTATGGTGGGAGAACTGGGTTCTGATGATGTCAGGTAACTTTGGTTTCTGTTGCTTGTGTTCTTGTGCTTGCCTTTCGCCATCTGGTTGACTCTAGTGTTACCTGTGCTCACTGTGTCTGACTGGAGTCTATCTTTCCAGTTATCTTGCTTGTGTCAGATCTCCTCGGATTCCAGATGTCTCTGTGTTCCTGTGATCCTAAGCTCCCTCTGCTCTGGATGCAGTAGGTCTTCTAGGATGTCTCAGGATCCGGTGTTTCCACAGGAGCAGCCCAGCCTCTGCTCTGGGTGCAGTGGGTCCGTCTAGGATGTCTCAGGATCCAGTGTTTCCACAGGAGCAGACCAGCTGCGGGTCCGCCCCAGGCCAAAGGACCAAAGTCCCGGTGCAAGGGAAGTTATAGTCTGGAGGGGCGGGCTTTGGGTGCCTGCTAGTTCCTTAAGCCCCACCTGGCTCCCAGTTGTAACTCTGGGGTTTGGGGTAGTGGGCAAGGTGTCTTACCCTCTGCTCTAGGTGCAGTGGGCCCCTCTAGGATGTCTCAGGATCCGGTGTTTCCACAGGAGCAGACCAGCCTCTGCTCTGTGTGCAGTGGGTCCCTCTAGGATGTCTCAGGATCCAGTGTTTCCACAGGAGCAGACCAGCTGCAGGTCCGCCCCAGGCCAAAGGACCAGGGTCCCGGCGCAAGACGTATTACTTTTTCTTGTGAAAATATAAGCTTGAATAAAAAGTCCTTGTGATTCCCATGGCTCCAAAGAGACTGGAGCGTGGGAGTCTTGACTGAGTTTACTCTGCGACAGCACTGGATGGGTGCTATGGGTCCCCACCTGGTGGGTGGAGTTCTCACCCAGTCTGAAGTTCCGTGGGGGTGCACAGCTCTTGGATTGGGGAACTCTGGGCCAGGAGGTGACTGGGGACCGACTGGTCTCAAGCCCTTGGGCTCTCAAATACTGCTGAAAAGACACTGAAGGACTGAGACTAGGGGCATATGGGCACATGACCGGCTGACCCACAGATGAGAGAAATGAGTGGGGAAGAGAAGAAAGAAGCCCAGGCAGCACCCTGTGGGAGAGACTTGGTTACTGTACTCGCTTAGCAGACTCAGCGGCCCAGCTAGCTTGCTTGAAGATGCTGGTCCCTATGGTTGGAACACAGAGAGTCCATGGTTCGAAAGGGTTTATTTTCATGGCGGATGTAGATGGATCTTTCAGTATCCCCATGAAACTCAGAGCAGACCTGAATTAAATAGGGAGGGAGAAAGGGGAAAGGTCTGGGGAAGAATGCTTAATTGGCTCCGCCCTCTGGCCTTCAGGAAACTCATTAGTATGTAAATCTCTCTAGGGCCTGAGGTCTGTAGTCATGCCCTCTTTAGCCAAATGTGACTGTAAGGTGCTTGTTAATAGAGATGTAGCCCACGTGTTAGGAGCCTGGATTCTGGGAGCGTGAGGAAATGTATTCAGTTCCTTGTAGGGTCTCCAGCCATTTCCAAGCCAATGCTCTATCAAAACCCAAGACCCCTTCACAGTCCTACAGGGAAGAAGGGGTTCCATCATGAGTGGTGTAGGACAGACCATGCACCATGAAGGAACAGGAGGATGAGATGGCTAAAATATAGGTGCAAAGGGAAAGCAACCGAATGGGAGGTCTGCCCAGAAGGAAACAGGGCAACAAAGTCAAGGCAAAATATAGATTGAGAAAATGTTAACTTAGAAATAGTGGAGGGAAGTGTGTGGTAGCTGTAGGGAGGTTTGGAAGTGTCCAGCCATTCAGCTAGTTAAAGCATATCAATATATAAAGGTTGCATGTATGTGTCATTTTATTTGTGAATTCAGAGAACTCTGGTGGGTTACAAAATGTATGAGCATCTGCTGGAAGATCAGGGTGGATTAACAATTCACCACTACAGATGGTACACAATGTTGTGGGCTAGTACTAATAAAATTTATTTAGAGATTCTCAGATGGAATACACACACACCATGATTGAATATTAGGAGTTGGGGAGAATTGGTTTCTTAATAGGCTACAGGTTTTGCATGAGCCACATGAGGATTTCTTCCTGCAATTCAGAATTAATTCAAAGAGTTTGGGCACAGAGGAGCTTGGAGCCCCTGCTATTGAAAAAGACAGGTTGAAGGAAGGCAGAGAGACAGAAAGAGAGAGAAAGAGAGAGAGAGAGAGACAGAGAGACAGAGAGACAGAGACAGAGACAGAGGCGGGCAGATGGTAGAAGCTGCCTGCCTCCCACAACCATATACAAAAAGAAGAATGATGAATGGATTTTGATTTAATTATTTTTAAGGATAGAATGGAGTATAATGGTAATTGTTTAAATATTTTTAAGTATAAATAAAGAAGTCCAGACCTTTGATTACAAACATAGGAAACAGAGATACAGAGATAGAAGGGAGAATGAATGAGAAAAATGCTTTAAAAGAAATTTTTAAAAGTCTATGCCAGGGCTGCTCTCAAGATCTTCAAACATGGTCTACATGGGATTTCTGGGATTGCATAGATTGGTATGACAAATATGGAGCCTGGAAATAGACTTTTACAATAAGTAGAAGGGAATTTAATTGAAATTAAACACATAGATAAATATTTTGAGGCTTTTGATCTTAAATTGTTGGTCAAAAGCAGGGATAAGTAGAAAAAACTTATCTCAGATAGATAATAGAAGCTTATGTTGATTCAAGTTATATAAAGAGAAAGGGAACATATGTACCCACAAAGATATTAATCTCCACAGAAAGAAAAAGTTAAGTACACAGATGAATAAATAAGTTAGGTGTTGATCTCATATAGGTCTATGCTGGAGATGGTAGAGGAGCACAATTTCAACAGATAATAATATTTGTTTAGATTGTTTTAATTGCTTTAGTTGTTTTAATTATCAAAATAAAGATGATTATAAATTTGGTGGTATTTATGAGTTTTAAAATCTTTTAAAAATTTTCCCATCACCTCTATTCAGTAGGAAGAAGCTGTGGAGAATCGTCATCCCTTAGGTTTGGGTGTCTGGTTTTGGTTATTTTACAAATTATAGATATATTGTCATTTTAAGGGATAATTTGGAAATGGCCATAATTGTGAACAGGGAGGAAATAGCTGGAATGGATAACTAAATTTATTCCTAAGCAAAGCATTATATAGCCTTATATACAATCTTACATTGGTAGCTATCTTTAAAATTGATACAAATTGAACATATAATTTTAGATTGGTACAGAATTTATAGATTGATGTAGATTTAAGGTTTTCATTGGCATAAATTTTTTATATCACTACAACATTTAAAATTAATATTGTTACTCCTAAATAGGCATTTTGCCTATGCAACTCACTTAAGCATACAGTCCAGTCCTTCAAATAACTGCTATTACAAACAGTTTAGGATTATTAAGTAAGGCAAGTTAAGGACCAGATAACTCATGGTTATATTAAACCATACTTATATTATATTAAAGTGTTTCTACAACATTCAAATAGAAATAGCTAGGAATAGGCAAGGTTTAACAACTCAGATACACTTTATATATAGTCTTCAAAAATATCAGAAATACACAGAACATGACATTTAATATTAATTAATATTAATTAAAGATCATTTGATTAGAGAAATGTCTGCTGCTGACAGTACCCTTTCGTGGTTCAAAGAAAAAAAATTAAGCATCAAAACCTCCAAAGAAGTTGCTCCAGTTATGGCAAGGTAGCAACTGGATAAAATTGTCCTAATTCATCTACAGACAAAAAATATTGTCCAAGAAAGGATATACAATGTGGGATAGTCAGCAGCTTACCCTGCCAAGACAGAATAAACTAATCCTTCATAGTTTTGGCTTCATTTAAGGCCTGTCAAATGATTCTGGGCCAGAGAGCTAAAGACAGATGCTTGAACATTCTGAGAAATAGTGGACTATCCAGGTAGTAGGTTGTCTCTACAATTTGGCTAAATTTTGGAAGCTATATTTTCGGGCTTCCTATATATCCAGGTAATATTTAATTCTTTCTTGGATTTCTGATTGAATTGAAGACTATTTATTCTTTCATAATAAAACTTATTTAACATTGAAAAAGAAGATGATGATTAAAAAGAATGGTTTTCAGATGTTAATACAAGTTAAAATCAGAACCTAATTCAGGTAGAGAATTGTAAACTTTTTAAGTTAGGATAGATAGTAGAGTACTTTATCTAAATTGACAAAAATTAATGGACTGAACACTTTTAGTGTATATCATACCTCATAGTTTACATGACAATTATAATTAACTTCAATGTATATTTGTTGGGAGCCGATTCCTAGCAGAAAGCGGCTATCATCTTTGCAGCCATCTCGAACCATATACCCTGACAAGACACTTGTTTTTTCACAGCTTACAACAGTTGAGCACACTCTGATAAACATCTTGTTTTTCTCACATATCTTGTTTTGCTGTTTAGTGCCTCCAGCTGCAAGGCCCATGTGGTATCCATGCTGCAAGGCACATGGCATAGTGCCTTCAGCTGTGTTCCCCTGCTTGTTCACGAGGGCAAGGCATGTGGTATCCAGTTTGTCCTAATTATTCTTCTATTGATCTGATTAAACAGCATGGATAAGGCAACTTTTAAAAGAAAGTGATTACTTTTGCATATGATTTCAGAGGGTTGGAGTAAATGAGATTAGAGGGAAGGAACAGTTAGAATCTCTCATGTTGATCTATAACTAGTAGGCAAAGAAAGAACACTTGGAATTTCATCATTACTTTGAAACCTCAAAGTCTGTTCCTAGTTATATACTTCTAACAAAGACAAATCTCCTAATCCTTCCCAAACAATTCCATCAACGGACAACCAAGTATTAAAATGTATAAACCTATGGAAATAGCACTGTGTGATGATTTAAATGGCCAAAGCCAATATACTAACGGTTCTTTTTTTTTTTTTTTTTTTTTTAAGGAACCTATGATTATTTGGAATACAGAAGACTTACATTTTATTGTGTTACTCTCAGTATCTTAAATAATGTAGTCAAGGGTAGCTGACAAAAAATGTTTAATGACTTTGACATCTTTGGCAGGTGTTCAAGCTAGTCAACTAAGAATGTTTGTTAAAGCTAATCACTAGTCTATATATAACCTGTAGGTAACTATATTAAGAGAATGGAAGACTTTTGGAGAATTTGAATAAATTAATATTTATTATGTAGGTAAATGCTTTTTACAAATTCTGAGCAAAAGAGTCCTTAAGCCTTTTTACTCCTGTCATTTATGCTTCTTGAACCTCAGTCTGGGCATTGTGATTAAAATTATAATCTTAATAAGGAAAACATACTGTCTATCTAGATTAATCATGTTATTACCCTCAAACTGTACAAACTGTAATTAATTGGTTCAATGATACCTTGCCTTCCCAACCCCGACCCTCGACTCTCCTTACCCTGTGTCTTGATTGTTACCCCCTACAGCCTACATAGTGTTTTCTTTTGACTTCCTCATCCAAAATTTTCACTACAAATGAGACAGTCACTCCAGTGATGCCCCTCCTTTTAAAAAAGAAAAAGGAGGAGTTGTGGGCCATGAAAGGTTTCTGGTGGAGCACTGGCTAGAGATGGCCAGAGACTCTTCAAGGGACAGAATACATTTTGCCATGCTCCCAGACCCCAGGCTCCTGACACTCAGCCAAAGACCTCCATTGATCCATGCCTTTCAGTCATGTAGGGCAATGCCCCTACAGACCCTCCCAAAGAGACGTTTGTGTTGTCTAGCACAGGTAGAAATTGTAACTACAGGCCTCAGGGCCTCAAGAGATCTACATACTAATGAGATACCTAAAGGCCAGAGAGTGTAGCCAATTAAACAGTCCTTCCCAGACCCTCCTCCCTCCTCCCTCCCTATTTAACTCAGGTCCGCCCTGAGTTTCTGGGGGGTACAGCCAGATTCATCTACTTTCTGCCATGACAATAAACCCTTTAAAACCATGGACTTCCTCATGTCTTTCGGGCTCTGCCATGGGGAACCATAGAGAAGGCCTGTAACTAATGAGCCTTTAACTAATGTTGCTGCCACCGCTGCCTAATCTCCCTCTGAAGACCTCTCTACATTCCACCGTGGAGGGAGGAGGCCACCAATTCAACCAAGCTAGCTGAGCCTTGATCCAGCCAAGCAATATTCCCCCGAGTCTCTGTTTTTCCACAGCTAGCAGCAGCATCTGGGAGCCTGAGGACATAGACCACTGGCTTCCGGGTCAGCCGTTGGCCTTGAGTCTACCACTCGAAAGCCCTGTCCCCGAGGGACCTCAGACTGAGTGAGATCTCCCCATACCCAGTCAGAGCCCCTTAGCATCTGCCAGTGCTTCCTGGCGTGAACTCAGTCAAATTCTTATGCTTCTGCTCCATGGAGCCACACCTCCCTGAGCCACCTGGGGTTGAAGACACTTGAGAACCATAACTCCACCAAACTGGATACACACCCACTCTCAAGCTAACCTCCACACATGTCATATGCATCATTATCTATAACTCTACATGTATAGGCTTCTTGTGATGATTTGAATGAAATAGCCTTGATAGGCCCACAGGAGTCGGCACTGTTAGGAGGTGTGGCTTTGTTGGATTAAGAGAGAAATGGGATGTCATAAAATTGCAAAGCTTCTGTAAGGCAAAGGACACTGTCGATAGGACAAAACACCAAACAACAGATTGAGAAAAGAACTTTACCAGTCTACATCTGATAGAGGATTAATATCCAATATATACAATGAACTCAAGAAGTTAGTCTACAGAGAATCAAATAATCCTATTTTAAAAATGGAGTACAGAGCTAAACAAAGAATTCTCAACTGAGGATTATCAAAAGGCCGAGAAGCACCTAAAGAAATCACAGAACCTTGGTATTCTAAAAATAGCTTGCAAGTACTGGAAGAAATGAGTCAGGCTTTAAGCAGAAGGAAGAGAGTAGTGGGCTTGTTTATTGCTGGTATAATAGCTTTAATTACATTAATTGCTAGCACCACTGCTTCTGCAATTGCTTTGACACAAGAAGTTAAGACACCTACTTTTGTTAATCATTTAGCAAAAAATGTTACTAATGTGTTGAATATACCAGAGGATTTAGATAGGCATTTGGAAGAATGGATTGATGCTCTTTATCCTATTCAAATTATTGGACAGGTTCAGAATTTAAGAGTAAGGAGCCATCTCGAGTATCATGCCAAATACCATTAGATTCATGTTAGTTCTACAATTTACAGTGGTAATCATTATAATTAGGAAAAAAGTTTAAAGACACATGCAGTTTATTTGGTGTAATTCTAATAACTTTCGAGATATTTTAACTTTACATAGGGATCTTATGAATTTCAAGAATGCTGCTCTGCTAAGCGTTTATGTGGTAGACACTGCTGATAAAATTATCCATGGCCTGAGGTCAGTATTTCTATTTTGGTCAAGTTTCAAATATGGCATATATAGCTTGATCATACTAGCCCTTTTCGTCCTGGCAATACTTTTATTTCTGCTCATTGTGTTAAAGCTTTTCTTGATCAACATCAACATTTTGGCAGCCAAGTACATGGCTTGAACCTGAAAATGGACCCCCAGACAGAGTTGTTAAATTAACAGGCTGACAAACCAAGGATGGGTAAGATTCTGCACAGAGCCTTACCAACCTAAGACAGAAATTCATTGCTTATAATAAGCATGTTACATGATGGATAAGGAAGGCTTTCTTGTTAGAACAACCTAAGACAGGCTCAGTCTGGTTTATTCAATAAAAAGGGGGATATTTGGAGAGCTTTTGGGGCTGCCTGGCAGGAATCTGTCATTGGCTAAGGACAAGGAAATGGACTGCAGGCAGGAATCTGACATCAGGCTGGAATGAAGATGTAATTTCAGGCAGAAATCTAAATCCTAGGCTAGGACAACAAAGAAATTTCAGGCAGGAATCTAAATCTTAGGCTAGAACAAAGAAGTAGTCATCAGGCATGAAAATGACTTTGGGCTGGGACAGGGAAGTATGCTCATATATTTTGATCATCCTGATAAGCCCTTAGAAATAGTGATCACAGGAGTGATCATGGGACTCTGTCTATTGTCGTGCATGTTCTTTGGTTATCTGAGTTTATTGTCTTCCTTGTCACTGGACTGTTTGCATCTATTGAATTGCTAGTTCCTCAATCTAGAACTGACCTTAATACATGCATGTAATTTAAACAGTATAAAGGCAAAAAAGGAGAAGGAGGGATGGGATAGGGGATTAATGGGTGGGGGGAATGGGGAAGGGAGACGGCATCTGAAATGTAAATAAATAAAATATCGAATTAAAAAAAAAGCAAAAAGGAGGAGGGGGGATGAGATAGGGGTTTCCCAGGGAAGGGAAATGGGGAAATGAAATGTAAATAAATAAATTGTCCACTAAAAAAAGAATGCTGTGATTAAAAAAAAAAAGTAGAAAATATCCCTCCTCAGAGAATAGCAAGTTAAGGATGCATAATAAGGAGTATGATGAGCTTTCATAAGTTGAACTGACAAGAGAAATAGCCTTGCACATATCTGTGATAAAGGAAATACATTAATTACAAATCAGGTACAAGGATGAGACTGCAGGTGTACCCTACAATAAACTTATGTGAGTTTATAGAATGAAACACTGCTTGAGTTTATTATCTACACTCTGTTGTAACTCACTGTTGTGTAGTATTTTATCTACAAGGTAACACTTTTCTTACATAGAGAACTTCTTGTCTAAAAGTGTGGATGTGTCTCTGTGTGTGCCTGATTTTGTTTCATTTCCTTTCTCTCTGGCTCAGGAACAGTCAAAAAATTCAAATTCTGAGCTTCTTGCCTGGCAAGCAAGAATAAAGAGCACAAGTAACTAAATTTATTTTCTTAATCCTCTGTTGGTCTCAGCAGGAGTCAATTGCCAGAAGCCAGAAGCCTTTGGCCTCAGGAAAGCAAAAGTGAGTTAATTGCCATCAGCCACCAGAATAGTAAAAGAGAGTTAAAAGTCCAAAAGTCATCAGCTTTCAGCTTTCAGTTGACACTGTGTTCCACCTTAGGACTTAACTTTGCAGGATCCCAATAGTGAAGGTCAGATACATCCTCCATATCTGGGTCACATTATTATTTTATTATTATTATTTATCATCATCATCATCATCATCATCATCATTATTTTCTACCTACTTTTTTTTTGTACACTATACCATGTCACCTGCATCCTGGAGCACACATATTTGGAGACATGGTTGTTTCTACAATATTCGCCAAACAATTACTACGGCCTTGGTCTTCAAACTTACTAATTCAGGAAGAAGAATGTCAAGGTGACTGAGACACCTAACTTTATCCTTTCCCTTTGTACCTTCATGTAACTAATTCTATGAGTAATTTAGCACAGAATCTTCATTTTATTTTTTAACACAGGTTTACACTCTGAACATGGTAACATCATCATTGTGTGCTTAGTCACTGCCTTTTCCTGTGTCTTGTGATACCAAGGACCCTACTACTGGAAAGCTTCATCATGTTTTTCTTTGCTCAAAATATAACTGACATCTTCAATAAAACAAAATCACCAACATTTAACATGTTCATGTTCTTCAGTGTCTTTGTTACCTCCCTCCATGTCTACCACAACACCATGGAAAAACTCATGGTGCCTGTGAAGGCTTTTTGCCTCCAGTAGAGGCCTGCTAGGGTACATCTTTTTCCGAAAGTTCTATATTATTTTGATAAAACCAGATGCAAGCTATACTTAAAATATACAGACATAAATTACTTTCTTAAATATATGTTTTAAATTTTTAATTAGCATCTATAAATATCTTACATCTTTGTCTTCAAAATACAATCACAAAGTTTGAAGGGCTCTCTCACAGGTCCAAACATGACAAACATGTCTCCAGTATGTTTATACTTTCTATATTTCCTCTCCCTTCCTAAACCTTAAATTACCTTCCTTAATATAGTCCCTAAAATCTATTCCCTTATTTCATCACTGATACATCTCTGAGACTGATTACCAAAGTCCAAATATCAAAACACCCAAGATCCAACAATCAAAATTGGCTACACTGGCTAAGGTGTCTAATCAGGTTTCACCAACTCATCCTATCACAGACTTCCCCTTTTCTCTCCTTAAAATCACTTCTGCAGAGACACTTGCTGCCTGTGTTTGTCCAATCTACAGGCAGTTTTTCCTTGTCCCTCTGAAGTAATAAACCTTCTTTGTGTTGAAAACTCGGTGTTTGGTGTCTGGGTGTTTATTTATAATCTGAGAAACACCACAACCATGTTATATCAAATACTATGTTATAATAACAGGTGGGTTTCTATGTACAAGTAAATCTCCTTTCTTTTTATGATGGTTTAGTAGCATTGTGAAACTCAATATTTTTAGTACCTTTGGCTTTTAAAATTTTCCTTTCACATAAAAAATAAAAAAACCTTTTGGGGAAAGGATTATAGTTGAATGGTGATACATTAAATTAAAGTGATTACAAAAGTTGTATTTATGAGCTTGTGAGGAGGATGTGGTGAGGTGGTAGAAATATTATATGATGTAGGCTGATGTCAGAGAGCCCTGCAATTTAGATAAGATTCCTAATGTACACCAAGGATGTTGAATCATTTGGAAACTTCCTGAGAAAGGTACAAGGTATGAAACAACATAGGTTTCAGATTGTATGTGTCACAAGTACCTTTTATAAGCAAGAAACTAACAACAAAGGAGGATACATTTGTTGAGAAAATGAGATCTGTTACTGGACCAATGACAGTTAATACTTTGTTAAGATCTAAAACAATTAATAAGAAATCTCTAGAAAAACCAGTTTTTTGGTTTGAATTTATTAATATATGAATTATATAAATAAAGTTTGTGTAGTATTGAATATGGTGAAAACGTTTTTGAGTACCAGTTTACTTGTCTACTCCTGAAATTAATGTCAACATAAAAGCTTCATCACTTACTTTTATCAGGTGTGGTCACAGCAATTATAAAAGTAACAAATACAAAGAAAGACCTGTGTTCTTGGAAAAGATTCATCTTGAAGAGTTGGCGTCAAGCTACCTGGACAGTGTATATGATAAACTTTGCCTCATTCAGGGTTTTGTCTCAAAAAATAAGTGAGGGTGGAAGCAGATGGTGGGGAGAGATCAATATTCAACATTCAACATACTGAGAAAATGCTGACTGTGAAATTAAAGCAAATACCTAAAAACCAAAAACTTAGTTACAGATGTTAGTATACCTCCTCTAAAAAGAACTCTTGGTTATCATCTTGCTTATATCTGAATTCAACCTAATCTAAACTACTGGGCATGCCTGTGCGGGATTTCTTGGTTGGGTTATTTAAATTGGAAAGATTTGGTATAAATATGGATCTTTTGAGCCACAAACACCCATCTTATATCTGTGCCACAAACATACATCTTATATCTGAGCCACAAACACCCATCTTATATCTGGGCCATACACTCTGATGATAACCCACATAAAAAGACTTGTTAGAAAGAAGCTCTTGATTTTTGACTGCTTACTGGCAAGTTCATATATAAGTCAGTGTTAGAATGTACTAGAAAACTTCAACTGTGGTGGTTTGAATATGGTTGTCCCAGGGAGTGATACTATTAAGAGGTGTGGCCTTGTTAGAGGAAGTGTGTCACTGTGGGAATGGGCAATGAGACCTTCCTTCTAACCATGTGGGAGCCAGTCTTGTCTTAGTGGCCTTCAGTTGAAGATGTAGAACTCTCAGCTCCTCCTGCACCATGGCTTCCTGACACTCCCTTGATAACAATAGACTGAACATCTGAACCTGTAAACCAGCCCCAATTAAGTGTTGCCTTTACAATTGTTGCCTTTGTCATGTTGTCTATTCACAGCAGTAAATCCCCAACTAAGACACCGACTTAAACTGAAAGTCTGCAGGTCTCTAAGAATCTTCCAGGTCTCATATATACCAGATTGTGTCCACTAAAACATCCAGTTTGTTAAACTGAACAACCAACAAGTTGTGGGCCTTTCCTTTGTAAAATAGCCATTGTTGTATTTTCTAGCTAATGATAATAACCCCCATTCTAATCTATCATCTATCTATCTATCTATCTATCTATCCATCCATCTATCTATCATCTCTTTATACATGATTGAATATATATATACACACACACACACACACACATACACACACCACACACACACACACACACAATATGTTCTGTTCTATTAGAGACGAGTAACTAATAGACCTTCTTATGACTTTGTTGCTCTGAAAGGCCCCAGAGGTCCTTTAGACAATATGGGCTTCTGTAACTCTTCTCTGTTGCCTGAGCTAGCTGAAATGACCCTCATGATGAAGGCATCACCCTTTGGTTTTCATGTTTAGAGAAATCAAACTGTAACTTACTCCCTATTGTCTAACTTTTATAGGGCAGGGAAATGCTACGTCTGCCATTACTGTTGGAGAAAAGGCATCAATGGTCTTACAGAGCTATGTTTCTTCTGATCTATGACACCTCAGTGACAGCTGATTTTGCACACCTAAGAATAGTGCCACATGTACATGAGTATAGGGGATAATCAATTGTGCTCTGATTGAATTTTTGGCCCATTCCATATGAAGGAGTTCATACGTGATAGTACAAGTATAGAATAGCAGCAGCAGCAACTGTTGTTTAAAAAAAAGAAAAACAGTGGCGGCGGGTTTCAGGAGAAGTTTATTTAGGCGGAGGGAAGAGAGGAGAGGGAGAGCAGGGAAAGGTGAAGGTGGTGGCGGTCCATGACCACGTGGAGGGGGGAAGGGAAGGGGAGAGGGAGATGCGACCTGCAGGCTTGGGTCACAGGAGCAAGAGAGCAAGAGAGCAAGAGAGCAAGAGAGCAAGAGAGAGAGGAGGGGCCAGACAGTCCCTCTTATAATAGTGGGCAGGGCTACCTGGCTGTTGCCAAGTAGCTTCGGAGAGGAGCATACCTAGCTGTTGCCAGGTAACTGTGGAGGTGGAGTTTAACAGAATGCTAACAGCAACAACAAAACCAAACAAACCAACAACATCAACAACAACATGGCAACAACAACAACATGGCAACAACAACAACATGGAGAAGGTCTTAGTACCTAGATGAATATTGTTCTTCAACAAAATTTTATGGTGACAAATCTACCTTTTAAACATGTGTTCATACACATTCCCCTCCAGTCTTAAGAAAGAATTATTTTTTATGTGTATACATGTGTGGCCTACTTTTATTCATATATACTACATGGGTGCCTTGTGCCCATGGAGGCCAGAGAAAGCAAATTGGTTCGATTCAGCTGGATTATACAGGGTTGTAAGACATTTGTGGATACTGTAAAAGTGATATGTGTTCTGTATTTTGAATAAGTATTGTGAATTTCTAAACTGTGCCCTTCCCCCAGCCTTGAGCAGGCCTCAGAGACCTTGTTTACTACAGCAGACCAAAACAATAGGACTCAGGTGTTAACCACCCTGGCAGACCTGCTACAGGAGCAGAGACGCAGCAGAGATGAATAGATCACCTGCTGAGCTTGCCTTGAGACACCTCTGGCCTGTGATTAAGAAAGGATTCCCCTCACTCACACTGGGCTGAAGCAAGAAGGGGTTCGGTGGTGGAGGTGGGGCTTCCCCTTTAAATTAAAAGCTGAACATTAAAGTATTGAGCCTCGATCAGACTTTTGTCCTGGCTTCATCTCTTCCCGCCCTCCTGTCCCTTCTTCCATTCCCAGCCTCTCTTTCAGGTGAACCCGGTTGACTGTGGCCACTGGCCGACAACACTAAACCATCTCTTTAGCCCTTCTAACCTTACTCTTAACCAAGGAAACCTACATTTCCAGTGAACAACTATGGATATGGATGTTTAAATTTTTGCAAAGTGAATACAGTAAGTGATGGCATAATGTTCAGTCCTAAAGGGGACATTTACATCAACATATCTAAGGCATAGGGATTCTTGTTAATTAGGGAGCAGAAGGAATATATATAAAAAATAGATGACAGATATAGTTGTGAAATGTTGATTCTGGGCAAGACAGATAATAGCCATAACTTCACAAGATATTGGCTGCAATATGCCAACATAAGTCTGAGTCCATCAGGAACCAAACATGAATAAATATTGTCTACAATAGACTATATTGTCTATAATAGATTCTTATGTTATAATAAATATTTAATCTAATCTGGGGTTTCCACTTCACCTTAGATCATTCGGTTCTCAGATACCAGACACAAAATGTATTTATGATAAGCCTTAATCAGCACTAGAGCTGGGTAGATCATTACCCTCTATACTATTATGTTCTACTTCCTTAACAATAGCCCCGAATTATAATTTGCCATGTTCCATCTGGGAATCTCTTAAATCCAACTGGCCAGTCCTTATGGCCATGTTTTTGTGACTCACTTACCACATGTCATCTTCTCTCTCCACATTCTCTCTTCTCCTTGTAGTGGTCCTCCTCAGACACCATGCCTGGGAGCCAAAACCCTGCCTACATCTCTTTTGCCCAGCTATAGGCTGTAGGCATCTTTATTCAACCAATAGTTTTAAATTAAGGAACAAGGTCCTATATTATCACTTGGGGTAATTGCAGATTCTCTCATCCCTGGAGACAACCAGGCCTTGGAGTCCAGTATTTAGCATTATAGTACATAGGAAAAGACAAAACTCCAACACTCTTGAGTAAGATGCAATCATTGTCTACCATTTAGTACCTGCTGAGGTGTCTACCACATTCCAGTACCTATTTCTAAACACACAGTCACAGAGATAATTCTAGATCAATTCAAGTAAGCAAGCAAAAAGTAAGTCATCAGTGTTTGAAAGAAGACTGTAGGCAAGAAAGAGGAGCTAAGTGGAATAGCAGAATTAGAGAATGAGTTGGTATGTGGTTCTGTATAGTATAACATTGATATTCTATGCTCTCACAGTATGACCATTGCTCACTTTGAAATTTATAGACTGGTTTTCTTTAATTATTGTTACATGGAGATGTATGTATATGTATCATAAATACATAAAGTGGGGCATATATTCTCAGTACTTTTAATGTTGTATAAAATATTCTATGTACAATTAAAAAGAAAAATCATTCCCATCACTGTTTCTTGTAAGAGTTATAGGCCAAAGATGGTCTGCTAAAATTTGTTAAATCTCTGCTTCATTAATTTATTAAATAGGCTCCTGTTTATAGTTCCTGCATTGATAATTATCTTTCTTTTCCTTTTCCCTTTTCCCCTTGGCTCAGGTGTCTACAGAGAAACTCAAGACCACTTATTGGTGGCTCCAATGCAGTCAGTGTCCTGAAATGTGGGAGGTGCTGGCCAGTCCTTAGTGACTGTCTGGGCACTGCAATCTCATTGCAGAACTGTTGGATGGGTACAGAGGTCACCTATACACTTTCAGTCCAGTCAGCTACCTCTGGCTGAGCAACAGTGAATTCATTCACCCTAAAATTCCTCCTTGGTTACAGCCTTCTCAGCAGCAGTAGTGGCAGTAGCACACTTCAGCAAAACTCGATAGCTGAAGTGTTTCTGTAGGAAATGACACTCACATTCAGCAGTGTTCTCAATGGCAACAATAGTAGGAGCTGCAAGCAACAGATTTTACCAGTCTCACCTCAGATTTATGATTTAGATATCATCACTTTTCTTTCTGTAGATGTACTGCTTCATCTGAAAGTCAAGGTTGATGCCACCTAAGTGGGTTCCTGCAGCAAGGAATTTGAGGACATCCTCCTTCCTCATCTGTAGGACATCAAGTGCTCTGGTACTCTGGATATTGTATAAGTTTCCCTTTAAGTTATGATGGGGATCAAGAACACCACCAAATGGACCAGTCCCTGGGCAGCACAGAAAAAGTATCTTAAACAGCAAGATTTCATATGGATCCTAGTAAATCAGTGAAGTACATGTCCCACACACAACTCTTCATCTGTTCCTAGGCTACCAGTTGAAGTTCTACCAGACAGAATGGATTGATGTGAAATGATGATGCGTCAGCCTCAACACTTGTTTTTCCCATTACTGTGTCCACATATCTGGCATAGACAAACTGCAGGGAGGATGAATTTATTTTGGCACACAAGTAAGGGGAATGTAGTCCACCCTGGCATGGAATGTATACTACTAGGATCATCTGGGGTCATGGTATTGTACAAAAGAAATACCACTAGCAAGTTGTCTTTTTCCACTTTAAAACAAACAAACAAATAAATAAACAAAGAATTAAATGGGCCTTGAGAGGTTGCTTGGATTGAAGACTGGTTGGTCCTCTCTTCGAGGAAGGTCATCTTTTTCAAATGAGCATGGAGGTTTGGGAGGGACACACAAGGAGCAGTGAGGGAGAAACCTAGACAGCCAGAAGAGCAGAATCAACCCTGGTGATCAATGGAGTGACAGATGTCACAGCCAAACACAAACCAAAGAGCAAGCATGGGCTGGACTTACGCTTCCCCATTTATGTAGCAAATATGCAGCTTGGTCTTCATGGGTACCACAAGAGAACTGTATCGGGGATTGTCCCTGAATCCGTGCTCTGCCTATAGATCCCATTTCTTTAAATGGGCCACCTTGTCTGGCCTCAATGGGAGAGGATGTGTCTAGTCATATAGTGATTTGACGTGAGGGGGATGGGGTAGAGGTACCGGGGTGTTTTCCCCTTTCTCCAAGAAGGTAAGGGGGAAATGTGGAGAAGAGCTGGGTAAGGGATAATATTGGGGATTGGTTCTAATGCTTTGAATTAATTGAGAATCTGTGTATGCAAATGCAAAAGGTCCTTGTCCCCAATTGGTTTTTGATTGATCAGTAAAGAGCCAATAGCCAATGGCTGGGAAGAGGTGGGGAGCCGGGGCAGAACTTTTAGATTTCGTGGGCTAGGAACTCGAAGAGAGGAAAGGAGAATTGCCAGGTTTCGGGGGCAGATAGATCAGATTTAGAGCTGCAGAAGGAAAATCATCCTAAACGTAGGTGAGAAGGAATGCAGGGCCCAGGAAGGTCTGCCCAGAAGCATCTTAGGCAATAAAAGACTAGGAGGCTACACAGAAGGAACAGGGCAGCAAAGATCAATCATAGATTTAGAGGTGAGTACCAAAGGGAAATCCATGATAGCCTGGCAGAGGATTAGAACTTCCCAGCCTTTGAGATAACCAAGGCGTTTCAAAAATAAGTTAATTTGTGTATGTCTTTCATTCGAGGACCCAAGGAGTTCCTGTGTGGGTGGCAGAGAGCACGGAACCTTCAGAGAGCAGAAAGTGTTATCCAACTACCACAACAGGATCCTGGGAGGAGGGGTGACATTCAGCGGTAAAATGAAAAGACAAATAAGTTAATTTAAAAAATCAGTCCAGGATTCTATTACATGGATGGTGTCATGCACACTGAGTAAGTGGATAATCCTCTTAGCATATTTCTTTCAATACACATCAAAATTTGTTTCTCATTAATGCCTTAGGAATTTCTTAATTCAATCAAATAATCAATCAAATCATATTATTTGAAGGAATAGCTAAATATCTACAGTATTAGATACATACAAGCAGATGGAGTCTAAAGAGCAGTCAGTACACTGAAGAAACTTTGTGATTGCTGTTGATGGAAGAAGCAGTAGGAATCTCAATTTTGTGAAAAATGACACTTTGCTGCAGCATTTTGTACTGTCTACATCCCGTTGCTTTTATTGTGTATGTAAGAGACATCACATGTGCCCACACCCTGGTCACTACCAGTAAGAGGGATAAGACAATAGAACAAATGAATGACTGCAGTCTCTTTCTACTTCCTGCCCAAAGTGGAAAGACATAAAGAAAATAGACCATCAAGTAATGGCTATAAAGATATGTGAGTTACCTTGGAAGTATTTGAGGGAGAATAACTGTGATAATAAAAAAATTAAAAACATCTTGAGACATAGAACAAAAAATTCATGGTCAGCAAAGACCACTAACAACTTGTTAAAATTAGCCATAATAATAATAATTTTGAGCCTCTTCAGGGGCAGAGTGACCAAAAACAGAAAAAAAGAAGCAAGGCTGCAAAGGCATACAAGTCTAAACAAGCAAATGAGTAATGGGTCATCTGGTACTCTTGAGTCCGAGGATTCATGGTCAAAAATAACTAGTCTACGCAAATTGCTGATGTTTAAAATATCCAATCATGTGTAACCACGCCAAATCTCCATGCTCTTCCCACCCCTACCTATAAAAGTTCCAAACTTTCTGGGTCTTGGGCGAATCCTCTGTCTCCTGCGTGAGACATGTTTCGAACTGAGGGTCCCCTCGCTATTAAACTGCCTTTTTGCTAATTGCATCAAGACCGGTCTCTTGTGTGTCCTTGGGTGGTGAGAGGTTATTCCCAGATCAGCATGAGGGACTCCCCCTTGTGAGGTCCTTTCATAACCACTTGAGAGTAAAAGTCAATGTAAAATTCAGAAATATTAAAATACAAATTTGCCAGTGGAAATGATATTGGTGGGCTGTCAGTCACATGGAGGGGAAAAAGTGCGAGAGTAAAACAAGTAAAAGAGAAATGATCCAAATGCATTATGCGCTTGTATAGAAATGCAGTGATGAAACTCATTACATAACACTGCACACTAATGCCTCAAGCATGTGAACATGAATTTTTAAATAATAAAATCACACATTCAAGCAAACTCAAACAAAACCAAAGGACCAAATCTTAGGTCCTTAGGTAGTAGACAATGTAGGATGGGCAGAGCACAACCTCACTATAGCGTGTGGTAAAACATCCAAGGGGAGGGAACAATTTGACTGTGAATTCAAAGTGTTAAGAAGGGAGATGTGAGACCACAGAACAACACTGGAGAATGAATGATGAGTTAGGATGGACTATGACTTAGGATGAACTCTGGGTTAGGAAATACCCTCCAACTTAATTACTGTTGAATAGAAGACAGAGAATCAAATGTTTTATCTGAAAATAGGAATTCCTGCATTTTAGATAATTAAGCTCTCAAAGCCATGCATCTTTGCTAAGTATGCTGTATAGTTTTATGTCAGCTCGACATAAGCTAAGTCACCTGAGAGGAGGGAACTTCAATTAAAGAAATGCCCCTATAATACTGGATTGTAGACAAGCCTATAGGGCATTTCTTAACAATGGGGAGGACTCAACCCATTTTAAGTGTTGACATCCCTGGGTTGCTGATCCTGGCTTCTATTAAAAAAGTAGGCTTATATTCTGTTTATGTATTTATCTAATATTTATTTATTTTATTTTTTCCAGAATTTAGTTTTGTAATTGACATTATACCTCATTTACACCCTGCCCTTCTCTCCTTCCTGTCTCACCCTTGCAAGCCCCACCTACCATTAAGCCCCTCTCCTCTTCTGAGAAAGAAAAGCCTGTCTTGGGTGCCACCTCATCCTGGGACATCTATTCCCACAGTACTAAGCACCTCCCCTCTCACTGAGGCCCAACCAGTCAGTCCAGGTAGGGGACACAAAACACACACACACATACACATACACCACACAAAAAACACATACACACATGCACATTTACATGCATGCACAACACATATTAAAGTAAATAAACATGGCATATCTATACACAGTATCACACACATGCATTCATACATACACCCACATAAAAATAATGAATGAATGAATGAATGAATGAATGAATAAATAAATAAATAAATAAAAATAAGGAAAGCAAGCTGAGAAAGATATGAAGAGCAAGCTAGTAAACAGCACCCCTCCATGGCTTTGCATCAGCTCCTATCTGCAGGTTCTAGTCCTGATTTCAGTTCTTGTCCTTTCTTTCTTCAGTGATGGATTACAATATGGAATTATAAGTGAAAGAAACCTTTTTCTCACATAGTTTCTTTTGGTCATGGTGTTTTATCACAGTAATAGTAACCTTAACTAAGTAACTAAGAAGAAATGAACCAACCAACTATGGGTCCAGGAAACTAATAGTACAGGTAACACAGCCTTGAACATAAATGTAAATAGTAGAAGTTGTGAACTGCATTTCAGAGGAAAGTGGAGTGCTTTTAGGTCAAAATGGTAGCCCAATCTTTGAGAAGAGAATTGAGCAGAGGTTATAAAAATTTGAGTTGAAGGGTTGGGTAAACTCCTCTATGGCTGGGTTACCTGTGTAGATTAATCTTCATTTTTAACTTCATTGGAATTGTAATCAAGTAAGAAATAAGGTACTGAAAACTCCTATAATGGAATTTATTGATGAAGTTATTGGGACAATAAATGATACTGGCAGTTAGATGAAAGGACAGCTGAGGAAAAACTTGGCTTTTTGTCTGCTTTTCTTCACTTCCCTTCTTCCCATCATACTGTCAAGTGTATCTACCCTTCTTGAGTCTTGCTAAAGTTATGCCATTCTGTTGTTGCTATTGACATCTGATTCCTTGGACTTCAAGGACGGAATAAGGAAATTGGCTCTCCGGGAATCCTCTAAGTTTCTAGAACCAGATTGGAACTGTCAAGGCCTCTAAACTCATTATTATACAGCCACCATGTTTTCAGTCACTCCAGTGTGCAAGCAGTCATTGCTAGCCATTCCAGGCTTCCCCTATAAGATACTTGTGTAAGTTTGTTTTTAATATATTGTTTTCTTCTATAGGATACTAATGCAGTACCCCATATTGCTCTTAGGCTCCACCTTCACCTCTAATGTAAATTAACTTAGTTTTAATATTGCTCATACTACAAGGGCCCTATAGATATTTATGAGAAATGTGGCCATGGCTCTATCATTTTCTAGGCAGTCATCATTACCAAAAAACTCACAAGCTTGGGGTGAGGGGTGTAGACAGTCACATAGTCTATATCTCAGTTTGTTAAAATAAGTAACAGGAAGCTAATACAAAATACATTCTGTATTTTGGTCTAAGAAGAAGAATGCTGGGATGAGTTTTGAACAGCCACAAATGTGAATTGGATTTGGGGGCATGGATCATGGTGGAGGTCCCATGTGAATTGGGGTGGAGAGTAATCAACTGGCCTTTCTGGTCACATCACTTATACCTCAGGAGAATATGATTTACAAAAGTAAACCACAATATGATGAATTGAGAAAAAAATGGGAGATGTCCCTACTTTTTCTCTCAGGAAGGTAGAAATGCTTACATTTCTATCTTGTTCACAATTTATGATTTTTTTTATTATTTCATGCCCTTTCATGTGACAAACTCTTTTATTTTTCTTTTGTGCTTTTTAAATCATTTGACCATGATTTTTAAAATTAATTGCCCATAATTCTATATTTAGCACACTTCAAATTCCTTGCTTCTTCTTGGAATCCTGGAAGACCTTAAAAAAAGAAAAGAAAAAACCCTCTTATTGATGATATGAAGTACAGTGTTTGCTTCCATAGTTAAGCAGATACTACTTTTTATAAAGTATTATGGTCACTGTCATTTGATCTCTCCCTCTATTAGCTGGTGAGATGAAATGACTTATACTCAAGAGCAGGCTTCAAATGACAGAGCACCATCTAAAGTTATAAGGTTTAGCCGCTGCAGCAGATGTTCAAATCGTAACATAGAATCACAAAAGCCATAAAATAGTACCAAGGAAACATGACTCCCTTAGAATTGTTTGTGCATCCCAAAGATATTGAAGTGATTGGATCGCCAAATTGTACTGACCCGAGCTGCTGGTCCAGTCCATGGGTCAGGGTCTAGCAAGAGAGAGAGTGGGGATGGAGGGGAAAGAGATGCAAAGAATGGAGACAAGACAGAGAGTTTGTTCAAGTTCCTCTTTTATTGAAAGGAAATCCTGGGTATTTATACCCTTTATCACATGCCTTGCCCTCGTGGACAAGCAGGGGAACACAGCTGAAGGCGCTCTGCCAAGTGCCTTGTAGCCGTGGAGACCACGTGCGCCTTGCAGCTGGGGGCACTAAACAACAAAACAAGATATGTGAGAAAAACAAGATGTTTATCAGAGTGTGATCAGCTGTTGTGGGCTGTTGAAAACAAGTCTCTTGTCAGGGTATATGGCTCTAAATGGCTGCAACGATGATAGCCGCTTCTGCTAGGAGCCGGCTCCCAACACCAAATGGTAAGCCAAAACCTGAACTCTAAGACCTCAGTCACAATAATATTATTAATGAATTACAACATTAAGAAATATCAAGACTACTAAAGGAAACCCACTATAAATACAAATGTTCAATAAAACATGATGAATTTTTTAGAGCAGAATATCTGTAATAACATAAAATCATAATATAAAACATCCCAAATAAATTAGATCAGGGAGAAGTTAAATTTAAGGAATTATTATATTTCTTTAATCATAAATATAGACTTGTTTGTCATGACAATGGTTTTTAAAAACTCTGAGAAAAGACCATGAGACCAAACATTTCAACTCTTAAGGTTAAGGCCATTACTGAAACATACATTAAATGCATGGGTAACATATCTGAGGAAATTATAGCTAATGACTCCTCAAATCTTGAAATGGCATGTTTAAAATCCCAAATGGGTGTTTAAAATCCCAAAGAAATGTGACAAGTATAAACAATCTATTCAGGCCCCATTCACTTATCAAGCTGAGTGAGTGGAACAAAAGGTGAATGTAAACCTGCACAGTAAGGTAGATGATTAGGTCTACATCTGTCAGAGCAGAAGCACTGCACACAAGAGAAACATAGAATGATGTATTTTATATTATGCCTATTGCTATCAAGCAAATGGAAAAACTTAAATTATTATTTAAACACATATTAATAAAATTCTC
The DNA here is from genome assembly GCA_021653895.1 of Mastomys natalensis. Classification (NCBI taxonomy): domain Eukaryota; kingdom Metazoa; phylum Chordata; class Mammalia; order Rodentia; family Muridae; genus Mastomys; species Mastomys natalensis. Next base: position 255,261 of record JAJTUV010001467.1, on the reverse strand, counting down.
AAAAATGAAGCTATTTCTCCAGAAAGTATCTTAAGGAATCCGTCACTTATACTAAGGAGGTAGAAACTGACAATCATGACGACTCAGGAAAGAATTTAAAATAATAAAAAAATAGAGAAAGATGAATATAAATAATGAAATATCAAATATTTTATCCACTCAATAAATCAAAACCACACTAAGAGAAAAAAGGGGCAATTGAAGCAAGTGCTCAAAAAAAATCTTATCGCACTCAATAACTAACCAAAGTGTAAATGGAATTAACTGTGCAAGTAAATATCCTGTGCAATTGTCCACTCTTACTGACAAAAAGGCGCACAGAATCTGATGTTGCAAAATCATATTGCAAAAAAATGGAACTTATTGTCAAAACCTTTGCAATTTTGCTGTTTTACGCTGGATGAAGATTCACTTAGAATCATATACTTCCTAAATTAAAGTATGTTAACCATCATCATTGAATTCTGCTTATTAGATGTGAGGGTCGCTCACCAGCCACAACCATCCAATCATCTTCAGGCAGTGCATGGGAATCTGTAACAAACTAGGCTGGAAGAGAGATGCAAGAAGGTATAATTTCAGACTTGAAATATGAAACCAAGATAGATGTCAATAGCATCACACTTTCCCAATTTAATAGAGGTAATATTCAATATTTAGTTTCTAAATAAATTACTAATCATTCCTACAAAGAGATGAGGGATAACATGAAAAATGAAAAGCACACCTGTGTGATTTCCTGGGAGCTATCAATCCTGATGCTATATGAGAAAGTGTATGTAAATTCACCATGGCTAGCATGCTAAAAAGCTAAGAAAAAGTATAAAAAGCAATAACCATTCCATCCCTATCTTTTTAGAAAGTATTAAAAATCATCAAAGAAAAACTGGGGTGGGAATAAGTTGGCAGAGCACGAATATGGGCAGAGATAGAGCCTTAGTTATCAAACATAAGTGTACTTTTACCATTCCTTTGGCATATGTAGGCTTGTACTATTTTTCAAGGTTTGATGATCACTCTAAACTCACACATCTTCTTTCAGCCCATGTTATTCTTCTCAAATTGAAGAATGTGAACAACTTTTTTTGTCCAGGGGCTATACATCTGAGGTCTTTAGTTGAGGTGAAAAACACAAGTTAGAAAATATTACTGAGAGCCATCATCTTCATACCCAGGTCTCATAAGTCATAATTTACTGAAAGAAAACAAATAGTAAGACCACAGGGGATTAACACTTCTGGGCAGATCTGTTTCTAAGCCTGTGTTTACCTACTAATTGGAGGGGAGCCATTTGAAGTTATGCAAATACATAATAGTTTGAAGAAAGAAGTGAAAAACACCACATAAAACTTTCTAAGTATTAGCTAAACAATATAAATGATAAATATTAAAACACTAAGTCCATGTGTCTATGACTTGACTATTTCAAGAGAATGTCAATATGCAGGCCATATAGAATGTAAGAAAAGAGGCTTTGACCTTCTGCTTAGAGTGTATAAAATTATCTCACATGCTCAGGCCCTCTTTCCATAACTCAAAGAGAATTATAGTATGGGTAGAAATGTGTCACCCCAGAAAAATTCTCTTTTTTCAGATTTAGGACCAGATAATATAACCCAAATTTGGAAATATAGAGTTTGAAACTATCATCTAATTAGATGAACTCAATAGGGTAATTTTAAGACAGCATGACTGAAGTCCTTTAAACAGACTAACAATATAAGTTATAGTAACAGAGATGGGTCTTAGCACATGCAGTCAAAGATACCTATGAATGAAACCACACAACATGTGGCAAATAGTTGCATTATTGTGAGATTATTTTATATTCTATCAATTGCATAGGTCTTGAGAATTTTGTATATGGCAGCATATGTTTCAGTGTTGACAGGTTGAGCGTGCCTGGATCTATCATAGGACAAAGAAGAATCAATGAAGTATTCACAGGCCATATTCTACTCTGCTCATTAGTGGGTTGATGGTCGCTTGCAGAGGGTTGGCTTTCATTGTCTTTGTGTACTCACAGGTAGCTGACCAAGCTCCAGTGGATAGCCTTAGACCATTGTCATTCTGGAAACTCTGGTTAAAGTCATTTAGTCCACAAGGAATAACAGAAAGACATGATTGTGTTAACGGGACTTATAAAGAGGATAGGAGAAAGACAGAAAAGGGTGAGCATGAGAGTAACAAGAATGTCCTTCAAGTATGCATAAAATTGTCATAGAAGAAAATGAATAGACATATATGTATGTATACTAATCTAAATAATTCTTCCATATCACTACACATATCCCTATGCTATAGTAGCAATAAAGATTCATTAAGGAACAAACTCCTGGTCAAGAGAATATTATCTTTAGCCTGGGTGGAGATATAACATTCTACTTCTGACAGGGAGTCCTCTAGATGATGGACCACCCTTAAAATTTTATGCCTAACCCAAGAAACATGGGTCTACCATGAGATGTCTAAGAGATAACCAAAATATTATTTTTTATCATATACTTTCTTCCAAATTCCATTCTGTAGTGCAGTCTGTTGGAGTATAGCTATGTTGCTTTCTAAGTATACCCAAATTTTTCTGAGTTACTTAGAAAAATAATTTTTCTTCTGTTTTTCTAAGCGTGTTTTTTTCCCTAAGAATAATTTGCTTCACATTTTCCCTAATGTTGTCTTCCTGACATGTGGCTTGTTATCTGCCATGTGTCTGTTTATTGCTTAAGTCATGTGGCTTGATTTTCTCTACTTTTCTTCCACACAGCTACTGAGATTTACAGCTTGCCTCCCCCAGTACTTGTTTTTATATGTAATAAATTTTTCCTTGAGCTTCTGGTTGAGTCCAGTTTTAAATTATCTTATTAATGTTACTAAGAACCCCAAGAAACAAAGGACTTCAACTTCCCTAGCATCATCTGGTAAAGACACCAGGATTCCCCAAATATCTGTTAGCACCTTTAAGGGCTATTCCTCTACTCCTCTAGTCTGATTGATGACTTTACAAATATGGGAGTGATTTGTCCACAGAATTTGAAGGTGGTGTCAACTGGGTATATATAAATTGTGGACACAAGGGTGGCACAGGCTAGAAGAGTACAGGATATGGATATTTATGTAAATGTATTATGACATTTCCTCCACAGAACAGAAAAAATGGGCTTGATCCTCGCTATGGCCTTGAATGATTGATGAATCCTGCCTGATTATCTATCAATATATAACAATGTGCCCAGAAGTGGATTGGTAGGTGAATTTCAGAGACTGTGTGTTCATGAATAAGGGATTCAAATCTTCCTCCTTTGTAAAGAGCCAGAAGCTCCCTATTACTATCCCTTCAAACAGGACCCTAAAGCAGCAGTCATCAGTGTTCAGTGACAGGTGTGGTAACTTTGCAGGATTCAAACTGACAGCGCCATTTATTTGACAAATGAGGACCTATGTTTAGTCCCAGTAATAAAAGAGGATAAAAGAGTTGTTAAAACAACCCCCAAAAGTGTAAAGAGACAATGTATCTGTGGATCAAACTGCTTTTTGAACTTTAAAATTGTAAAGTGAAAACTTGAAGTACAGAGCATTAAACTGCTTCCTAAATTACTGTATATAAATCCACAGATAAATGCTACTCAGTCTTGGTCAGAGAAGCTGCTTTTTCCATAGAATTACATTAAATAGAGAAATTAACACGTTCCTAAGATACTAAGTGACTGTTTGAGGCTCAGCCCTCAGTGAGACAGTAATATCATACCTTCGAAAGCCCAGGGAACATGCTAAGGAGGAAGCAGAAATGATGTAAAAGGTAGAAGGATGGTTAAGGCTATTTCTAGAAAGGGCTCTTTGTTGCAATGTAGTTGATGAGGCAGGAGCTGGGGAACGGAGGGGAGAAGGAGATCACAGACATTCACATGTGAAACGTGGCCTGAGTGGAAAGATTCAGTGCCTTTAGCCCAATTTGGATTCATTTATCCAGGTAGCATCTTGGAAAATCATCGTTATAAAAAATTGGAAAGAGTGGGTGTGTTGAGGTTTGGTCTTTTGTAATCCATTGCAATGGTGAGTGCAGGCCCCCAGGACCAGGCTGCCCCAGAGACAAGAAAGTCCTCATGTAGACCTTGACTCCAAGTTATTTCTGATTGGTAAATAAAGATGGCAACAGCCAACAGCTAGGCAGAAGGGACATAGGTAGGGCTTAAGTTTCCCAGGTTTAGGGTCAGAAGAGAACTATAGCAACAAGAAGGTGCAAGAGAAGAAGGTACAGGATGGGGAAGAAGATGCTGCCATGGGTTAAGAGTTAAGAGAACATGGCCCTGAGGGTTAGCCAAATGGAGTGAAGAAAGCCCAGATGAAACACAGTAAGTATGAAGTAATAACTCAGGGTTGTCAATAGGAAAGTAGATTCTAACAGCATAGAGGGTAGGCAGTTGCTCAGCTCTTGTCCTGTTTCAGGCTTATTGGAAATATAAAAGTGGTTTGTGTTTTGTTTTGTTTTGTTTTTTAAATCCAGGAACTAAATGATCTAAGGCAGGGTAGAAACCCTGGGTTGGGATAAAATAATTTCAACAACATGGGTGCTATGTAACTGACCCCCTATTATGTTGTCTCACATCCCATAAGTTCCTTTTGCTGTCTTACAGGCCAGGTTTGTGACACCATCAAGTTTGTGTGTGTATGTGTGGGGTGACATAAACACACACACACACACCACACACACACACACACACGAAACTCTACTTTCTTTTAACAAGTACTGTCCATTTGTCTCTGTACCAGTCATTATAATAAAGCACAGGAACTGGAAAACTCCATACTCAAAGCTCTACCTCTAGCACTGTTACAGGTACAATGAAGAACTATGCAGGAAATGGTACTAACAATCTGTTAGTCTAAAGAACCAAGTCTGAAATGTGGAGACAACATCTCATTATTTAGGTCTCCTGGAAGAATTTGAGACCAAAGTGCCTTCAACAGTGAGCAGAGTCCTAAGACATCTAGCTTGAGGGAACTTCACCTCTTAGACAAAGGCCTAGAATACTCATTAGGAAGTAAAATATTTGGGATATATTTTGACTAGAGAGGGAAGTCTTAAGTTAGAGCCACAACTGAACTGGTTCCATCAAAGAACCTTTAAGCCATGACTGGAAATTTTCTGATTGTTATAGTGGCAAAACCTCTTAATGAGGCTATCAATTTTGGATTATCAAGAGATGCAATACTTTCATCAGATGAAATGATGTTACATGGAAGGAACAGAACTGAGCACACCCGGTCTTCAAAGACCCTTCTTGTTTATCACAGGAAAGCAAAGCCTCACCCTTGGAATGGCTATGCAAAGCCTTCATATAGAACTAAAACCTATGATACTTTCAAAGAAAATAGATGTTGTGGCACCAGGGTGTCCCTACTCCACCTAAATCATGCTGTAGCCACCATAGGCAAAAATGATTCAAATTTTTATTTGGGGCAACCATTGTAAGCCATCGCATTGCATCATGTAGAAGTTATTCAAGAAATAAGGAGGCACCTACATAAACTGCAAATAAACTAACAATATGCCGCAGTGTCCTCTTTACACTGATATATTCATCACACTATTTCCCATGCCTCAATTATTTCCAATTCTCTTCACCTTAATCCCTCCCACCACCTTCATGTCTTCTTCTTTCTATTCTTTGTAAAATAAACAGGCAAAGGGGAAAAAAAAAAGCCAAAATGCTAAAATTCAAAAAAATAACTCAGAGAAAGGCAGTGTTTCATTTTCAGTCCTACTCTTCTTGTTCCTTTCTAAAAATTTTAATCATAAAATATCCAAGAGTAGTACTCCATTGTGTAAGTGTACCACATTTTCTGTATCCATTCCTCTGTTGAAGAACAGCTGGGATCCTTCCAGCTTCTGGCTATTATAAATAAGGTTGCTATGAACATACTGGAGCATGTGTCCTTGTTATATGTTAGAGCATCTTTTAGGTATATGCCCAGGAATTGTATAGCTGGGTCCTTAGTACTACTCAGCTATTAAAAACAATGAATTCATGAAACTTTCAGGCAAATGGATGGAACTAGAAAATACCATCCTGAGTGAGGTAACGCAATTACCAAGGAACACACATGGTATGCACTCACTGATAAGTGGATATTAGCCCAAGAGCTCACAATACCTAAGATACAACTCACAGACCACATGAAGCTCTTGAAGAAGGAAGACCAAAGTGTGAGTGCTTTGGTCCTTCTTAGGAGTAATAAAATACTCACGGGAGCAAATATGGACAAAGTGTGGGACAGAAACTGAAGCAGAGGCCATCTAGAGACTGTTCCACTTGCGTATCTATCCCATGTGCAGTCACCAAAGGCAGACGCTGATGTGGATGCCAGGAAGTGCAGGCTGACAGGAGCCTCATATAGCTGTCTCCTTAGAGGTCTGCCAGAGCCTGACATATACAGAGGTGGTCGCTCACAGCTAACCGTTGAACTGATTATGGAGTTCCCAATGGAGGAGTTAGAGTGAAGAGTGAAGGAGCTGAAAGGGTTTGCAGCCCCATGGGGAGAGCAACAATACCAACCAACCAGAGCTCCCAGAGTCTAAACCACCAGCCTGGGAGCACTTAGGGAGTGACCCATGGCTCCAGCTGTATATGCAGGGGAGGACTGCCTTGTTGGGCATAGGTGGGAGAGGAAGCCCTTGGTCCTGTGAAGGTTGGATGCTCCAGTGTGGGAGAATTCGAGGGTGGGGATGTGGGAATGGGTGGGTGGGGGCACATCCTCATAGAAGCAGAAGGAGGGGGATGGAATAGGGAGTTTCTGGGTGGGGGAATGGGGAAAAGGGATAACATTTGAAATGTCAATAAAATATCCAATAAAAAAAATCAATTTAAAAGAAGGGGAAAAAAAAATTAAACATACATGAGTAGGTTGCCTGTTCCTGACCAACTTATGTCAAGCCTCCTGATTTTGTTATCTTTGATTGTTTATTTTGTCCCCTTTCTACTGGCAGTATAACATGGATATAGAGTCTTTGGTTATATGCTCAAGAGTGATATGAGATGGGATATCCATTATAGTGCTTTAAAGCTATTCCATGCTGGTTTCCATAGCGGTTGCACCATTTTGTACTCTCACGAATAGTGAGTAAGTATTCCCCTTTCCTCTCATCCACATTAGGCTATTTTCATTCATTTTTAATTTCTTTTCATTTTCATTACAATATAATTTCTTCACTCTCCAATTCTCTTTCATCCTTATAACTCTTCCCCTCTTCCATCCCTCCCATGTCCTCGCAACTCTTAAAATATTAGCCTCTTTTTCTTTATTATTGTTATATATGAATGTATGGAAAAATTGATAAATGCAACCCGGTGAGTCTATATTGGTTGTCTCTGTATATATGCTTTTAGAACTAGCCATTCTGTATTAGACATCTAGTCAGCAGTTTCATCTCTGAGATAGGCTTTCTCTCTTTCATCAGATATTACTTACTTGTAGCTCATTGTCTAAGGGTATTTCCCCCTTCCACACTACTATGTATACTGGTGTTGGCAGTTTTCAAGGATTATTTATGAAACTATATTGTTGAGGGATTATGGGTATGTATACCCTGTCATTTCTAGCTGAGACAATATTAAAGAAAAATTTCCAAAATCTTTTTGCTGTGTTCATGAATTCATTTTCCAATTACTATATATGAAAACTTTACATTCATTTTAATCAGGTATGTTGTTTTATAAATTCCATTTTTGTTGTGCCTTTATCAGTTTTAAGGATTAGTGTAATGTTGTTTGTACAAAGTTTGGGAATATTTTTTCATTTTACATTCTATAGAATATTTTGAGATATATTGAGATCCTTTAGATTTTGAGAGTATAAGTTTCTTGTCTTTCCCACTTTGTTCAGAGTAATACTGGTGCCCCAATTAAGATTACTATTGCTATAATGAAACATCAACATCAAAGAAAATAGGAAAGGAAAAGAATTATTTCATATTACAATTCCAGGAAACATCCATCACTGAGGAAAACTGGAGCAGGTACAATGCTAGAATTTGGATGTAGGACCGGAGGTCATGACAGAATATTTCTTACTAAAATACTTCAAATGACTTGCTTAGTTTGCTTTAGCATAAACCTCAGGCCTTGAGAAGACAAGCCCTGTTAGGCCCTCAATAATCAATCATAATTACAAAAATATAGGTGGGTTTGGTGATACATGTCTTTAATCCCAGCACTAGTGAGGTGGAGGTGGGTGAAGCTTTGAGTTCAAAACCAGCCTGATCTACAGAACAAGTTCAAGGAGAGCTGGGGCTACAGAGAAAAATCCTATCTCAAAAAGTAATATAAAATAAAAACAAGACAGAGACAGAGAGACAGACAGAGACAGACAGACTTGGAAAGAAAAAGCTCAATCTTATGTAGGCATTTTCACCATTAAATTCGTACAGAAAGCTCTATCTTGTGTTGAATAAAACAAACAAAAATACTAGCAAGCACAAATGCTTAATTACAAAATTAGGAAATGGTCGTTTATTTTCCTTTTAACAGAAACAAGTAGTGTTATTCTACTTTGAAGATCTGCTAGAACTAATACTTCTGGTTTTTTTAACAGTGGGGGATTTTTAATTATCTCCATCTTATTGGCTGCTATATGGTTATTTATTTATTTAATCTTGATATGAGTTAAGACACACACATCTACTCATTTCTTATAAACTTTTCAATTCAGTGGACTTTAACATTATTAAAGTTATAGCCTTAAGACTTTGAATTTACTGTAATTTTTTCTTTTCTTTTAGAATATGGTTCTATTGATTTGAATCTTCTCTTTCTTTGGGGTTGAAGATGTATCAAACTTATCAATCTTTTCAAAGAAAGATTTGTTTCATTAATCCATTATATATTTTTGTTGTATTTCCATTTCATTAATTTCAGACCTGACTTTGGTTATATATTTCTATCTACTTTTATATGGTATTGTATGTTCTTTTTTGTTTGTTTTGTTTTAGTATTTTTCGCCATGAACTCCAAGAGAAACATAAAGCATTCATATACAATCTGTCTCTGTCTCTCTGTAGGTACTTACTCTTTTTTAAAAAACAAAAAAAAACAAAAAAAACCCTCCAGATTTTATTCCCCTCCTGGTCCACACTCTGATTGTTCCACATCCCATACCTCCTCCCTACCCTACTGTCCCTCCCTCCATCCTGTCCAAGAGGATGTCCTCATTACCAACCTCTACCCTACCAGACCTCTAAACTCCTAGGGCCTCCAGTCTCTTGAGGGTTAGGTGCGTCTTCTTTGACTAAACCCAGATCAGGCAGTCATCTGCTGTATATGTGTTGGGGGCCTCATATTAGCTGGTGTATGCTGCTGGGTTGGTGTTCCAGTATCTGAGAAATCTTGGGTACTTACTCTTGTAAACTTTTCTCACTCAATTATGTTCATTGTGTCCCATATATTTTGGTATGTTCTTTTTTGATTTTCTTTCCATTCCAGATTTTTAAAAAATTTTCTTCTTGATTGCATCCTTCACATGATTATTATACTATAGTGTATTGTTTAGTTTCCATGAGTTTTTATACTTTGTTTTTCATAATGTTTATTTTAATTCTTTAAAAATTTCACAAAATGTATTTAAATCATATTCACCCTCTTTCCTCAATACTTTCTGTATCCACACCAGCACCCTAACATTTAATTTCAAGTTCTTTTTTACATCAAAGAAGTTTTATAGTTCTTGCCCATGAGCTAAATTAAATGTGCCTATGGACTGATAGCCAGATGTGTGAAAGAAGGATTGGGGAATTTGTAGCTTTGGAGAGAAAGCATTTTCAGTTGGAGTAGAATAGCTTCTAGATATGGCTGATGCTGAGGGCCATACAGAAAACATGTGGAGTTAATGCCAAAGAAACACACATATAATAATAGACCAGATCCACATGATCAACACTGTGAAGAGGACTGACCATCCATCACCTAAAAGCTACAGTCTCATTATGGGTATAAAACGTCATTTATAGAACAGAACTTCTTATCATTATCTGCTTCCTCTCTTATAGTTTTCTGGAAGAAGTTATAATACTATTCACAGGAAAAAATAATTCTAGACAGAGCTAAACATTCAGAATACTACTGACGTAGTAGTAAATCAGCCACAGTTCTATGACTGACTTGGGGGGAGCTAGAGATTAATCATAGGGCCTGCAATGTAATTCCCAAGCTACCATCATACTTATTCATAACTGTACTCTCCTTAAATCTATACTGACTCGATGACAGATCACATTAGATCTGGCATTTAATCTTCTAAGTTTCAAAACTTTTTATGTATGTTTATCACTGTTTCTTCTCCTCAAACTCTTTCCAGATCCTTCTTACCTCTCTACTCATCCAGCTTTATTCTGTCTCTCAAAACAAAAACAAACAAAACACACACACACAGACACACACTTAGCTAAACACAAAAGTGGAAGTCAAAATAAACAAATGAAAACCAGTAATATAGAAGGAACACTGACAAACTGCTTCTATAAAGTCACTCTGATACCTAATCCATGCAATTCAACAAAGAAGGAGAATTTCAGAACAATTTCCGTTGTAAACATTTATGAAAAATACTCAATAAAATACTTGAAAAGCAAATCCAAGAACACATCAAAGATATCATCCACCATGAAAAAGTAGGCTTCATCCCAAAGATGCAAGGATGGTTCAATATATGAAAATACATCAACATAATCCACCATATAAACAAACTGAAAGAAAAAAAAAAAAACATGGTCATCTCATTAGATGTTGAAAAACAAGTTGACAAAGTCCGACACTCTTTCATGAGAAAAGTCTTGTTGAGTTTATGGATACAAGGCCCATACCTAACTACAATAAAGGCGATATACAAGAAGATACCAAACGCAAACTGAATGGAGAGAAACTTGAAGCCATTCCACTAAAATCGGGGACAAGTGGCCCACTCCATGTATATTCAATATATAACTTGACATGTTAGGTCTAACTATAGGGAATCAAGAGGATACAAACTAACTATATTAACTATAGGGAATCAAGGATACAAACTAACATACTAACTATAGGGAATCAAGAGGATACAAATTGTAAAGCAAGAAGTCAAAAGTATTGCTATTTATAAATAATATGACAGTACAGATAAATGGCCCCAAAACTTCTACCAGAGAATTCTTTCAGCTGATAAACATTTTTAGCAAAGTAGCTTGATACAAAATGAACTCAAAAGAAAAAGAATCAATTGCCCTCCCTTACTTGAACAATAAACAGGTTGAGCAAAACTTCAGGGAAACTATATAAATAAATAAAATAATTTAATAATAATTAGAAAAGAATTCAAGAAAACAATACCGCGAATAGCTACAAGCTATTCACAATAGTCACAAATAATGTAATATATCTTAGTGTAACTTTAACCAAGCAAGACAAGAACATCATGTCTTTAAAGAAAGAAATTGAAGATATCAGAAGAAAGATTTCCCATGCTCATGGATCTGCAGGACTAAAGTAGTAATATGGCTATCTTTCGAGGAACAATCTACAGGTTCAATTCAATTTCCATCAATATCCCAACACAATTTTTTTTCACACCTTGAAAGAACACTACGCAACTTCATTTGGAAAATCAAAAAACCGAGGAAAAACTAAAGCAACCCTGTACAATAAGAGAACTTCTGAAGTTATCACTATTTCAAGCTGTACCACAAAGTAATAGTAACAATAATAATAATAATAACAGTAATAATACCCACGGTATTGGCATACAAACAGACAAATTGATTGATGGAATGGAATCAATGACCCAGTTAAACCCACACGTCTATGAACACTTGATATTTGACAAAGAAGCTAAAACAATTCAATAGGGGAAAAAAAACATCTTAAACAAATGGTGGTGGGACTTCCGCTTCCGGTGTGGGCCCAGGCAGCAGATCCCTGGAGGCAGCTCTGCACTGAACCTCACAAAACCGGCAGAAGTGGGGCACCCAGCAGCTCTGACCCAGGCAGTTCTCTGGTAAGGAGACAGCAACACCCACCCAAACAGGGAGTAACGGGACCCACCGGGACCCACTGAGACCCAGGGATTTACTCCCGCCCGGAGCGCCGGCTCCTTCCGGTCTGGGTTGGAGCTCCCAGCAGATCCCAGGCGGGAGCTCTACACCAAATCCCCCGAACCCAGGGAAGCAGGGCTCCTAAGAGCTCTAACCCAAGCAGCTTCCTACGCAAGGAGGCAGCAACACTTGCCCCAAACCGGGAGTAACTGGACCCACCGGGACCCAGTACTCACTCCTGGCCCCAGCACTGGTTCCTTTCCCGGGTTTTGGACCTGAGCGCGCAGCAGATCTCGGCAGCAATATTGCAAACAATCTCACAGAACCCAGAGGAAGCGTAGCTCCAAGGAACTCCAACTCAAGCAGCTCCTTAAGCAAGGAGGCAGCAACACTTGCCCCAAATAGGGAGTAACCGGGACCCACTGGGACCCAAGTACAAACTCCGGGCCCCAGCACTGGTTCCTTCCAGTTGGGCCTGGGCGCTCAGCAGATCGGGCGGCAACTCTGCGCCCAATCTCACAGAACCCAGAGGAAGCGTGGCTCCCAGGAGCTCTAACCCAGCAGCTTCTTAAGCAAGGAGGCAGCAACACACTGCCCCAAACAGGGAGTAACCAGGGCCCACAGGATCAGGAACTCACTCCTGGCCCTAAGCACTGATTCCTTCCGGTCCGGACCCAAAGCACTGAGCAGATCCTGGGCCCCCTAGCTCGAACCTCAGCAGCGACACCAACTTAAACGTTCTGACACAACCAAGAGAACAGGCAAAGACAGGTTCCAGCCAGAGACAGCACAGGTAGCACAAGGAGATCCAGAGGCAAAAGGCAAGAGCAAGAATACAAGGGCCAGCAACCCAAGAACACATGTCATCATCAGAACCTAGTTCTCCCACATATAGTCCTGAACTCCCATATCACCAGGAAAGCAAGAGTCAGACCTAAATCACTTTTAATGATGATGATGGAGGACTTTAAGAAGGACATAAATAACATTCTCAAAGAATCCGAGGAGAACACAGGTAAACAGGTAAAAGCCCTTAAAGAATCACAAGAGAACACAACCAAACAGGTGAAGGATTTATACAAAACCATCCAGGACATAAAAATGGAAATAGAAACAATAAAGAAATCACAAAGGGAGACTACTCTGGAGATAGAAAACCTAAGAAAGAAATCAGGAGTCACAGACGCAAGCATTACCAACAGAATACAAGAGATAGAAGAGAGAATCTCAGGTGCAGAAGATACCATAGAAAATATTGACACAACTGTCAAGGAAAACGAAAAATGCAAAAAACTCTTAACACAAAACATCCAGGAAATCCAGGACAAAATGAGAAGACCAAACCTAAGGATAATAGGTATAGAAGAGAGTGAAGATTCACAACTTAAAGGGCCAGTAAATATCTTCAACAAAATCATAGAAGAAAACTTCCCTAACCTAAGGAACGAGATGCCCATAATCATTCAAGAAGCCTACAGAACACCAAATAGACTAGACCAGAAAAGAAATACCTCGCGTCACATAATAATCAAAACACAAAATGCACAAAACAAAGAAAGAATTTTAAAAGCAGTAAGAGAAAAAGGCCAAGTAACATATAAAGGCAGACCTATCAGAATTACACCAGACTTCTCACCAGAGACTATGAAAGCCAGAAGATCCTGGTCAGATGTCATGCAGACCCTAAGAGAACACAAATGCCAGCCCAGGCTACTATACCCAGCAAAACTCTCTATTACCATAGATGGAGAAACCAAGATATTCCATGACAAAGCCAAATTTACACAATATCTTTCCACAAACCCAGCACTACAAAGAATAATAGCAGGAAAGACCCATTACAAGGAGAGCAATCATACCCTAGAAAGAGCAAGAAAGTAATCCACCTCCAACAAACCCAAAAGAAGATAGCCACACAAACAATGCCTCCCCTTTTAGCAAAAATAACAGGAAGCAACAGTCTCCTCTCCTTAATATCTCTTAATGTCAATGGACTCAATTCCCCAATAAAAAGACATAGACTAACAGACTGGATACGCAAACAGGATCCGACTTTTTGCTGCATACAGGAAACCCACCTCAGTGACAAGGACAGACACTACCTTAGAGTAAAAGGCTGGAAAACAATTTTTCAAGCAAATGGTCCTAGGAAACAAGCTGGAGTAGCCATACTAATATCGAATAAAATTGACTTTCAACTTAAAGATATAAAAAAGGATAAGGAAGGTCATTTCATATTTGTCAAAGGAAAAGTCAACCAACATGAACTCTCAATTCTGAACATCTATGCACCAAATGCAAGAGCACCCACTTTCATAAAAGAAGCCTTACTAAAGCTCAAAGCACATATTGCACCTCACACAATAATTGTGGGAGACTTCAATACCCCACTCTCAGCACTGGACAGATCAGGGAAACGGAAACTAGACAGAAGTACAGTGAAACTAACAGAAGTTTTAAACCAAATGGACTTAACAGATATCTATAGAACATTTCACCCAAAAACAAAAGAATATACCTTTTTCTCTGCACCACATGGTACCTTCTCCAAAATAGACCATATTATTGGTCACAAGACAGGCCTCAACAGATATAAAAAAATCGAAATAATCCCATGCATCCTATCAGATCACCATGGTCTAAAGCTGGTCTTCAATAACAACAAAGACAATGGAAAGCCCACACTCACATGGAAACTGAACAATACTCTACTCGTAGATAATGGGGTCAGGGAAGAAATGAAGAAAGAAATTAAAGACTTTTTAGAATTTAATGAAAATGAAGACACATCATACCAAAACCTATGGGACACACTGAAGGCAGTGCTAAGAGGAAAGCTTATAGCTCTAAGTGCATACAAAAAGAAACTGGAGAGAGAACACACTAGCAGCTTGACAACACACCTGAAAGCTCTAGAACAAAAAGAAGCAAAAACACCCAAGAGGAGTAGACGGGAGGAATAATTAAACTCAGGGCTGAAATCAACCAAATAGAAACAAAGAGAACTATACAAAGAATCAATAAAACCAGGAGCTGGTTCTTTGAGAAAATCAACAAAATAGACAAACCCTTGGCCAGACTAATCAGAGGGCAGAGAGACAGTATCCAAATCAATAAAATCCAAACTGAAAAGGGTGACATAACAACAGAAACCGAGGAAATTCAACAAATCATCAGATCCTACTACAAAAGCCTATACTCAACAAAATTGGAAAATCTGGATGAAATGGACAATTTCCTAGACAAGTATCAGTTACCAATGTTAAATCAGGATCAGATAAACCATCTTAACAGTCCCATAACTGCGAAAGAAATAGAAGCAGTCATTAAAGGTCTCCCCACCAAAAAAAGTCCAGGTCCAGATGGTTTTAGTGCAGAATTCTATCAAACCTTCAAGGAAGATCTAATACCAATTCTCTTCAAACTATTCCACAAAATAGAAACAGAAGGAACACTACCCAATTCATTCTATGAAGCCACAATTACGCTTATACCTAAACCACACAAAGACCCAACAAGAAAAGAGAACTTCAGACCAATCTCCCTTATGAATATCGATGCAAAAATACTGAATAAAATTCTCTCGAACCGAATCCAAGAACACATCAAAACACTTATCCACCATGATCAAGTAGGCTTTATCCCAGGAATGCAGGGTTGGTTCAATATACGGAAATCCATCAACGTAATCCACTACATAAATAAACTCAAAGAAAAAAACCACATGATCATATCTCTTGACGCTGAGAAAGCATTTGACAAAATTCAACACCCCTTCATGATAAAAGTCTTGGAAAGATCAGGAATTCAAGGCCCATACCTAAACATAGTAAAAGCAATATACAGCAAGCCAGTAGCTAACATCAAACTAAATGGAGAGAAACTTGAAGCAATCCCATTGAAATCAGGGACTAGACAAGGCTGCCCACTCTCCCCCTACCTGTTCAATATAGTTCTGGAAGTCCTAGCCAGAGCAATTAGGCAACAGAAGGAGATCAAAGGGATACAAATTGGAAAGGAAGAAGTCAAAGTTTCACTATTTGCAGATGACATGTTAGTATACTTAAGTGACCCCAAAACTTCCACCAGAGAGCTCCTAAACCTGATAAACAACTTTAGCAAAGTGGCTGGGTATAAAATTAACTCAAACAAATCAGTAGCATTCCTCTACACAAAGGATAAACTGGCTGAGAAAGAAATTATGGAAACAACACCCTTCACAATAGTCACAAATAGTATAAAATATCTTGGGGTGAATCTAACCAAGCAAGTAAAAGACCTGTATGACAAGAACTTCAACACCCTGAAGAAAGAAATCGAAGGAGATCTCAGAAGATGGAAAGATCTCCCATGCTCATGGATTGGAAGGATTAATATAGTAAAAATGGCTATCTTGCCAAAAGCAATCTACAGATTTAATGCAATCCCTATCAAAATTCCCACTCAATTCTTTACAGAGATAGAAAGAGCAATCTTAAAATTCATTTGGAATAACAAAAAACCCAGGATAGCGAAAACTACACTCAACAATAAAAGAACTTCTGGGGGAATCTCCATACCCGATTTCAAGCTGTACTACAAAGCAATAGTGATAAAAACGGCATGGTATTGGAACAGAGACAGTCAGGAGGATCAATGGAATAGAATAGAAGACCCTGAAATGAACCCCCATACCTATGGTCACTTGATCTTCGACAAAGGAGCTCAAACTATCCAGTGGAAAAAAGACAGCATTTTCAACAAATGGTGCTGGTCCAACTGGAGGTCAACTTGTAGAAGAATGCAAATTGATCCATACTTATCTCCTTGTACAAAGCTCAATTCCAAGTGGATCAAGGACCTCCACATAAAACCAGCTACACTGAAACTAATAGAAGAGAAAATAGGGAAAAGCCTTGATCATATGGGCACAGGGGAAAAGTTCCTGAACAGAACACCAATGGCGTATGCTCTAAGATCAAGAATTGACAAATGGGATCTCATAAAACTGCAAAGCTTCTGTAAAGCAAAGGATACGGTCAACAGGACAAAGCGGGAACCAACAGACTGGGAAAAGATTTTCACCAACCTTACATCTGATAGAGGGCTAATATCCAAGGTATACAAAGAACTGAAGAAACTAGATTCCAGACCATCAAATAACCCTATTAAAAAATGGGGTAGAGAGTTGAACAAAGAACTCTCAACTGAGGAAACTCGAATGATTGAGAAACATCTAAAGAAGTGCTCAGCATCCCTAGTCATCAGGGAAATGCAAATGAAAACAACACTGAGATTCCACCTCACACCAGTCAGATTGGCTAAGATCCAAAACACAGGTGACAGCAGATGTTGGCGAGGATGTGGAGAAAGAGGAACACTCCTCCATTGTTGGTGGGATTGCAAGCTGGTACAACCACTATGGAAAGCAGTCTGGCGATACCTCAGAAAATTGAACATGGTGTTACCTAAGGACCCAGCTATACCCCTCCTGGGTATATACCCAGAAGATATTTCAACATGCAACAGGGCCACATGCTCCACTATGTTTATAGCGGCCTTATTCATAATAGCCAGAACCTGGAAAGAACCCAGATGTCCTTCAACAGAAGAATGGATACAGAAAATGTGGTACATTTACACAATGGAGTACTACTCAGCCATTAAAAATAATGAGCTCATGAAATTCTTAGACAAATGGATGGAGCTAGAAAATATCATCCTGAGTGAGATGACCCAATCACAAAAGAACACACATGGTATGCACTCACTGATAAGCGGATATTAGCCCCAAAACACACAATACCTAAGATGCAACGCATAAACCTCATGAAACTCAAGAAGAAGGAGGAAGACCAAAGTGATGGTCTTTTTGTCCTTTTTAGAACGAGTATCAAAAGACTCAACCAGAGCTCCCAGGAGCTAAACCTCCAGCCTGAGAACAGACCGGCAAGCTGTCCTCTGAGAGGCTCTAACCAGCAGCTGACTCAGACAGATACAGATATCCAGAGCCAAACAGTGGATGGAGCTTGAGGACTCTTAAAGAAGAATAGGTGGAAGGATTGAGGGCCCTAAGGAGATAGGAACTGCACAGGAAGATCAACAGAGTAAACCAACCTGAACCCTTGGAGCTATCAGAGACTGAATCACCAACCGTGGAGCATACCTAGTCTACACAGATCTACCTCCATGGGCTGAACCTAGGCCTCCCTGCACATATGTTGTAAATGTGCAGCTTGGTTTTCATGTAGGTCTCAAACATCTGGAGTGGGGGCTATCCCAAAACATGCAGCCTGTATATGGAGTACGGTCTTCAAAAAAAAAAACAGTTGTTCAGTTATTCATGGAATATTATTTTTTTTAAATCTGTTGTATTCAGTTTGCAACTACTTCAATGAGAATTTTTGTATGTATATTCATGAGGGATATTGGACTATAATTTATATATTTTTGTTGGGTCTACACTTGATTTCACTATTTCAATATTATTTGCTTTGTGAAGGAGCTTATTGTGGTTCTGAATTTTTTTAAACATAACTCAAAAAGTGTTGCTTGTTTGAAGGCCCTATAGAATTCTTGTATAAGTATATCTGACCCTGGATATTTTGCTTGTTTGTTTATTTTCATTTTATTCTGTTTGAATGCTTTTTAATTTTTTTTGATTTGCTGAAAATAAAAAAAAATAAATAAATAAAAAATAAAAAAAAAATAAAAAAAAAAAATAAATAAAAAAAAAAAAAACAAATGGTGTTGGTCCAAGATGAGGCCTGCCTGTGGAAGAATGAAAATAGATACATTATCTATCACCCTGTGTAAAACTCAACTCCAAGTGGATCAAAGAGTTCAAATTAAAACCATATACACTAAATCTGATAGAAGAGGAAGTGGGGAATAGCCTTGAACACGTAGGCCCAAAAACCAACTTCCTAAACAGAACACCAACATCTCAGGGACTAAAATTCATAGTTAATAAACGGGACCTCATGAAGGTGAAAATCTTTTGTAAGGCAAAAGACACCATCAATAGGACAAAATGGCAGTCTACAGAATGGGAAGTCTTTTACCAACCCGACAGATGTCTAGTACAAAGAATCAAGAAACACATTAACAAATCAAGTAACTCAATTAAAAAATGGGTTCTAGAGCAAAACAGAAATCTGGACAGATCAATCTGTAATAGCCCAGAAGCACTTAAAGCACTGTTCAACACCAATAGTCATCAGGGAAATGCAAATCAAAATGGCTCTGAGATTCCATCTTACACCCTTCAGAATGGTTATCATCAAAAACTCAAGTAAAAGCTCATGCTCGCATTTAGTAATGTAAAGGGAACATTTCGCCACTGCTGTTGGGAGTGAAAACTTGTACAATCACTTTGAAAATCAATTTTGCTGTTTCTTAGAAAGTTGAGAATAGTACTACCTCAAGACCCAGATAGACCACTCTGGGGAACATACCCAAAAGCTGTTCTACCATACCACAAGGGCAGTTGCTCAAGTATGTTTATAGGGAAACAACTTAGATATTCCTCAATGAAAAATAGATAAAGAAAATGTGGTACATTTACACAATGAAATATTACTCATCTACTAAAAACAAGAACATTGTAAAATTTGCATGTAAATCAATGGAACTAGAAAATATCAGTATGAGTGAGGTAACCCAGACCCAGAAAGCCACACATGATAGGTACTCACTAATAAGTGGATATTAGCCATAAAGTACAAGATAAGCATGCTACAAACCTCAAGAAACTAAAGTACCAGGAGGACCAAAAGGAGCACTGAGAATTGGAAAGAAAATAAACAGTGAGGAAGGATGGAGTGAGGGAATTCTGCAGGAGAGGGAAACAGGAGAGATCAAGTGTGGGGAGGACAGAGAGAGAGCTAGGAGAGAGAATTGGAATTGATTTGTGTTAGTCATCTCTTAGATGAGCTAGAAATTTAGGATAATGGAAACTTCCAGGAATCTATAAGGGTGACCCTAGCTAAGAATCCTAATAGGGGGATATGGAACTTAAAACAGCCATTTCCTGTAACTAGGGAAAACTTCCAATGGAGGGATGGGAACAGTAATTCAGCCACCAAACCTTAAAACCACAATTTATCCTGCCTACAAAATGTGCAGGGATAACACTGTTGCTGAAATAGATGGAATGGCCAAACAATGACTGGCCTGCTTTGAGACCAATGCCATGAGAGAGAGTTCACTCCTGAAACTACCAATGATTTTTGCTATACTTGCAGACAGGAGCCTAACATAACTATCACTTGAAAGAGTTCACCCAGCAGGTGATGAAAACAGATGGAGAGACCCACAGCCAAATATTAAGGGAATCTTGTGGGAAATGGAGAGGAAGAATTGAAGGAACCAGAGGCCTCAAGGATAACACAAGAAAATCTACAGAGTCAACTAACATGGGCCCAGTGGGGCTCCTAGAGACTGAAACATCCACCAGAGAGCATGCACGAGATGGTCCTAGGCCCTCCCACAAATATAACACATATGTAGCTTGTTCTTCATATGGAACCCTCTAACAGCAAGAAAAGGGTCTGTCTCTGACTTTGTTGCTTGCATTTGGATCTCTTACCCCTAACTGGGCTCTCTTCTCTAGACTCAATAGATGTGCCTACTTCTACTGCAGCAGGATTGACATCCATGGTAAGCCTTCTTTGAGGAGTAGGGAGAGGATGTGGGATGTGGTGAGGTGAGAGGGAGGTGGTGAGGTGAGAGGGAGGGACTGGGAGGAAGCATATGTTGTGAAGGGGATTTAAAGTAAATATATCAATTTAACACACACACACACACACACACACACACACCACACACCGCCCAAATAAAATGCAGTGACATAAAGTCCACCAAACATTCATAGACT
Organism: Mastomys natalensis; assembly: GCA_021653895.1. Lineage (NCBI taxonomy): Eukaryota > Metazoa > Chordata > Mammalia > Rodentia > Muridae > Mastomys > Mastomys natalensis. The sequence continues at coordinate 234,352 of JAJTUV010001467.1, read as the reverse complement.
TTTTTTCAGTGGTGTGGGGAGTTGTCCACTGCACTGGAGTGTGGTTGATAATGAATACAACTGATTTCTTTCTTTCTTTGGAACAGTTTGCTGACATATTTAGTATTTAAAAGGAGTCCCTTTGTCTACTAAGCAAGAGTATTAGAAGCTACACAAGCACAACCAGTTCATACAATCTAACACCATTTCTTGGTTGGAACATAACAAGGTGAATGCTGACAGCTCCAGCGCTGCCATGATACCAAGCTCTCGGGCATAGGCCTGGGGGATTAAAGGAAGACACAGACTAGGGTCATTTCTTATGAGAGAATGCCAAAGCTTTTACTGAGCGGGTTCAATATATACACCAAGCCAGGGAAGGAAAAACACAAACAGGAACTCAACTGAGGGATAATGGGCTGTCAAGTTTAAATTCCATCCCTGGGGCACCATGCCTACATCATGTTATTTTGATCTTAGAAACACCGCAGAATGTTACTTAGTGGACAGCAGCATACGGAAAGTCTCAGCCAGGGCATGGCAGCCCTTAGGGATCCTACAGAATGCCATCTAATTTATCAAGTGAGATAGATGCATCAGGTGGAGGAGAAAGAAAGACCACTAAGTGGCACAGACTTATTAGTCTTTTGTATGTCTAAACACTTACACTAAGGAACAAGCTGCTACATATATACTCTTGGGAGACAAATGAAGTCTATCAGGGCCAGTTGAAGCCTACAAATATTTTCCATGTATAAAACTATACAAAATAGTCTCAGTGGTCCTTATTCTAAAAACATAAACTGAAACTTCAATTTTCTTTTAAGAAATTAGATCTTAAGAGAATGTTGATGTTCAAGCCAGTAAAATACATATAGAAAGTTAACTAAATTTCTAAAATTTTGTCTTCACTACGCCATTGTCAGCTTCTCAATTATTAGAAGTACTTTTCATAAAAAATCTAGGTCCTTATATGATGTTCACAATACAAAGCCAAGTTCCCTTTTCACATACCTTTTCTTTCTCAACTGCAACTGAGGCTGCATCTTCACCAATGGCTCTCCCTAGCCTCTAACAGTACCAAGACTCAGCTCTTCTCCATGACTCCTTCATACCTTCAAAACCAGTAACACATCTGGGTGATTCTTACACATTGCCAAGTCCAGCTGTACCATGAAGTACAACCTTGCCTATCTCTGCAACACAGCTTTTTTGTGCTCTCAGAAAACACTTCTTGGAAGACTTCACAGATGCTGGTCTCTTCTTAATCACTACTAATTTCTTAGTTTCAGCTAGCCAGGATCAATTGTTCCAGGAGTCACTTCTATTCTTGACTCTAAAGGAAGAGCCACATGGCTGAGTTCTGCTGCTTGCTGGGGCTGGAACATGTCTCCTTTATTCTATTACCAGCTTTCTGTTGTCCAACTTCCTTACTGCCTAAGCTTGATTGTCTTAGAACTTGTTCTGTAGGCTGACCTTGAACTCAGATATCTGCATGTCTCTGTTTCCTGAATCTTGGTATTAAAAGTGTGTGTCACTTCACCTAGACTTAAGCTTTTCTTCACCTAGGACTTACTCTGTCCTAGGCGAGCCTTGATCACAAGAATAGTCTCTCAATAATATATTAAAATCCTTCTCCTCTGAAACCTCTAGAGTCAGGCTTCTACAGTTCAAATCACCCTCAGCAAAAAAAAAAAAAAAAAATCTTCTATATTCCTATTAAGATGGCCCACTAAACACCACTTAAAGCATTCCACTGATTTCCAAATCTGAAGTCTCAAAATCTACATTCTTCTAAACAATAGCATAGTTAAGCCTACCACAGCAATAACTTAATCCCTTTTAGCAACTTCTGTCTTAAGGTTTTATTGCTGTGAACAGACATCATGACCAATGACAACTTTTACCTGGCTTACAGGTTCAGAGGTTCAATCCATTATCATAAAGGTAGGGGCATGGCAATATCCAAGCAGATATGGGAATAGGGGAGCTAAGAGTTCCACCTCTTGTTCCAAAGGCAGCTAGGAGAAGACTAGCATTCAGGCAGCTAGGATAAGGGTCTTAAAGCCCACACCCACAGTGATACACTTCATCTAACAAGGCCAAACCTATTCCAACAAGGCCACATCTCATAGTGAGCCAAGCATATAAAAACTGTCACAATATGTTTACATGAAAAGGAAAATCTATTTTATTACAAGTGTGTTTACATGAAAATGAAAATCTATTTTATTACAAGTGTGTTCTTTTCAGGAATATAAGAAAGAGAAAAGTGACATAACAAGTGATTCTTGAAATGATAAGAATGGAGAACATGAAAAAGAAACTGTAGGTATCCAGGATTCACCTACTATAAAAAGAAAACTACCCAGCATCCCAAAGTCTATGTGGGACTGTAGAATATTGAGAATATGATTCCTTATTCTTTCAAACAAATTTTACACATTTTAGAGCCACCTATGAATTCCCCCTCCAGCTGCTAATCATTTGCATTTTTCACTCATTCATAGTGTGTGAAGTCTCCCACTTTAACAGATGCACTCATTTGAACAGTCACTATTTTAAACATTTTATTATCCATCATTATAAAGCTTCATTAACTGATATGGGATAAAATAAAATCTAGTACTTACAGAGAGAAGCAAAATCAAATACAGCATTTAGTTCAAAGTGATAGAATCATCCAAAAATGGGCAACATAAGCATCAAACAAAACAATTCTGCCATGCCTCATTAAATACTACTTTTAATACATTGTCAACTCACTCAGACAAATATTTGTTCAAGGGCAACTCAGGCAACAAGATACTCATGTGAATGCACAGGAAGATTTCTTATACCAGAATTGGCTAAGCAATTCCTCTGTATAAATTTGAAGTAAAATGGGAGAAGATGAAAGAAAAATACCCATCACTGAACTAAGAGACTCAAGAATAGATGTGTTCTTATCTACACTCACATTATCATCAACTACTTATATAAAACTCAGAACAGGAATATAAACCCAACTAAGAATGGTGAGGGAACAACACAGAAACAAGTGTCTTGTGCAGAAAACAGACCTACAAAGTCTGGTAACAATAGAGATTCCCTGAAGGGGAAATGAAAACTTGGGTTTCTCCACACAAAATGTGGCCTTATTTTGTAATCTAGTTGTTACCCTGGGCATGTTGAGAAAAAAGATATTTCAACAACATATTCACAGGAAGGTATAAATAACAATACAGTGTCTTTCTGTATAAGAGAATTTAGAGCTTTAGTGATAATGGGAATGGATAATTCAACAACAGAGAAGTACCTTTTTAGGGTTACAGTCATAACTTTTTGTAAGACTATTACCCCCATGACACCATTGCATGGAGCTGTAGCACTAGATGATGTCATCCGCAACCATGGTGTCAAATATCTGGTAACATACTTGATGCTCCATTCCACTTGTGACATTGTAGGACTTGATGAGGCACTCCAGCCATGGGTATGCATCTACAGACCAAGAGGGCATGCCATTCAGCCATTAAACCAAGCATAAAACTAGTAATGCTGATTAATTAGATTTTTTTTCCAAACCTCAGATGTGATTAAGTTTATAAAACACTTAACAGTGTTTTGCTCCTTTTCTTAAGCTGACTGCTTAGGGGCCTCATCTGTTTTTTCCTTGACTAATTAGAGGTGGGACCTGAACTTGAGATCAAATAATTTTAAGCCTTACCTGTGACCAGACCATCTGGCGGCTATAATGCCAACCATCATGTTTGGCAAGGAGCAGGACATGCTCATTTTTAACATCAACAGAAGGCCCTAGTAGGTCTACAAGGCAACTGTTACAGCAATCCAGCTTGGCCATATATCTGAGTATTTTTGAAAAGACACCAGGCCCAGAACCTTTTAGTTTTGGAAATCTATGTATACTAAGTGAAATATGCAAGACAAATTAAAATTGAAAACAAATGTATGTATCTCAATTAAACTTTGCTCCAGAAAAACAAAATTTTCCATCTCTTGGGAACTGATGTTACATTGTAGAGACCTACTGTGGAGGAAGAAATCCTAACAGGAGCAACCTCTAACAGTCCCGTCAGCAACAGTGAAGGAGGTAGAGGGGAGATTTGTCACTGTGACCAATTACTACAACAATCGAACTTCCTAACATAATTTACTTCTCCAGATTCTAACAGAAAAGAAATGCTTGCCACAAAAGGACTTAGTGGCAGTGGCTACAATGTGTACACTTTTTGCCAGGGCAGCAGTCAGTGGATGAAGCAGTGTTTGTGCAAAAATGGCTAAAATTCATAAACTTTGCAAAATAAATATAGGAAACTTTGAAGCTCATTAGTACAAGAAGAAATCCACTGAGTCAAACATGATTAAGGCAGTTTATTTGAGGACATATTTCTAGTAAATAGTGCATCAATTTGGCATAATTGCACCCTCAATGTTTCTACGTGCATATGTCTCTATGTGCATACTCAGAGTAAAATATGCTGTGACCAAAACTGCTATGCTTTAAATATATTTCAAAATATAGTATTTATTTATTATTAAATAATATTTAATTTTTTTGCTCATATTTATTTTATTTCTGCTGCTATCTCAAGACATTGATAGATATTGTTCACACTTTTCTTCCACCCACAATCTATGAATTAGATACACACTAGGTGCATTGTCAAGGAAGAGAAAGAAGCACATTTGAAATACTGCCTACCTATTTTTATTCCTGGAGGACAAATGACATTCATAATCCTTTCCAGATTTCTCTGAAGGTCATCATCAGTGAGGATTTCTGATGCTGGGATCTGGAAAAACTTCTCCTAAAAATGATGACAACAAAGAGATATTCATCATCTGAGAAGCTTCCATACACAGAATTTCAGCAACCAATTTGCTAAAATGACATCTCTCTGTTAAGGTTGTAGAATTCATAAACTGGAATACTGGTCTAAGCTAAAGTCAATCCTCTTCTTTAATTCTCATCCCCCCCATGTCTCTAATTAATCATTTTATTCATTTATATTTCAAATGATGTCCCCTTCCTGGTTATTCTTCCACAATCCTTCCCTATCCCATGCCCCCCTCCATCCCCTTTGCCTCTATGAGGGTGCTCCCCAACACACCCCCTCCCACATCTCCACTCTAGTATCTCCCTATGCTGGGGCAGAAAATCTCCACAGGACTAAGGGCCTCCTCTCCCATTGATGTCAGATAAGGCCATCCTCTGCTACATATGTATCTGGAGCCATGGATTCCTCCCTGTACACATCTTGGTTGGTTGCTTAGTCTCTGGGAGCTCGGCGTGGTCCAGTTAGTTGATCTTGTTCTTTCTATGGGGTTGCAATCCCCTTCAGCTTCTTCACTTCTTCCCCTAGCTCTTCCATTGGGGTCTCCTGTCTCAGTCTGGTTGTTGGCTGTGAATGTCTGCATCTGTGTTGGCAAGGTGCTGGTAGAACTTCTCATGGAATAGCCATACCAGGCTCCTGTCAGCAAGTGCTTCTTGGCATCAGCAATAGTGTGGGCATTTGGTGTCTAGAGATGGAGAGGTCTCTGGATGGCCTTTCCTTCATTCTCTCTTCCATTTTTTGCCCCTGTCTTTCTTGCAGACAGGAAAATTTCCGGGTTAACAATTTTGAGATGGGTGGGTGGTCCCATCCCTCAACTGGAGGCCATGCCTATCTACTGTCTCTACAGGTTCTCTATCCCCTTTGTTGTATATTTTGGCTAAAGCCATCCTTGTTGGGTCCTGGGAGCCTCTTGATTCCAGGGACATAGGAACCCCACCCAGTCAGTGGCAAGGGTTCATTTCAGTTAGAAACTGCACCTAGAGCAGACCGGAAATGCTGGCTCTGCACCCACTCTTTAAACACTCAGAGGGAGCCCAACACCCAGGTGCTCTGAAACACCCAGGAGCACTGGAACTCTGAAACATTTAAGATCACAGCTGAGGTCACAACAACATCCTTCCTAACACCCAGGATAACTGTGACCCACATAGGAACCAGGGAAACACAAACCCCTGACCAGCCAGAGGAAAGGGTTCCTTCCAGCATGCACCTGTGCCCTGAGCAACTTCAGGGCTCTGTCTCCTCATTCACCCCTGTAACACCCAGAAAAGGCTTGATTCCCAGGAGCTCTGATACACCCAGGATCCCAGGATTTCAGAATCCCATAATCACATGATCACAGAGAAAGCTAGACTCTGAGGAGTTCAGACACAAGGATCACAGGAGAGACAGGCTCCAGTCAGACACAAAGGGCAGGAAGCACTAGAGATAACCAGATGGCGAGAGGCAAGCACAAGAACATAAGCAACAGAACTCAAGTTACTTGGAATCATCAGAACCCAGTTCTCACACAACTGCAAGTCCTGCATACCCCATCACACCAGAAAAGTAAGATTTGAATTTCAAATCACATCTCATGATGATGATGGAGGACTTTAAGAAAGACATTAATAATTCCCTTAAAGAAATACAGGAGAACACAGGTAAAACAGGTAGATGCCTTTAAAGAGGAAAGACAAAAATCCCTTAAAGAATTTCATGGAAGCCGGGCGGTGGTGGCACACGCCTTTAATCCCAGCACTTGGGAGGCAGAGGCAGGTGGATTTCTGAGTTCGAGGCCAGCCTGGTCTACAAAGTGAGTTCCAGGACAGCCCGAGCTACACAGAGAAACCCTGTCTCGAAAAAACCAAAAACCAAAAAAAAAGAATTTCATGGAAACAAACAAAAAGTGAAGGAATTGAACAAAACATCCAGAATCTAAAAATGGAAGTAGAAACAATAAAGAAAGACAACCCTGTAGATAGAAAACCTAGGAAAGAGATCAGGAGTCATACATGCAAGCATTACCAACAGAATACAAAAGATAGGAGAGAGAATCTCAGGTGCAGAAGATACCATAGAAAACATTGACACAACAGTAAAAGAATATGCAAAATGCAAAAAGCTTGTAACTCAAAATATCCAGGAAATCCAGGACACAATGACAAGACCAAACTTAAGGATAATAGGTAAAGAAGAGAGTGAAGATTCGCAACTTAAAGAGCCAGTAAATATATTCAACAAAATTATAGAAGAAAACTTCCCTAACCTAAAGAAAAAGATGCCCATGAACAAACAAGAAGTCTAGAGAACTCCAAATAGACTGGATCAGAAAAGAAATTCCTCACATCACATAATAATCAAAACACCAAATGCACAAAACAGAGAAACAATATTAAAAACAGTAAGAGAAGAAGGTAATGTAACATATAAAGGCAGACCTATCAGAATTAAACCAGACTTCTCAACAGAGACTATAAAACCCTAGGCAGATGTTATAAAAATCCAAAGAGAACACAAATGCCAGCCCAGTCTATAAAACTCTCAATTAATATAGACTGAGAAACCAAGATTCTTCATGACTAAAACAGATTTACACAGTATCTTTCTACAAATCCAGCCCTACAAAGGATAATAGATGGAAAACAACACAAGGAGGGAAACTACACCTAGGAAATGCAAGAAAGTTATCTTCTTTCAACAAACCCAAAAGAAGATAGCCACACAAATATAATTCCACCTCTAACAAAAAATAATAATAATAATAATAATAACAGGAAGCAACAATCATTGACTTGTAAAGTCTCTTAACATCACTGGACTCAGTTTCCCAATAGAAAGACACAGACTAACACACTGGATATGTAAACAGGATTCAGCATTTTGCTGCATACAGAAAATGTACCTCAGTAACAAACACAGATGCTATCTTAAAGAAAAAGGTTGAAAAACAATTTTCCAAGCAAATGGTCTCAAGAAACAGGCTGGAGTAGCCATTTTAATATTAAATAAAACAGACTTTCAACCAAAAGATAACAAAAAAAGATACGGAAGGACACTTCATAATCAACAAAGGAAAAATCTACAAAGATGAACTCTCAATTCTGAACATCTATGCTCCAAATGAAAGGATACCCACATTCATAAAAGAAACTTTAATAAAGCTTAAAGCATACATTGCATCTCACACAAAAATAGTGGGAGACTTCAATACCTTACTCTCATCAGTGGACAGATCATGGAAACAGAGTCTAAACAGAGATGCAGTGAAACTAACAGAAGTTATGAACCAAATAAATTTAACAGATATCTATAGAACATTTCATTCTAAAACAAAATAATATACCTTCTTCTCAGCACCACATAGTACCTTCCCCAAAACTGGCCATATAATAGGTCACAAATCAGGCCTTAACAAATACAAGAAGACTGGAATAATCACATGCATCCTATCATATCACCATGGACTAAGGGCTGCTCTTCAATAACAACAAAAACAACAGAAAGCCCATATACATATGGAAGCTGAACAACTCTCTACTCAATGTTAACTTGGTCAAGGAAGAAATAAAGAAAGAAATTAAAGACTTAAAATTTAATGAAAATGAATGCACAACATATCAAAACTTATGGGACACAATGCAAACAGTGCTAAAAGGAAATCTCATAGCTCTAAGTGCTACAAAAAATAGAAAAAGAAAAAGAAAAAAGAAAAAAGAAACTGAAGAGAGCATACACTAGCAGCTTGACAGCATATTTGAAAGCTCTAGAACAAAAAGAAGCAAATGCACCCAAGAGGAGTAGGCAGCAGGAAGAAATCAAACTCAGGGCTGAAATCAACTAAGTAGAAAAAAAATGAACTACACAAAGAATCAACAAAACCAGGAGCTGATTCTTTGAGAAAATCAACAAGATAGATAAACCCTTAGCCACACTAACCAGAGGGCACAGAGACAGTATCCAAATTAACAAAATCAGAACTGAAAAGGGAAACATAACAACAGAAACTGAGGAAATTCAAAAAATCATCAGATCTTAACTATAAAAGCCAATACTCAACAAAACTGGAAAATCTGGATGAAATGGACAATTCTAGACAGATACCAGGTACCAAAGTTAAATCAGGAGCAGACAAATGATCTAACAGTCCCATAACCCCTACAGAAATAGCAGTAGTCATAAAAAGTCTCTCCACCAGCCAGGCGGTGGTGGCTTACGCCTTTAATCCCAGCACTTGGGAGGCAGAGGCAGATGGATTTCTGAGTTCAAGGCCAGCCTGGTCTACAGAGTGAGTTCCAGGACAGCCAGGGCTACACAGAGAAACCCTGTCTCGAAAAACCAAAAAAAAAAAAAAAAAAAAAAAAAAAAGTCTCTCCACCAAAAAAGCCCAGGATCAGATGGTTTTAGTGCAGAATTCTATCAGACCTTCAAAAAAGAGCTAATACCAATTCTTTTCAAACTATTCCACAAAATAGAAACAGAAGGAGCACTTCCCAATTCGTTCTATGAAGCCACAATTATGCTTATACCTAAACCACAAAAAGACTCAACAAAGAAAGAGAACTTAAGGCAAATTTCCCTTATATATATATACTGATGCAAAAATATTCATAAAATTTTCACAAACAGAATCTAACAACACATCAAAACAATCATCCCTCACAATCAAGTAGGCTTCATCCCAGGGATGCAGGGATGGTTCAATATACTGAAAGTCATCAAAGGAATCCACTACATAAACAAACTCAAGGGGAAAAAAAAAAAAAAACAAACCACATGATCATCTCATTGGATGCTGAGAAAGCATTTGACAAAATTCTACACCCCATCATGGAAAGATCTTGGAAAGATCAGAAACTCAAGGCCCATACTTAAACATAGTAAAAGCAATATACAGCAAACCAATAGCCAACATCAAACTAAATGGAGAGAAACTTAATGAAATCCCACTAAAATCAGGGACTAGACAAGGCTGCCTCTCTCTCTACTTATTCAATATAGTACTCAAATTTCTAGCCATAGCAATTAGACAACAAGAGGAGGTCGAGGGGATACAAATTGGAAAGGAAGAAGTTAAAATATTACTATTTGCAGATGATATGATATTATACTTAAGTGACCCCAAAACTTCCACCAGAGAACTCCTAAACCTGATAAACAACTTCAGCAAAGTGGGTGGATATAAAATTCACTCAAAGAAATCAGTAGTCTTCCTCTACTCAAAAGGTAGACAGGCTGAGAAAGAAATTAGGGAAATGACACCCTTCACAATAGTCACAAATAATATAAAATACCTTGGTGTGAATCTAACCAAGCAACTGAAAGATCTGTATGACAAGAACTTCAAGTCTCTGAAGAAAGAAATAGAAGAAAAACTCAGGAGATTGAAAGATCCCCCATGCTCATGGATTGGCAGGACTGAAGCAATCTACAGATTCAATGCAATTCCCATTAAAATTCCAACTCAATTCTTCACAGAATAAGAAAGAGAAATTCTCAAATTCATTTGGAATAACAAAAACCCCACAATAGCAAAAACTATTCTCAACAATAGAAGAACTTCTGGGGGAATCACTATCCCTGACCTCAAGCTGTACTACAGAGCAATAGCGATAAAAACTGTATGGTACTGAGTACAGGCAGAGACAGGCAGGAAGATCAATGAAATAGAACTGAAGACCCAGAAATGAACCCACACACCTATGGTCACTTAATCTTTGACAAAGGAGCTAAAACCATCCAGTGAAAAAAAGACAGCATTTTCAACAAATGGTGCTAGTTGAACTGGAGGTCAGTGTAGAAAATACAAATTTATCTATTCTTCTCTCCTTTTACAAAGCTCAAGTTCAAGTGGATCAAGGACCTCCACATAAACCCAGATACAATGAAATTAACAGAAAACAAAGTGGGGAAGAGCCTCAAACACTTGGGCACAGGGAAAATTTTCCTGAACAGAACACCAATGGCTTATGTTCTAAGGTCAACAATAGACAAATGGGACCTCATAAAATTGCAATGCTCCTGTAAGGCAAAGGACACTGTCAATAGGACAAAATGGCAACCAACAGATTGGGAAAGATCTTTACCAATTCTACACCAAATAAATGGCTAATATTCAATATATACAAAGAACTCAAGAAGTTAGAGTCCAGAGAATAAAATAACCCTATTAACAATGGGGTACAGAGCTAATCAAAGAATTCTCAACTGAGGAATATCGAATGGCTCAGAAGCACCTAAAGAAATGTTCAACATCCTTAGTCATCAGGGAAATGCAAATCAAAATGACCCAGAGATTTCTCCTCATACCATTCAGTATAGCTAAGATCAAAAACTCAGGTGACAGCAGATGCTGGTGAGAATGTGGAGAAAGAGAAACATTCCTCTACTGTTGGTGGGATTGCAAGCTGGTACAACCACTCTGGAAATCAGTCTGGCAGTTCCTCAGATAATTGGACATAGTACTACCTGAGGACCCAGCTGTACCACTCCTGGGCATATACCCAGAAGATGCTCCAACATGTAATAAGGACACCTGCTCCAATATGTTCATAGCAGCCTTATTTATAATAGCCAGAAGCTGGAAAGATCCCAGAGGAATGGATATAGAAAATGTGGTACATTTACACAGTGCAGTACTACTCAACTAACTTCATGAAATTCTTCGGCAAATGGATGAAACTAGAAAATATTATCCTGAGTGAGGTAACCCAATCACACAAGAACATATATGGTATGCACTTACTGATAAGTAGATATTAGCCCAAAAGCTTGGAATACCCAAGATACAACTCACAGACCATATGAAGCTCAAGAAGAAGGAATACTAAAGTGTAGATGCTTTGGTCCTTCTTAGAAGGGTGTGCTGGCTGGTTTTGTGTGTCACCTTGACACAGGTTGGAGTTATCACAGAGAAAGAAACATCCTTTGAGGAAATGCCTCCATGAGATCCAGCTCTAAGGCATTTTCTTAATTAGTGATCAAGTGTGGGAGGGCCTGTTTTGAGTGGTGCCATCCCTGGGCTGTTAGTCTTGGGTTCTATAAGAAAGCAAGCTGAGAAAGCCAGGGGAAGCAAGCCAGTAAGCAACATCCCTCTAAGGCCTCTGCATCAGCTCCTGCTTCCTGACCTGCTTGAGTTCCAGTCCTGACTTCTTTTGATGACGAACAGCAATGTGGAATATTTAAGCTGAATAAACCCTTTCCTCCCCAACTTGTTTCTTGGTCATGATGTGTTATGCAGGAATAGAAGGCCTGACTAAGACAAAGGGGAGCACAACACTAGAGAGAGGAAATATGGAGACAAAGTGTGGAGCAGAGACTTAAGGAAAGGCCATCCAGAGCCTGCCCAACCTGGGGATCCATCCCATATACAGTCACCAAACCCAGACACTATTGCAGATGCCAAGAAGTGCTTGCTGACAGGAGCCTGCTACAGCTGTCTCCTGAGAGGCTCTGCCAGAGCCTGACAAATACAGAGCCGGATGCTTGCAGGCAACTATTGGACTGAGCACATGGTCCTTAGAGAAAGGACTGAAGGATCTGATGGGGTTTGCAACAATATCAACCAACCACTCTCCAGAGCTCTCAGGGACTAAACAACCAACCAAAGAGTATACATGGAAGGAATCGTGGCTCTAGTTGCATGTGTACCAGAGGATGGCCTTGTCGGCCCTCAAAGAGAGGAGAAGCCCTTGGTACTATGAAGGCTAGATGCCCCAGTGTAGGGGAATGCCACGACAGGAAGACTGGAGTAGGGGAACACCTTCATAGAAGCAGGGGGAAGAAGGATGGGATGGGGGGTTTTGGGAGGGAGGGGGAACCAGGAAAGGGGATATGTAAATACAGAAAGTATCCAATAAAAATTTAATTTTTAATAGAAAAACCAAAAGCTATAGGCAAAAAACATAAGTTTAGATTTATGTGCTGTATTTCATTCTTACATTTTAAGTTATTTTAAGTCCTTATAAAAAGAACAAAATAAAGATAAACCGAGTTTTAGGCTTAAAAAGTCTGGATAAGTTACAGTGAAGTAAAGCTAAGATGAATATTAAAGATAATGTAAATTTCAGTTAAATTATTTTTGGTTTTTGTTGTGTGTTTTTTTTTTTTTTTAACCCGATCTGTTACTTACAGAATCCTTGAGGTAGACATCTAATACTCCAGTTCCATCATCAAAAGTGAAAGTCATAACAAACACATACTGTAGAGGTACAATGCCCAGAACTAGTGAGGGGGAAAAGGCACATTATTCCAGGTTGTTAGACTTTCTATTAGGTAAAAGCAAAAGTGGTTTATTACAGTGCATAGGAGTAGATAAAGTTTACTGAGAGTATTTATAATAAAAAGAAAGCTTTCTTCTCCAGGATCAATTTATGAAAGCTGCCAAATAACAGAATCACTTTGGAATACTCCACCATATTTATGCAGGAGAGGTCTCATGACATAAGGAATTGTATCCTAATAATTGGTAGAAACTACAACAAATAATTAATACAATGTAATTCATTGCAAGTTACTTATATAAAAAAAAATAAAATGAAAATCATAGAATATTATTGAAAGCAACACAAAGTTTACTACTGTTAAATTCATCCCCCTTTATATTATGAGTAAAGTGTTCCTTATTATTATTATTATCATCATCAACAACAACAACAATAACAACAACAGCACAACAGCGATGTAACCTGATTGAAGGAAAAACCATGACAAAATCTGGGGTTCCATAATTTGCTAGGATGAGAAAGAATGAATAAGTTGGAGATACCAAATATATGGGAATTTGCAGTTAAGGCAAACACCTTTTTTCAGGAGTTGAAAATACTGCATGGATGTACGGAACTTTTTATTACCTTCCGTATACATAGCCCATATTCCACTAGGAAGATTAATTAAGGAAGCAAGTCAAAACAGTATGTTGGAGCACAGAAACAATTGTAGTATGCAAAAGCAGAAAGACAGGAATGTAGTTTCAGAAGGTCTCAAGAGATACTGAAGCAACCCTAAGGAGGCGGAAATTCAAAAGAATGGAGTACATAAAAAGGAATTGCCCATTTCAACAGAAGAAGCTCATGCAAAGCAACACGAGATCCTACTTGCCCAAAGTGTGATACAGTTGTACCGTAAAACAAAAAATAATACAAGAATCACACATTTCTAATTTTTAGAAAACAAAAATTCAGTCTAGAGGAAATAAGCTGAATATACAGTTTCATGAAAATAAGAATTCTCAATGTATTTTGAGCTGTTCAAACTAAACGTACAGCAGTCAGTGGTATGAAGGGCAAACTCTAAGAAAAATGTTGGCAAAGTAGGCACTTACTGGGGAGACAAAAACAAAATTCATAAGTGTTGGAAAGTAACAAAAATGGTAGAGTACTTGGGTTGAAAAGATCGTCTCAATGGAAGAACAATATTGTGAGATCTACAGAGTGTGTGTTCTTGTGGAAAAGAAAATGGATATCAAATATAATATATAATTCTAGTAGACAGAATAATACTAGTAGGCCCACACTAGTAGGAAGATCTAGCTTCACAATTAAGGATAATCTAAAAGTTAAGAGGAAAAGCTTTAAGTACATGCTTTACAACGAACCCTTGTCCTGGAAGCTAAAAACAAAAGCTAAGTAACTAATCGTGTGTACAACAGAGACTCCTTTGTGCTAGCTAAAGACTTGGAGGGCAGTAACAGGTGTCTCAACACCTGTTCTAACATTAAGTATGGATCATAAAGATTTTCTCAGGATCTGTATTTGTGATCAATAATTAAATGGAAACAAGCAGTCAAGTATTGAAATATGATTATAATTACAATGCTTGGAAATGATAGCACATATTTTAAATATTCAGTCCTTTTTTTTATTACAATTGTTGCAAATAGGTGCCAGTTAAGAAAAGCTAAGCAAATTTTGCCATAAGTACTCAAAAATATTGAAATATAAATCAGTGAGGTGAGAGAATTAAAATTTTAAGATACCAAAAATCTAGCTTACCTTCTGCCACAGAGGAAGGAATCCATAGTCTTTTATTAGGAATGGTACTTAGGTTTTGTATGGGCTTCAAGTTTGAGCACTGTTTACATCTGAAAGGAATAAGAAAAAAACTGGTATTTAAATACAGTAAAATTCAGTTAGTTATTACATCTTATTCAAGTATAGACAGTTTTAGAAAGTCAGCTATTAAACAGAAGGCACATCACTGTTTACACTGTAATGTGCTTGTTTCAAAAGAATTATGATTAATTTACTACATAAAAGCGATAAAAGATATAATGGGTGTGGTAGTTTATGAGAACGGCCCTCATTGGCTCATATATTCCAATGTTTGTTTTCCAATTAGTAAAACTATTTGGAATGATTAAGAGTGTAGCCTTGTTGCAGAGATGTGTCACTGGGGGTGGGTTTAAACTTTATTTGCCTCTTTCTACAAGATAAAGATTGGGCTCGAAGCTACTTTCAAGTGCTACGTCTGCCTATTTGGTACCTTGATTTCTGCCATAGTGACTGTGGACTACACTCTGAATCTATAAGCAAGCCAGCAATTAAATGCTTTCTTTCTAAGTTCCTTTGGTCATGATGTCTCCTTATAGTGGTAGAACAGAAACTTAAAAAAAAAAAAAAAATGAGCTTTAGAATAAATAACTCAAAGTTGAGAACCAGAACTGGACTGTGTGTCCAAATCATTAGATAAGTTGACTATTAATTTCATTATCTGTTAAAACAGAAAAGAAACAGAAGAGAAGTTGGAGGAAACTCTTTGAACATATCTAATGATCACAGTTTTTAAAAAAGTAGTCAATAAGAAAAAATTACTCAGAATGAACTGTGAGGACAAGGAAATTTTCAGTAAAATAATATTTTGAGTGACATATATTCAGAAGCATCATGCCTGCAGGTCAGTTATTGTCTGAAATGTAAGGACATCTGAAACCAAGAAATCCTTAAAACTGGACGTCATTGATTAAAACGTGTCCCCCTGATACATCAATATATTTAAGCATGAGTAAATATTCTTTAATATGCATGATCTAATGTTCATAGATGTAGGAAAAAACATATTTGAATTAAAAGTGGAACTCAAGAGTTCCTGTAAATTTATGAACTGCAAAAAGCAGTGTGACTGCTGTCCAGTTTATCATTAATCATCAATAATATAGGTATTTCTTCACTAACAGCAGTAATGAAATGATAATGTTAGACACTGATAGACCAAGGTCTTATATAACCTTTGGTGTCCTGATTTAGACTTAGGTACTCCATAGTAGGAAGATAGGAAAAGAAGGGAGAGAGAAAAAATAAGATATGATATTAAAAGCAAAACCTTGATAAATGGACTTATTCAAAGGAGAACACAAAACAATGGGTTTAGACATTTCAATTATGTGGTCTATAAACCTTGCAGGCCACTTAAAGGTATAAAGACAGTACATGCTCAAAGAAATTAGTTAGAAACATTTGTTTTTATTTTATGGCTAAAGTTTTTCACCCATTCTATATAAAACAAAACCAAAGCAAAGCCCACAATCAAGTAGCTATGATGACAGGAATTTTTGTTTGTTATTTGTTTTTGAGAATTTCAGGCAAATACTTCATTTTTTATTGGCTAGAATAAAAGTAACTGAATGGACACTATTTACTTCTAATTGCCACTTGGTCAGTTAAAGCTAAAAAACAATTTCTATCAACACTACAATGATGTCTTATTGAACTAGGAAACAACTAAGGCGCCCTCAATAAACCTTTCTCTAGATTCTTTACTAAATCCTGATAATGTAACTATGACTTAAAATCACTAGCTGTACTTTAAAAATAGTTAAAATAATTCAAAGTATTATTTTATTCATATGCAAAAATATAAAAAATATCACTTATTAAAGAAAGTTTACTATACCCATATGTTCAATATTTTTTAATATTTAACTTTTTTATTGATTCTTTGTGGTTTTCATATCAGGTACCCCAATCCCTAGCATCTCCTAGTTCCGTCATACCTATCCTTGCAACCAACCCCCAAAAGAAAATTCTCATTGTGGAAGCTGTTGTGTGTCATACAGTATACCCTTTTGTTCACAATTCTTTATTTGCAAATGTTCACTGCAATGTGTCATTGCTGGTTTGAAGCCTCTGGCTTTGCTACAATATGAGTACTGGATCCTCACCAGGACTCCTCACAGATATGCAGTTGTTGTCCTGTGTCATATTGACTCTGCATCTTTGGAGCTGTAGGGCTGGCCCCTTCATGTGTTCCAGCATTTCATATATGAGGTAGATGTTGGGGTAGACAAATCAAAGCCCTGATTTTAGGCATCAGTGGTGGTAGCTAAGTTGGTCAGCTCACCAGCTCTCCAGTTCACCAAGGTGAGCTGTGTTGAGGTTTGATATTTTGCTGTGTATTGTAATGCTAAGTTCAGACCCCCAAGACATCATTGTTACAGAGATGAGAGACCCAAGTGACCCATATGACTTTGCCCCCAAGCTATTTCTGATTGGTAAATAAAGATGCTGACAGCCAATATCTGGGCAGAAGACACATAGGCAGGTTTAGGGTTGGAGAAAAAGGTGAGGAGGAAGGAGAAGCCATCATGGGTTAGCTGAGTCATGAAAATATGGCCATGAGGGCTGGCCCATTGGAGTTAAGAGCAGCCTAGATGAAATACAGTAAGTAATAACTCAGGGTTATCAATAGAATAGTAGATTCTAATAGCATAACAGATAGACATCTGCCCAGCTCTAGTGATGATTAAAGATTATTGTAAATATAAAGGTTGTGTGTGTGTGTTTTATCTGAGGAACTGAATGATCAAGGTGGGGCAGAAACCCTGGATCAGGTTAAATTTTTCTTAACACAGCTCTCCATCATTTCCCTGGCTTGCTCTGCCAGTGGCACAGTCAGCAAGGAGCAGAGCCAGCTCTCCAGCTTCCATAACCTTGCCCCACCCCCCTCACCCACAACCATGCCAGCATGGTCAATTCTACTGTGCTGCCTAAGAAAGATGCTAAGCCCACTCTCAGTAGTAGCTCTGAACTGCTGTAGTCAACGAGGGGCAGGGACAGCTTTCCTGCTCTCATGACCTCAGGCCAGCTCTTCAGATGCCTCCCCTGTGGATCCTCATTATCTACAGACTAGAAAAGATCAAAACTCAAGATGCTCAAACCACAAAGAGCAGTTTGCTCTTTTCTTTTTTTTTTTTTTTTTGTACCACAATCATTATAGCTTGAAGACTTTGTATAAGTAGCAACTGGCACAATTAAGTATCAACTGAGCATAGAAGAGGGTAAACAATAGCAGCTAAGCAATGGAGGGTAAGGAAAAGAGACACAGTTGAATTGCCCAGATACCCCAAAGGAACACATACCCATAGTGACAAACTCTTCCTCGTATGAGGAATGGTGCTGCAAGATTTAGGATCTCCAGGTCCTCAGGGCCAGATCTCACAGGATCACACTGTGAAACATGCTTGACAGTTTAGAGATTTCACAGAGTCGTCCTCCTGTTAAAAAAGAAAAAGAAAGAAAGAAAGAGAGAGAGAGACAGAGAGAGAGAGAGAGAGAGACAGAGAGAGAGACAGAGAGAGAGAGAAAGAAAGAAAGAAAGAAAAAAGAAAGAAAGAAAGAAAGAAAGAAAGAAAGAAAGAAAGAAAGAAAGAAAGAAAGATAAGTCTCTACCAGCACACAGAGAATCAGAACAGATACAGAATGTATTGGAGCTACAAATTTCAAAGAAAATTTGAACTTTGCATGACAAAGAAAAATATAAGTTACATAATAATTAGATGCAAAAAGTACAGAAATAAATAGCACAATTCCAATCTCAGAGTTGTCATGTTAACATGCCTTTTCATGGCTTTCTCTGACTCAGGTATCTTTAGTTGAGAATTTTCATCCGAGTATTATGACTCAACAACGAAACCCAGAGGCTAACAGATTGACAGCTTCACATAAGCAATTGGCCAATGTAATAGATCCACTGACTTGATTTTATTACAGACAAGAATTTAACAAAATATTGAAATAAAAAAATGTGAGTTTAATGCATAATTTAAAAATGCAATTCAAATAGATGTGTGTGCTCATATATATTTGATTCTAGTATACTGTCTTGAGAAACTTAATTAACAGTACATTTACTTCATAAGTAGAAGGTGCACATAAGTCAACAATAATAGGAGAACATGTGCAAAATAATATTTAAAACACCCAATACCAAGTGTCTTACCTTCTATCAAAACTAGACATTCACTTGAGTGAGTAAGGATGCCATCATTTTTTACAAAATGTACAGCAACCTGCCGTCCCCCTTGGCCTTCCGTGGTCCAGACTTTTGAGTCATATAATGGTGTATTTTGCAGCTTGCAGTCTGGAGGTGTGATTGTTGCATCTTGTAAAATTTTATCCACATTTTCTTCATATGGAATTTCTTGCCTAAAATGATTGGTAACAAAATATCAGCAAACAATGTAGGTATATTCACAACAATTCCAATGTAATAAATTACTCAAAAAGAAAACTAGTTTAGCGGCTGAAGAGATGGCTCAGTGGTTACAAGCATTTGCTTCTCCTGCAGAGAACTGAGTTCATTTCCCAGCATCTACATGATGACTTAAAACCATTTGTAACTTTAGTTCTGAACTTTGTGGGCACCAGATAAACACATGGTACATATACATACATGTAGGCAAAACATTCACACAAAAACACAAATAATCTATAATGAATTTAAACCCTATTTTATATGCAGATAAAACCAGCTAACCTTTCCTAAATTAAGGAGATAATTCATTTTTCAGATTTAATACATTTCATTCAATAGGTGTTTAATGTTTATGCATAGGTAAATACATATCATAATCACAGAGATTCTGAGTGGGTTCATACGTGCCATAGTCCATGTGTAGAAGAGAAAGGACAATCTCCCACAATGTTGGTCACAGATCATCAGGCTTGGCAGCAGGTGTCTTCACCTGTTGATCCATCACTCTGGCCCATACCAAGTGTAAAGTCCAAGATGACCTACAGTTATTCCCAGCCTCAATCTGTTGTCCTTTACAAGTAGTCATGCCTTCAACCCAATTAATCTCACTATCACAGGGAAACTATTTTAAAGCATTATTAGCTTCATTTATTATAACAGTTTGTAATTCACACTAGTCAGATAACTACCATACAATAAAAACACCATAGCTTGGAATTAAAAGGCTGAATTGCTTATCTTGATTCTGTCACCAACTGGCCTTGCAAGTTTAGGTAATCTCTTACACTTGCGAAGATAATTATTTGTCTAGAAGGAAATCATAGCATAGCTTTATTCTTGAAGAACAACATAATACTGTGGTATTAAATGAAAGATAATCTGGTATTGTTTTACAAATTATCTAAAATCTTCCTAACACTCTGAGTTTATGATCACATGGGTAGAAAACACATTCCTCAATGTATTGTTTGTTTCTTTTACAATCTAGACCCTGTATTTCCTTTTTTGTATATTAGGCCATGAAATCATTATGGAACGTGCTCTAGCAGCTCAGGGTCCTTCCATTAGTCCTGCCGAAGTGAACTTCTCTGGGTAGTGCAGGCTGGCACTTCAGCTGATCCCAGGTGAGCATCTCTTTGACTTCCTCTTTCCTCTGAACATTCTCCTTCACCTACTTCAGGAATCTGTCTCAGCTATTTGAGTGCTTGATGCGCTCAATCTCCACATTGACCCTTTTGGCCAAAATCTTGACATTAATCTGCTTGTTTACAATGATGCCTTCCTACACCAAGTTGAATGACATCATAGACTCTTCCAGTTTTGCCATGGTAACATTTATGGGATATTCCTTTTTGAACAGTGCCCATGTCTATAATATCACTCTTCTTGTACATGTGGCACATGTTTCCTAAAAGGTCTAGAGAACACAACGTGAATGCCACTCCTCTTTCCCTTTGAGGTGGACATTTTGTTGAGTTACTGGAAAATGCTTGCTGTGGCCCAGCTATCTCAGCTTTTATTAAAAGGATTTAATGATTAACTTTCTTCTCAATCACTATAGTTTCTAATTTTGCGAGGCAAAAAAATACATAAATTGCCCAAGAGAGATATTATCAAACAATAAGCAAATACACAAATATGTAGATATATATGTGACAGCACAACAGAGTAAAAGCTTGACGGACGCTGTACCAAGGTGGATGATTGTATACTTCATGTGATTTCCAAAATGCCTTTCTGTATTTTGAGGGACTATGGTACATTGTATTGAAACAGAAATCAGGACTTAAAACTCCCTATGTAAACATGTTTGGAGACAAATATATGTTAATTAGAATAAAAAAGTTCTATATATTTATGTACTTACATAATAACTGGTATTTGGAATGAAAGCATTAAAGTTGTTAACCGTGACAAGAACTTTTGACTGGTATCTACCATACATACTAAACATTTGATTTAAAGTCTGAAAGTACCTATTTTTATTATTATTACTAAGAACAATTAAAAAAGATTTAAGTATTTTCCCTTTCATTAGCATTATTTTAGAATGCTATAAATTAAATCATAATATATTCATTTCTCAGGACTTAAAACTACATACACACACACACATAAACACACACATACATATGGGTATGTATATATACAAACAATATGACATGAAATTTTTGTTTAATTTTAGAACATACTTACAATAAATGGCATTTAGGACAAAGAAGCTTAACAGACTGTAAAAGTCTTCTGGGCTTGTATGATCTTAGCTTTGCTCTGATTCGATACAGTTGCGGAGCTCTTTGCTTCAAAATGGCACACAATGATGTCTTCTCTAAATAATGGTGACTTGTAAGTGCTGTAAGGAATTTTTACATTAAGTCAGAGAAAATAAAGTATGGAGTCTTACGTCTGTTTAGCATAAATTTCCCTAAAGCAAATATATACTATAAAATCAAATTTACCTCTGCTATGGTCACAATATTTCCAGATGTGCATCTAGGCCCATGAACGCAGAGGGCACATAACAGACACCCTGATGCTAAATTACTGAGGCAAGGGATATTTCAATTATATAATGGGTATGTAAGTACTTCTATATGGGACTAGTAGAAATTCTCAGAAAGTTCTAACTTAGGGAAAAACAGTGGTGTTTACTTCAGCAAGAAAATGAATGGTACCTGTATAAAATATGCCAATTTCTTAGACAACTGGTGCCAGGCAACAACTTACTTTCTAACTGGAATTTGATTAAGGGATGTTGACAAAACACATTTGTTAAACATCACATGTCACATGGTC
The DNA here is from genome assembly GCA_021653895.1 of Mastomys natalensis. Classification (NCBI taxonomy): domain Eukaryota; kingdom Metazoa; phylum Chordata; class Mammalia; order Rodentia; family Muridae; genus Mastomys; species Mastomys natalensis. The sequence goes on along the minus strand of JAJTUV010001467.1, from coordinate 212,291 downwards.
TCTTGACCTGGATATTTCAAACTCAAGACTGTATTGAACTTTCCTTTTTTCAGGAGTTAGAACCTGAGAATGCAAAGGGTTACCAGGGAACCCAATTATCACAGTGATGCACAGAGTTTGAAAGAAGGGGTTTATGTTGTAGACAGAAAGGGGAGATGATGGGGGAATATGGAAGGGGGAAAGAACTTAGAATCACAACAGCAGAAAAGCATGAGAGCAGAGCAAATGACTGGGAAATAGAAAATTGGAAGGTTTCAGGTGAGTGGAATCAGTTTACTCTAAATAGCTTAGTAATGCAGGTGTTATGTAACATTTTGAATATTCTAGGTGACACGCCCCTCTTTTAGAAAACAGACTTTAAGCATAGCCAAGCAAGGCTCAGACATCCAGGTAAATAGATTCTGATCACAGCTTTAAAGCAACAAAACCCTCACAGACATCTCCTTTGAGTTGTAAATGGGGAGCATTTACAGTGAAATACTTCCCTGCTGGGCACACCTGACAAATCTAAAATAAAATGAAACACTTGCTTCACTTCACATTCTAGGATAATATGTTAGAAGTTTTACACTTTGTATTACTTTCAAAAGTCAAGGAAAACTGTAATAATGTAACAACCTCCTGAATATACTTTAAAACAATTCACCAATAGTTTTATACTGGCACATTTACTCTATACTTTGGGTGTGCCGTTATCTCTGTCTCCCAGTGAACCAGGTGTTACTACATTACTGGGAACAGCCTCCAGAAAATTATGTCCTGATTCCCTCAAAACACATTAATATTTCACAAATACAATTTATTTCCTTCACATTGTTACAATGCCCATTTCAAATAATTAACAGACTTAACCCTATTATGGGATTTCCAGATACTTAACTCTCTCCAAATGTCTTTTGACTATCTGTGATAATCCTAAACAATGCATATTTATCGTTCATGTATCCAGATGTCAACATCAAATTTTCTTTAGTCTACTTATATGTTTGCCTTATGACACTGACTTGAAAAGTTCACCTACTTATTTTGCTGAGTACACATTCATTTAGGTGTGGCTAAAATTTTTTTCACTCTGAGATGTTGATAATGCATTTTTGGCATACAGACTTCATATATAACACCGTACTTCTCAATACATCCAATAAAAAGTCTATGAGAACACACCTTCTGCTCTGGGGAGGGAAGACCAGTGTACTTGATTAAAGGATGTTCAACTTAACTGTATTCTGACCTAATTTCTTACTCTTGTAACTAGCAGAGAGTAAATGTGTTATTCTTTAATCAAAGCTTTAGAATCTACTAGTTTAAAACCTGATTCATGATTCACAATCAAAACCATAATTACCATCATGATGGCAAAATGGTGTTATATTATTTTTGTTTTTACATTTATTAGTCATTCTGCCCTACAGAGTTTTCTATTCAGTTCATTTTATTTCCTCATTAGCAAGCAGAGTTCATATATTCTGACTTTACTCAATGAATTCTAACCCATCACTAACATTGCTTTGATGATTATCATCACATTGTCTCAGATTTGAGATTCTCTATTAGCCAAGAATGTCTTTAATGTATAGAAATCTAGAATGTTCTTGATTTATCTTAATTCTCTTGTCCTAATTGTGAACTTTTCTTTTTTTTTTCTCCAGAGATACCTGAAATACTTCCATAAGCCAAGATCTGTACATGCACTATGTATGCTTACTGCTCCTGCAGGTCACTGCCTCTGCATGGTAAACCTGCAAGAATTTCTATGTAATATCTAAAATCTCAGAATAAGTCATCTTTTATTCCAATAAAACCTGAGATTTTAGTCTTCAGTTCTATATTTACATCTCCTTTCTCCAACAAGAGAAACTCCTTCCATACAGCAGTACATATTTAATGAACTATTTAATAAAATTCCAATCACATTTTTTTACATAAAAAGCTTTTTATCAACTTAACTGAAATAGCAAGGATACAGCTGAAAGATATTTACTATTGCTGTTAATATTAAACTTTAGGAGAATAGGATAGAGAGTTTCTTATGTATATAATGTTAACATAGTATATAATTTTATTAAAATTAATATCAGAATAGAAGTTATACCATTAAGCTAACAACACACCTGATGCCATGAATTTTATAAATTTTAATAGTATGTAACTTAAATACATATTCATTACAGAGAAATGCATATGTATGAGTTCTATCTTACACCACTGTAGGATGAGGCATGAGAATAAAGCTAAATACAAACATTGAGTATCCCCAGGAGGATCCCCTGACACTGATGAGTCTGATGGCATAGGCTCAGAGATGCACAGACAGGTATCTATATGTCGGTGACTACACTGGAAAAGGTCTTACTTGTAGCACAGAGTTGTTGACATCTTTCCACCTCACACAGGGAAACTAAGTCTGATTCAGAGCCTACAGGAAGAGAAAAGGAAGCACATAATACATATAGCTCTGTAAAATATGATTCAGAAACTTAATGTAAAACTGAAACTATAGAACTCTATCTAGAGATACTTAAGAAAGGCTAAATAAATGCTCCAATGGCTTTTTCTCCCAATTTATTTGCAGATTCATCATAAGGCTAACCAAAGTTACACAGGGTTAGTCACTAAATTTGATAGGTAACATCTCTCCTTTCTTTACGGGGAAATGTAAGAAATTTAGCATATTGAATAAGATCATGAAGACAAGAACATTAGTGTATTTACACTAAATGGCTTCATGATATAGTAATCAAGAAACTATGGTACTGATTAAATACTGAAAAACTAACAGAGCATCTAGCCGGGCGGTGGTGGCGCACGTCTTTAATCCCAGCACTTGGGAGGCAGAGGCAGGTGGATTTCTGAGTTCGAGGCCAGCCTGGTCTACAGAGTGAGTTCCAGGACAGCCAAGGCTATACAGAGAAACCCTGTCTCAAAAAAAAAACAAAAAAAAAACACAAAACTAACAGAGCATCAAGAGCTTAAAACCAACCCATGCTGGGACTGTTGAAAAAAAACAGGAAAGGATACAGTATGATTTTTTTTGTTTGTTTTGAAGAAATGGTTTTGCCACTACAGAAAATTAATAATGAAGGAAACACTAATCGTACACTAATAAGTGGTACACAGAAAGGCTAAAATTAAGCTCATATTTAAGCACACTTGATGTTTTGATAGACATTGAAGTCTTCTAAGCAATTAAAGGAAATGTGTTCTAACTAGAAATTCATTCATCCCTCAGTATCACTCAGCCTTATATTATGAGCTACTGACAAATACTCTATCACAGATAAATCTCAGAACACAGTACATACTAAAGCATGCCCATAATTCCATTGAGATCTATAAGAATATCTTTGAGAGATTTAGATTACTTATTAGTCAAAGAAGTGCATAAGCAAAAAACTATGGTCTGCTTAAGATAAAGGAATATTTGGTCCTTTTAAAAACTGATAAGCAAAGTAGTAGCCTAGAAAATTCAAACATTCAAAAATCAATTTTTCAATGAATACAAAACATTACACAAACTTCATACACCAAGTAGTCATTGTCACTCTAATTTGAAAATGTGACTATATATTTAAAAGTCAAGCATTCTTAGTTTTGGATAGGGCAAGACCAATCTTTATGGTGTTACTTTAATGAAAATACACATATACAACCTATATACACACTTATGAATTTTTAAAAAGAAACATACAGAAGAAAACATTTAAATTGTGCTCATGAAATTATGAGGAAGTAAAATGTCAATGTTATAAATTGTCCTTACTTGAAGATGTTAAACAATTCTCCACATTGTCTGTATCATCTGAGGTCTGAATAGCTTCCAAATCTACAGACTCTAAAGTTCTAAAATTGAAAGATATGAAGTCAAGTTGCATAACAAAATCAATAGTTCAGCTGAACCCTCTAAATACAGGTCATGAAATTATAAAATTGTTACCTTCCAGTCAGTGATGTGCAGCTTTTACTAGATTATCCGAAAACTCTAATGCCCTCAAAATAAAGAGCAGAGTTCAGAAAAGTAAGAGTGGAAGAGTCAGTCAGTGGAATACTTTAAAGACAATCAAACAAAAAACTTGGGGATGTAATGCTAACATTTACAATTAGAATACTGCCACTCCAGTTTCTGTCTGCACCCGGAGCTGATCCTGTGCCACAACACTCCATACCCAAATACTGCCAGGAGAGAGCTAGTCTCCCAGGAATGCAGACATGTCTGTGAGCACAGGTAAGACCACTACTTCTGCTCAGAGGGACATGCCCAGAATCCTCAGGACACAGGAACCAAGGAACATCCAGGGACAGGATCCTTCCAGTTTCCGTCTGGTCCATGAGCAGACTCTGTGTCACAGCTCTCCATACCTGAGATCCTCCCAAAGAGAAATGGTCTCCATGGAAGACTGACACACAGGCTTGAAGGAGGGACAGGCCACAGTCAGAGACAGCAAGATCAGATAACACTAGAGATAACCAGATGGTGAGAGGCAAGCACCAGAACATAAGCAACAGAAACCAAGGCTACTTGGTATCATCAGAAATCAGTTCTCCCACCACAGAAAGCCCTGGATACCCCAAAACACCAGAAAACCAAGACTTTGATTTAAAATCACATATCATGATGATGATAGAGGACTTTAAGAAGGGCATAAATAATTCCCTTAAAGAAATACAGGAGAACACAGGTAAACAAGTAGAAGCCCTTAAAGAGGAAACAGAAAAATCACTTAAAGAAATACAGGAAAACACAACCAAACAGGTGAAGGAATTGAACAAAACCATCCAGAATCTAAAAATGGAAATAGAAACAATAAAGAAATCATAAAGGAAGACAACCCTGTAGATAGAAAACCTAGGAAAGAGATCAGGAGTCATACGTGTAAGCAACAACAAACAGAATACAAGAGATAGAAGAGAGAATCTCAGGTGCAGAAGATACCATAGAAAACATTGACACAACAGTCAAAGAGAATGCAAAATGCAAAAAGCTCCTAACCAAACAACATCCAGGAAATTCAGGATACAATGAGAAGAAAAAACTTAAGGATAAGAGGTATAGAAGAGAGTTGAAGACTCCCAACTTAAAGGGCCAATAAATATCTTCAACAAAATTATAGAAAGAAAACTACCTTAACCTAACAAAACAGATGCCCATAAATATCCAAGAAGCCTACAGAACTCCAAATAGACTGGATCAGAAAAGAAATTCCTCACATCACATAATAGTCAAAATACCAAATGCACAAAAACAAAGAAAGAATATTAAAAGTAGTAAGGGAAAAAGGTCAAGTAACATATAAAGGCAGACCTATCAGAATTATACCAGACTTCTTACCAGAGACTATGAAAGCTAGAAGATCCTGGGCAGATGTCATAGAGACCCTAAGAGAACACAAAAGGCAGCCCAGGCTACTATACCCAGCAAGACTCTCAATTACCAAAGATGGAGAAACCAAGAAATTCCATGACAAAACCAAATTTACACAATATCTTTCCACAAACCTGGGGATTAAAAAGGATATTAGTGGGAAAGCTCCAATACAAGGAGGGAAATTATACTCTAAACAGAGCAAGAAAGTAATTCTCTTCCAACAAATCCAGAAGAAGATAGCCACACAAAGATAATTCCATCTCTAATAACAAAAATAACAGGAAGCAACAATCACTGTTCCTTAATATCTCTTAACATCAATGGACTCAATTCCCCCCAATAAAAAAACATAGGCTAACAGACTGGATACATAAACAGGACCCAGCATTTTGCTGACTGCATACAGGAAACCCACCTCAGTGACAAAGACAGACACTACCTTAGAGTAAAAGGCTGGAAAAACAATTTTTCAAGTAAATGATCTTAAGAAACAAGCTGGAGTAGCCATTCTAAAACCTCCAGCCTGAGAACACAAAGGGAGGGACTCATGGCTCCACCTGTATAGGTAGTTGAGGGTAGCCTTGTCAGGTATCAGTGGAAGTAGAGGGCCTTGGTGCCTGATAGTTTGGATGCCCTAGTGTGGGGGAATTTGAGAGCAGGGAGGCGGTAATAGAAGGATGGTAGGAGCACACCCTCATAGAAACTCCCAGAATTATATGGATTAGACATGACAGAGGCAGGCCACCAGAAGACTAGATTCCAGAATTCAAACAAAAATTATCTTGATACTAAAACTTGTTTTAAGAATTGTATATTGCAGAATACACAGCCTTGGTGTATCTACTCATCAAGCAAGCTGAGCAGACCTGCTCAAACCTCTGATATCCTGGAATTTCAGCTGGATGCAGTGAAGACACAGACATCAGAGGCTTATCAATTTACTCTTCCCCCTGTCCCTCTTCTAATATCTCAACTCCCGCAATCAGCTTAAAGAGGTTAATGAAGAGTCAGTGTCCCTATTCCCTCAGCTTGGGGGCTGAGGTGTTTAATATTGGGCTGTCTTTCTAGGGAAAAATAGTGGTTTTGTTGGAACAGGGAGGAATAGCTAGGATTTATTGCATAGCCATAACCTATTGGTAGAAATCTGTATAACTGTTATTAAGCTGAAGTTACAACTTCTTAAATGGTTCAAAATTTACTTTGATTTCAAATTTAAGGTTTTCATTGGTATGAGTTTCTTATTGATATAGAAGTAAGATTAATATTGTTACTCTCGTAGGCATTGTGCCTATATAACACATTTAGGAATACAAGGCTTAGACCCAGCCCTTCTTTAACTTTTTTAACTGATTTGAGATGGTTAGCCTGTGAGTTAAGGACCTATAGCAAATTCATGGCTCTGAGTTTATTGTTAGTGTGTTTTCTATATTTTATTTAGAAATAGCTGAGAGGAGGTAACAGACAACAGTCCAGATTGCCTTACATGGATAGTTGGTTTTCAAAACGTCAGAAGTCCACAGAATTGACATTACAAACATTTCTGTATTAAGGTTCATTTTGATTAGAGACCTGTCTGCTCCTGACAGCTAGCTTCCTATCTTGGATTCTAAGAAGAAACTGAGCATCTTTGGAGTTACTCCAGTTGTGGTGAGACAGCCACTAGGCAAGAATTGCCTCTTTTCATCTACAGACAAATTAGTGTCCTGAAAAGGACACACTTGCAGAATAGTCAACTGATTATATCTGCCAATACAGACTAATCAGTCCTTAATAATTCTGCATCACTAGGTCTGTCAGATGATCCTGGGCCAGAAGGCTGAAGATTGGATGCTCCAACATTTTGTAGTATAGGGACTGTCCAGGTGTTCAGCGATCTCTATAAATTGGCTAAGTTTTAGAAGCTATACTTTGTGCTTCCCATAATTTCAGTTAATTCAGTCATTCTGGATTTCTGACGGGGTTGAAGACTTATAGTCTCATAGCCAATCTTGGCTATTTACTTTGAAAGAAAAGACTTGAGAGGATGGTTTTCAGCTGACATTCATTATAAAGCCAAGAAAAAAGCCATGTTCAGAACTAAGTCTTTTAGTTAGGAGGGATGACAGAGGTTCTGGTTAGTCAACAAAATGATGGACTGGGTATTAGGTCTATCTTGTACCTTACTGATACAAATTGGTATAGTTATGCTCAATTGTGTTTTGAGAGAAAAGTTTTATCTTAACAGGAAGGGTGATACGTAGGAGGAGCTAAGGTGGGAGGAGTAAGGAGAGGAAGGGGAGGAGTAAGGAGAGGAGGAAGAGAAGGAGAGGAAGAGCTAGGAAATGAGAGAGAGGGGGGGCCGGGCGGTGGTGGCGCACACCTTTAATCCCAGCACTTGGAGGCAGAGGCAGGCGGATTTCTGAGTTCGAGGCAAGCCTGGTCTACCGAGCGAGTTCCAGGACAGCCCGGACTACACAGAGAAACTCTGTCTCGAAAAAAAAAAAAAAAAAAAAAAAAAAAAAAAAAAAAAAAAAGAGAGAGAGGGGGGGGAAGAGAGGGAAAGACAGGGAGGGGTTGAGGGAGGGGAATATGGAGGCGGATGTTTGAATGTCTCTGCCAATCAAAGATAGTTGGTATTTCTAGGTTGGGTTACACTTCCGATTGTATGGACATCTTGTTATTGAGCATTACCAAACTTAAAAAGCCTTTGATTAACAGTTTTTTAAAAAGTTACTAATTAAAAAAAAAAAAAGAAGAAAAAAAACAAGTTTTCTACAAGAGAGTGTCACTAGGTATGTCAATTGCACTCTAGGGCAGGACCCTGGCCCAGGTGTAGCTAGTTTATGCAAACGGAACTCCATTTACATTTATTTATTTATTTATTTATTTAGGTACACTTTGTTTTGTTATTTTCTGTAACACTGATTTTTCTTCTTGTATTTTTTTTGTTTTGATTTCTTTTCTGGTTTTGTTTCGTGACTTTTAGTTTTTAATTGGGTTGGTAAGAAAGTAGGAGGGGTCTGAGAGCAAATAATATTATCAAAATATATTGTATGGAAAAAAATTAAGAAAGAAGACTGGATAAGTGAAATAATATGCTGATACATTGTGAATTACAATTATATTGAGCTAGTGAAATAGAAACTTAATGTTAAAAGCAATTGAAGTAAGTTGAGTCTCATATGATAGTGATTTTATTTTAGTTTATAGAATGGCATGCTTTTTCTTTCAAGATCCATGGGATATTTTTCCAATAGAATCCACATGGTGTACTTTTCTCTGTGCATGGTACTCACTAGGAACAGACAGGGAAGAGAACTGAAATCCAACAGTATTTCTAATGCTATTTTCTAAAACAAGTCATATTTCTTAAAAATTTTAAAAACGTGACATACTACCATGATTTGTGATACATTTAATCTGAATCACATCAGAAGATTCATTATTTTTTATAATAAAACTAAACAAGCTCTTCAATTCTGATATACACTCAACTAAGTTTAATAGACTGGCTGAAACCTGTTCCCATTGTTTTTTCCTGTACCTGCTGTAGCAAATGATAAAAGAATACCAGTGGAAAAAAAGAAGTAAAACTGTTGAAAATCTTAAGTTACAATACTGGCTCTACTCCATCTCACTTTCTCTTTGTGTTACATATTAAAACAGAAAGAAAGAAAAAGAAGACAGAGAGAGAGAGAGACAAGAGGGTGGAGGGACAACATTGAGACAAGTCTAGAGAGATATATATTCATGTGGTCTTGTCTGCCTAGACTGGACTCAGTAGATTCATGGTATAGGCTGCCTAGCAGGTACTAGAGTCCTAGTTATATTCTTAGCAAGGCAAAGAAGAGAAACAGGAAAAGACAAATACCTCACACATTCCAGCGTTCTACTTTGTAAATTAACCTAATGATTATCATATTTATATTTTTTAAGCAGGGATATAAAATACTCACTTTTTCAGCTGATCCACATCAGAGTTACTTTCTGGTAAGACTCTGATCCCACGACCATAGCTGGTTCCTCCATGAAGATGAAACTGGAGTCTTACTAAAGAGGTTGTGGACTCTGAATTAATTGGCTGAAGTTTGGTATAAAGATTGTAGATTCTAAGGAAGCTTCCGACCTGAAAGATATTTTAAAAGATGATTTCAGAAAAGATATCTAATAAAAATTTCTGATTCTTGAAAGTTTTATAAACAATAGGAGGTAGTAGTAACCTTAACAAGCCAGAGCCACATGATCAAAGCTACTTGCAAGAGTTGGAACATAGTTCTATTACAATATCACTAGCTTTCTGTTTTGCAAATCCTTCACTGACTAAGTCTGGCTGTCCTGGAACTTGATCTGTAGTCTGACTTTGAACTCAGAGATCTGTATGCCTGTCTCCTGAGCACTGGGATTAAAGGTGTGGTCCATTACACCTAGATTTAAGTTTTTCTTCATCTAGAACCTGCTCTGTTCTAGGCTGCCCTTGAACTAAGAATTCTGCTGGAATTAAAAGCCTTGTTCTACCATGCCTGGACCTAAAATTAGCTGGTTGGAATCTTGCCACAAGGTAATCACTCCCTTAATTCAATTTAATATCTTTGAACACAGGATTCAACTCCATTTCACTTCCTTCACCTTTAATACTCAAACCATATATTTTATATTTTTCCTTTCTAAGTTTGCTATTATTATTCAAAATGGTCTTCATGAGAATTAACCAGAGAACACTCTGATGGGCATTTCTGGGACTTCCATTGTTAATGCAATTAATATAAATCTCTTTCTTCAGGTAGACTCTTCATATAAGGGGAAAAAGCAGCCACACTATTCAACAAAAGACTGTCAGAAGCCAGGACCCTCGCCCCTTGCCCTCACCCCCTACCTTTCCCCACCTGTACAATGCCCCCTGCAGCTTGGCAGCAGCAAGATCCAGCAGTGTACCATGTCTCTGAGAAAAGCAGGTAGACCACAAAATGGGTTGGCAGCTACAGATGGATTCAAGGCAGTGTACCGTGTCTTCTGAGACAGGCAGGTAGACCACAAAATGTTCCAGGGCACAGGCCAAGAAGATTCTGTATTCTTCCACCACCTGGCCCCTCTTACCCCTTCCCCTTGTAAAACATGATATAAAAAAGTGCTATGTGCTCAAATACACGACTCTTGACAAGCAATCGCTTCCTTGAGTCCTTTCTCTCTCTCACCCATTCTTCCAGGATTGCGGTCCTCCTTGTGCCCACGAATTACTAAGGACCCCCTGGGCGGGTCAAAAGACCACAAAAAAAGTCTCTAGGCCACATACTGAAATTCCTTCCACTCTTGGGCCAGATCAACATAATTCAAATCACTCACAGCAACAAAGTCTTCCATATTCCTTCTAGGATAGCCCATTAAGAACCACTTAAAGTATTCCAAGGCTTTTGAAATCTAAAGTCTCAAAATCCACATTCTTCCAAGCAAAAGAATGGTTAGGCCTATCGCAGCAATACCCCACTCCTGGTACCAAACTCTGTGTTAGGGTTTTATTGCTGTGAATACACACCATGACCAAGATAACTCTTATAAGGACAATATTTAATTGGGGCTCGCTTACAGGTTCAGAAGTTCAGCTTATCACCAAAGTGGGAACACGGCAGCATACAGGCAGACATGGTATAAGCGGAACTGAGAGTTCAACATCTTCATTTGAAGACTAGTAGTGGAAGACTGGCTTCCAGTCAGCTAGGATGAGAGTCTTGATAAGGAAGGACACTTCATACTCGCCAAAAAAATATTTACCAAAATGAATTCTCAATTCTGAATACCTATGCTCCAAATGAAAGGGCACCCACATTCATAAAAGAAACCTTACTAAAGCTCAAAGCAAAAATTGTACCTCACAATTAGACTTCAATGCCCAACTCTCAGCAATGGACAGATTGTGAAAACATTAACTAAACAGAGACACAGTGAAACTAACAGAAGTTATGAACAAAATGGAAGTAACAAATATCTATAGAACATTTCATCCTAAAACAAAAGAATATACTTTTTTCTCAGCACCTCATAGTACCTTCTCCAAAACTGGCCATATAAGTGGTCAAAAAACAGGTCTCAACAGATACAAAAAGAATGAAATAATCCCTTGCATCCAATCAGATCACTATGGACTAAAGATGGTCTTCAATAATAACAAAAAGAATAGAAAGCCCACATACACATGGAAACTGAACAATAAATCTACTCAATGATAACTTGGTCAAAAAAGAAATTAAGAAAGAAACTCAAGACTTTTTAGAATTTAATGACAATGAAGGCTCGTCATACCAAAGCTTATGGGATACAATTAAAACAGTGCTAGAAGGAAAACTCATAGCTCTAGATGCCTACACAAAGAAACTGGAGAGAGCATACACTAGCAGCTTGACAGCATATTTGAAAGCTCTAGAACAAAAAAGAAGCAAATACATCCAAGAGGAGTAGGCATCAGGAAGAAATCAAACTCAGGGCTGAAATCAACTAAGTAGAAAAAAATGAACTACACAAAGAATCAACAAAACCAGGAGCTGATTCTTTGAGAAAATCAACAAGATAGATAAACCCTTAGCCACACTAACCAGAGGCACAGAGACAGTATCCAAATTAATAAAATCAGAACTGAAAAGGGAGACATAACAACAGAAACTGAGGAAATTCAAAAAATCATCAGATCTTACTATAAAAGCCAATACTCAACAAAACTGGAAAATCTGGGTGAAATGGACAATTCTAGACAGATATCAGGTACCAAAGTTAAATCAGGAGCAGACAAATGATCTAACAGTCCCATAACCCCTACAGAAATAGCAGTAGTCATTAAAAGTCTCTCCACCAGCCGGGCGGTGGTGGCGCACGCCTTTAATCCCAGCACTTGGGAGGCAGAGGCAGATGGATTTCTGAGTTCAAGGCCAGCCTGGTCTACAGAGTGAGTTCCAGGACAGCCAGGGCTACACAGAGAAACCCTGTCTCGAAAAACAAAAAAAAAAAAAAAAAAAAAAAAAGTCTCTCCACCAAAAAAGCCCAGGATCAGATGGTTTTAGTGCAGAATTCTATCAGACCTTCAAAAAAGAGCTAATACCAATTCTTTTCAAACTATTCCACAAAATAGAAACAGAAGGAGCACTTCCCAATTCGTTCTATGAAGCCACAATTATGCTTATACCTAAACCACAAAAAGACTCAACAAAGAAAGAGAACTTAAGACCAATTTCCCTTATATATATGTTGATGCAAAAATATTCAATAAAATTTTCACAAACAGAATCTAACAACACATCAAAACAATCATCCATCACGATCAAGTAGGCTTCATCCCAGGGATGCAGGGATGGTTCAATATACTGAAAGTCATCAAAGGAATCCACTACATAAACAAACTCAAAGGGGAAAAAAAAAACAAACTACATGATCATCTCTTTGGATGCTGAGAAAGCATTTGACAAAATTCTACACCCCATCATGGAAAGATCTTGGAAAGATCAGAAACTCAAGGCCCATACTTAAACATAGTAAAAGCAATATACAGCAAACCAATAGCCAACATCAAACTAAATGGAGAGAAACTTAAAGAAATCCCACTAAAATCAGGGACTAGACAAGGCTGCCCACTCTCTCTACTTATTCAATATAGTACTCAAATTTTTAGCCATAGCAATTAGAAAACAAGAGGAGGTTGAGGGGTACAAATTGGAAAGGAAGAAGTTAAAATATTACTATTTGCAGATGATATGATATTATACTTAAGTGACCCCAAAACTTCCACCAGAGAACTCGTAAACCTGATAAACAACTTCAGCAAAGTGGCTGGATATAAAATTCACTCAAAGAAATCAGTAGTCTTCCTCTACTCAATAGGTAGACAGGCTGAGAAAGAAATTAGGGAAATGACACCCTTCACAATAGTCACAAATAATATAAAATACCTTGGTGTGAATCTAACTAAGCAAGTGAAAGATCTGTATGACAAGAACTTCAAGTCTCTGAAGAAAGAAATAGAAAAACTCAGGAGATTGAAAGATCTCCCATGCTTGTGGATTGGCAGGACTGAAGCAATCTACAGATTCAATGCAATCCCCATTAACATTCCAAGTCAATTCTTCACAGAATTAGAAAGAGAAATTCTCAAATTCATTTGGAATAACAAAAACCCCACAATAGCAAAAACTATTCTCAACAATAGAAGAACTTCTCGGGGAATCACATCCCAGACCTCAAGCTGTACTACAGAACAATAGCGATAAAAATATTGGTACAGGGACAGGCAAGAAGATCAATGGAATAGAATTGAAGACTCAGAAATGAACCCACCACCTATGGTCACTTGATCTTTGACAAAGGAGCTAAAATCATCCATTGGGAAACGGACAGTATTTTCAACAAATGGTGCAGGTTCAACTAGAGGTCAGCATGTGGAAGAATGCAAATTGATCCATTCTTATCTCCTTGTACAAAGCTCAAGTTCATGTGGATAAAGGACCTTCAAATAAAACCAGATACACTGAAACTAATAGAAGATAAGGTGGGAAGAACCTCGAATACTTGGGCACAGGGGAAAAAGTTCCTGAACAGAACACCAATGGCTCATACTCTAAGATCAAGAATTGACAAATGAGACCTCATAAAATTGCAAAGCTTCTGTAAAGCAAAGGACACTGTCAATAGAACAAAACAACAACCAACAGATTGGGGAAAGATCTTTACCAATCCCACAACCGATAGAGGACTAATATCCAATATATAAAAAAAACCTCAAGAAATTAGACTCTAGACAACCAAATAACCCTATTAAAAAATGGGGTACAGAGCTAAACAAAGAATTCTCAACTGAGAAAACGTGAATGGCCGTGAAACACCTAAAGAAATGTTGAACATCATCAGGGAAATGCAAATCAAAACAACCTTGAGATTCCACTTCACACCAGTCAGAGTGGCTAAGATCCAAAACTCAGGTGACAGCAGATGCTGGCGAGGATGTGGAGAAAGAGGAACACTCCTCCATTGTTGGTGGGATTGCAAGATGGTGCAACCTCTCTGGAAATCAGTCTGGTGGTTCCTCAGAAAATTGGACACAGCATTTACCTGAGGACTTAGCTATACTACCCCTGCACATATATCCAGAAGATGCTCCAACACATAAACAAGGACATATGCTCCATTATGTTCATAGCAGCTTTATTTATAATAGCTAGAAGCTGGAAAGAACCCAGATGTCATTCAACAGAGGAATGGATACTGAAAATGTGGTACACTTACACAATGGAATATTACTCAGCTATTAAAAACAATGAATTCATGAAATTTTTAGGCAAATGGATGGAACTAGAAAATATCCTGAGTGAGATAACCCAATCACAAAAGACCACACATGGTATTCACTCACTGTTAAGTGGATATTAGCCCAAAGCTCACAGTACCCAACATACATCTCACTGACCACATAAAGCAAGACCAAAGTGTGGGGGCTTTGGTCCTTTTTAGAAGGAGTAACAAAATACTTACTGGAGCAAAAATGGAGACAAAGTATGGGTCAGAAACTGAAGCAGGGGCTGTCTGGAGACTGCTCCACCTGGGTATCCATCCCATGTGCAGTCACCAAAGGCAGACGCTGATGTGGATGTCAGAAGTGCAGGCTGACAGGAGCCTGATATAGCTGTCTCCTTAGACATCTGCCAGAGCCCAGACATATACAGAGGTGGAGGTTCACAGCTAACCATTGAACTGATCATAGGGTTCCCACTGGAGGAGTTAGAGAGAAGACTGAAGGAGCTGAAGGAGTTTCTGGCCCCATGGGGAGAGCAACAATACCAATCAACCAGAGCTCCCAGGGTCTAAACCACCAGCCTGGGAGCACTTAAGTTGTTTTTCCAATATTTTCTTCAGATATGCAGATACAAAATGGCATTTTAAACTTTTTGCCTATAAGCTAACAAAGTTTTTAAATAGATATTCTTCTTCTGATGCAGTTCTTACAACAGTGTAACACATACACTGTCATTATTACATTTTGGCCCTTGGTGGATCAATAACTGTAGTTTGTTGACAGAAGAAAATAAAAATATTGTACTGCTTTGTTAGAAATACTCGCCGGGCGGTGGTGGCGCACGCCTTTAATCCCAGCACTTGGGAGGCAGAGGCAGATGGATTTCTGAGTTCAAGGCCAGCCTGGTCTACAGAGTGAGTTCCAGGACAGCCAGGGCTACACAGAGAAACCCTGTCTCGAAAAACCAAAAAAAAAAAAAAAAAAAAAAAGTCTCTCCACCAAAAAAGCCCAGGATCAGATGGTTTTAGTGCAGAATTCTATCAGACCTTCAAAAAAGAGCTAATACCAATTCTTTTCAAACTATTCCACAAAATAGAAACAGAAGGAGCACTTCCCAATTCGTTCTATGAAGCCACAATTATGCTTATACCTAAACCACAAAAAGACTCAACAAAGAAGAGAACTTAAGACCAATTTCCCTTATATATATGTTGATGCAAAAATATTCAATAAAATTTTCACAAACAGAATCTAACAAACACATCAAAACAATCATCCATCACGATCAAGTAGGCTTCATCCCAGGGATGCAGGGATGGTTCAATATACTGAAAGTCATCAAAGGAATCCACTACATAAACAAACTCAAAGGGGAAAAAAAAACAAACTACATGATCATCTCTTTGGATGCTGAGAAAGCATTTGACAAAATTCTACACCCCATCATGGAAAGATCTTGGAAAGATCAGAAACTCAAGGCCCATACTTAAACATAGTAAAAGCAATATACAGCAAACCAATAGCCAACATCAAACTAAATGGAGAGAAACTTAAAGAAATCCCACTAAAATCAGGGACTAGACAAGGCTGCCCACTCTCTCTACTTATTCAATATAGTACTCAAATTTTTAGCCATAGCAATTAGAAAACAAGAGGAGGTTGAGGGGGTACAAATTGGAAAGGAAGAAGTTAAAATATTACTATTTGCAGATGATATGATATTATACTTAAGTGACCCCAAAACTTCCACCAGAGAACTCGTAAACCTGATAAACAACTTCAGCAAAGTGGCTGGATATAAAATTCACTCAAAGAAATCAGTAGTCTTCCTCTACTCAATAGGTAGACAGGCTGAGAAAGAAATTAGGGAAATGACACCCTTCACAATAGTCACAAATAATATAAAATACCTTGGTGTGAATCTAACTAAGCAAGTGAAAGATCTGTATGACAAGAACTTCAAGTCTCTGAAGAAAGAAATAGAAAAACTCAGGAGATTGAAAGATCCCCCATGCTTGTGGATTGGCAGGACTGAAGCAATCTACAGATTCAATGCAATCCCCATTAACATTCCAAGTCAATTCTTCACAGAATTAGAAAGAGAAATTCTCAAATTCATTTGGAATAACAAAAACCCCACAATAGCAAAAACTATTCTCAACAATAGAAGAACTTCTCGGGGAATCACATCCCAGACCTCAAGCTGTACTACAGAACAATAGCGATAAAAATATTGGTACAGGGACAGGCAAGAAGATCAATGGAATAGAATTGAAGACTCAGAAATGAACCCACACACCTATGGTCACTTGATCTTTGACAAAGGAGCTAAAATCATCCATTGGGAAACGGACAGTATTTTCAACAAATGGTGCAGGTTCAACTAGAGGTCAGCATGTGGAAGAATGCAAATTGATCCATTCTTATCTCCTTGTACAAAGCTCAAGTTCATGTGGATAAAGGACCTTCAAATAAAACCAGATACACTGAAACTAATAGAAGATAAGGTGGGGAAGAACCTCGAATACTTGGGCACAGGGGAAAAAGTTCCTGAACAGAACACCAATGGCTCATACTCTAAGATCAAGAATTGACAAATGAGACCTCATAAAATTGCAAAGCTTCTGTAAAGCAAAGGACACTGTCAATAGAACAAAACAACAACCAACAGATTGGGGAAAGATCTTTACCAATCCCACAACCGATAGAGGACTAATATCCAATATATAAAAAAAACCTCAAGAAATTAGACTCTAGACAACCAAATAACCCTATTAAAAAATGGGGTACAGAGCTAAACAAAGAATTCTCAACTGAGAAAACGTGAATGGCCGTGAAACACCTAAAGAAATGTTGAACATCATCAGGGAAATGCAAATCAAAACAACCTTGAGATTCCACTTCACACCAGTCAGAGTGGCTAAGATCCAAAACTCAGGTGACAGCAGATGCTGGCGAGGATGTGGAGAAAGAGGAACACTCCTCCATTGTTGGTGGGATTGCAAGATGGTGCAACCTCTCTGGAAATCAGTCTGGTGGTTCCTCAGAAAATTGGACACAGCATTTACCTGAGGACTTAGCTATACTACCCCTGCACATATATCCAGAAGATGCTCCAACACATAAACAAGGACATATGCTCCATTATGTTCATAGCAGCTTTATTTATAATAGCTAGAAGCTGGAAAGAACCCAGATGTCATTCAACAGAGGAATGGATACTGAAAATGTGGTACACTTACACAATGGAATATTACTCAGCTATTAAAAACAATGAATTCATGAAATTTTTAGGCAAATGGATGGAACTAGAAAATATCCTGAGTGAGATAACCCAATCACAAAAGACCACACATGGTATTCACTCACTGTTAAGTGGATATTAGCCCAAAGCTCACAGTACCCAACATACATCTCACTGACCACATAAAGCAAGACCAAAGTGTGGGGGCTTTGGTCCTTTTTAGAAGGAGTAACAAAATACTTACTGGAGCAAAAATGGAGACAAAGTATGGGTCAGAAACTGAAGCAGGGGCTGTCTGGAGACTGCTCCACCTGGGTATCCATCCCATGTGCAGTCACCAAAGGCAGACGCTGATGTGGATGTCAGAAGTGCAGGCTGACAGGAGCCTGATATAGCTGTCTCCTTAGACATCTGCCAGAGCCCAGACATATACAGAGGTGGAGGTTCACAGCTAACCATTGAACTGATCATAGGGTTCCCACTGGAGGAGTTAGAGAGAAGACTGAAGGAGCTGAAGGAGTTTCTGGCCCCATGGGGAGAGCAACAATACCAATCAACCAGAGCTCCCAGGGTCTAAACCACCAGCCTGGGAGCACTTAAGTTGTTTTTCCAATATTTTCTTCAGATATGCAGATACAAAATGGCATTTTAAACTTTTTGCCTATAAGCTAACAAAGTTTTTAAATAGATATTCTTCTTCTGATGCAGTTCTTAAAACAGTGTAACACATACACTGTCATTATTACATTTTGGCCCTTGGTGGATCAATAACTGTAGTTTGTTGACAGAAGAAAATAAAAATATTGTACTGCTTTGTTAGAAATACTCGCCGGGCGGTGGTGGCGCACGCCTTTAATCCCAGCACTTGGGAGGCAGAGGCAGGCAGATTTCTGAGTTCAAGGCCAGCCTGGTCTACAGAGTGAGTTCCAGGACAACCAGGACTACACAGAGAAACCCTGTCTCGAAAAACCAAAAAAAAAAAAAAAAAAAAAAAAAAAGAAATACTCTTATTGTTAATGATTATGTGTTGGTTAGATTTTTTTGTAAGAGATTAAAGTATACTTTTATGTTTCTGTTGTCATTTTTCTGCTTGTAGAAATTTGCCTTATAACAAGACTAAGCAACATCTTTTTTAATAATAGAGCATCAGCCAAATTTCATAATAAGATTTACTCAACATTTAACAAATCACAAGTGTTGCCTCCAGGAGGCATTTCTGATAATAGTAGCTTCTGGTCTTTACGCTGATCTACCAGCTTCTCGTCTTTACTCTGAAGAAAATATTGGAAAAACAACTTAAGTTGAAGATAATTTCAAAGAGAACCTGAGCTGAAACTGATGTGAAGGCTCACTCCCTGAGTCCATGATTTCATGGTACTAGAAGCTATGGGGAGCTTCCCAACAAGAGAAGTAAGCAACAGTCCTACCCTGCTCTGAGGCTTCTGAATTACAATGACCAGCCCTGCATAACAATCCTAGGTAGGGATCCAGCAGTAGCATACATACCCTCTCTAATTGGATGTAATGCAGCTAAAAAAGAGAGAATCCATGCCTAGTACTGAAAACCTAGCCAAATACCCAGGGCTAGCGAAATCATGGATCTTGGAAGAGAACATACAACTACTACCTAAGTAAACCAGCATAATCCCTAACTATACTCTTAGTATTTGTTCTTATACCCATAGGCAAGTGTAGTTCGTACCACTCACAGAGGAAACTTCTTTAAAATGGATAAAGACCATTACAGAAAATCCGCAAACAAACAAAATGCAAGATTGTAGAGTCTAGTCCTGATAAATTCATCCACAACACAAGTCCTGCCCTAATATTCCAAGATCATTTCAGATGACAGGCAATAAATATTTTGCAGTACACTGATGGTTGGTTTGGTTTTTCTTACACTTGTATTTTTGCCTGGATACACAGAGATAATTGGTATGTACTTGCGCTAAATAACTGATAATAGCAATGAGTTCCAGATATGACACTGTATGCGGACAGGCATCAAGGAGCAGTTTGTTTGAATATAAATGGTTTCATTTTTATAAGAATGGCTTTATTACTATATGTTGAGCCAGAGGAACAGAAAGTTTATGGTAAAAATGTGTCTTATAGAAATGCAAGAGAAATTAAACCCATGATGTCTTACCAACAAGGCTGCTTAAACATGACCTGAACAAGGATGATACCAATAGACATACTAACATGGGAGGGAGAAAGCTCACAATGCTTCAACCCTAGACAAAGAACTATAAACAAATAATGATTACTGATCCCAGAATAAATAGTCTCCAGGGAAGAGAACACAAGTTGACTATCTAATAGCAATGGTCATCCCTGAAAACACACATACCAGTAACATTAAAGGGATTGAGCAGACAGGTATAGATATTTAGGAATTAAACACACACACACACACACACACACACACACACACACACACACCACCAGTACCACAACTACCACCATCAGTACCACCACCAACTACAAAGAAAAACAGGCCAAGAAACTGAAAGAGAACAAGGGCAGAGGACAAATGAGAGAACTTAGAGGGATAGAAAAAAAAGGTAAATGTTATAATCTAATCATATTCTCAAATAAAAACTATAATGAAAAAAATTTATGTATGAGTGAGATGGGTTCAGAGTTTTAACTCTGACACAAATTTTATAACTTAAAAGTTGAGAACAAGTAAATTTGAAGTTGATTACTAGATCCTAAATGATATCCACAAACATAATTATATGAACAAAATATACAACTAAAAAGGACATAGAAAGAAATCAGCATGCATCTTTTTAGTAAACATCACCTTTAGGGATTTTGCAACTTGAACATGATTATCATAACGACAATGTCTACCACCAGATTCTGTAGCCGCAGAATGTGACTTAAGTCACCTTCAAAAGTAGCGTCTTGTATGCAGACTCTCCAAGAGGGAATCTTCATCCTGGTGCCATCCCATACCTGCCATAGAGTGGTAAAACAAAGCTTAAAATCTTTAGGCAAAAACAGAAACAAGTTTTAACATGAATAAATGTACACTGATATCTTTTATACTTTAAACTTTGAAGTTCATCATTCTGTGATTGTGAAATAACTAAATATATACTGTTGCTTATATAAAACTGTAGAAAGAGGTGAAGATAAACAAAACAAAATACTGACTCAGTAGTTGACAACGCATACTCTTCTTGTAGAAGCCTAAGTTTGGTTTCTACCACATGTCAAGCATCTGCCTGTAACTCGACCAGTAGGGGATTAGACACACTCTTCTGGATTCTCCAGCCACCTGCATAAATGTGGCCAATCCCATGTAAATACGTGTAGTTAAAAAAAGAATAATTCTTAAACCATTAGTAAATGCGTTCTTCTGATTTACTTTACCTGTCAACTTGACACAGCCCAGATTCATCTAAGAAGAGAGCCTCTTTCTGATCTACAAAGATCAGACTGCTCAGTGTTCCTATCTGTGGGGAATACTACACTATCTGCAGCAGGGTTGTGATTGTTGATGGATAAAAGAGGGCACTGTGGGCAACATCATGTTTAGGCAGGCATTCCTGAACCAAGTAAGAAAGCTAGCTGACCGTAAGCCAGTCTTTAAGCCAACAAACAGGTGATAGCAGCCTCCATGTTTTCTGCTGCATTTCCTTAGTTGTGCATAAATTCTCCATAAAGTTAGAGGTAATTCAATGTGGAATAGCAAGCTTGAAGATCCTGCTTCAGTATCTGCCCTGACTTCCCTCAGGATTGTGATCTAGAAGTTTAAACCAGATAAACCCTTCTGTCCCCTAGATTGCATATGACCAGTGTCTTTTAACAGAAATGAACTAACTAGAAATAAATAACTAGAACACATGGCTGCTGAGAAAAACTGAAATGGATACATCACAACAACTAAAGGAGTGGACAAAGTTAGTATTGTACTAAGGTTGGAAAAAGGAAACATTATTTTGCATACTAACCAAGCATAATTTAGAAAGAATAATGTCTGTATTCCTCTTCTTGTAATATTTAATTTAAAAATCATGTCTGGGGCCAGGAGTATTAGCACACACCCTAATTTCTAGCACCAGGGAGAGATGTAGGCAGATCTTGGTGAGTTTGAAGCCAGCCTAGTCTACACAGTGATTTCCAGGTATTTTATCCAGTGATTTCTATTTTTCAGTGTTCCTTTAAAATGTTCCATCAGTAAGTCATGAGTCTTGTCTAAGCACCACGATACTCCACTACTTCTTTGATTATTATAGATGACAGAGAATTAAGCATAGGATCTCAGTGAATGTGGTGCTGCTTAAAACATCCTCTATAGTACAGCCAAACAAGGAATATGATTTATTAACTACTTTCTGAAGGTCACTCATGAGCAATTATGTTATTGTTTTCTGGATGATTTAAAAACAAGAATGACAAGAAATACCTCAGTGTTTTATGCTTCCCCATGAGCCAGGCAGTGGCTCATAGTTGACTTTCATAAAGCAGCAGAAATACACAGGAATTTCACTAAAGAGAATTATGTGGATTTTATTATTAAAATAAGAAATACATTCAGCATGTCACAAAGTTTGTAAAATACACATATGACAACACTGTTTTCTCTGGAGGAAAAGAACAGAAAATGTAGTAGAGCTGCATGAATAGAGGGCTTCTCAAAAACAGTATGGAGAACTTTAACTCTGTATAAAATAGTTTGAGAATGCTATTTGGAGTGCTGCAGGCTCCTTATTGACAGATAGGTGGCACTAAGCTATAGTTTCAAGTACTTAAAATATACCTTTAGGAGAAATGACACTCCATCCACTTCTGCTTTGCCCAGGAGCTGACAAGTCAGGTCATAATACTTCATGGGTTTAGTATCACAAAGCCGCAGTACGTTGGAAGAAGATGAAATGTGTGTGGATGCCCAAGTCCGCAAGGCTTCTACAATACTGTGGTCCTGAGCAGTGAAGGTAAAGCTCTTGCTTAAAGTACGAGGTATGACAGGAGCCCCTAAGGTGCCATCAAATGCCAAAGATACACAACCAAACTTGCCGAGTCCCTGAAGCTCATTTTTATATGCTTGGATCTAAGAATGTGAGAAAAAGTAGAAATCAAAAAATATATATATAAAATTCAGAAACCAAAACCTTCAGATGTCAAAAGTTTTTTTTAGTGTGAGAAGCAGAGGGAATCCTTATTATTCCTGACTTAATTAACTCAAGAAACAATACAACCAACTGATACTGTATCAGGGTACACAATGAGCAAATTTTTTTGTTTGTTTGTTTGTTTTTTTGAGACAGGGTTTCTCTGTATAGCTCGGGCTGTCCTGGAACTCACTCTGTAGACCAGGCTGGCCTCGAACTCAGAGATCCGCCTGCCTCTGCCTCCCAAGTACTGGGATTAAAGGCTTGCACCACCACCGCCCAGCGAGCAAATTTTAAAGCACTAAAATATACTTTTTAAACAGTTGGTAATAGTTACCCTGATTCTACCAAACTTGCATTCTTACATTTATGTGTTTAATTTATTAAAGTATGATTTTAACTAAATTATGTTATGACAGTTATTTATGTGGTATATTGAAATCTAGAATCCACAAATGTGTAAAGTAAGCACATGAAGTAGAGGCTAACTCATCCTTGACTGAGCATGCTGGACCATGTCCAAACAACTTTTGTTGCGTTGAGTCCTAAGGCTCCTTTATTAAATACACAACTATAAAATATGTGGTGTTAGTATTTTTTCCATGAACTAGTTCTTGTTCAAATAAAATGCTTCCTTTTTCTTCACAAATCTCTGGTAGTACTTCATGTCTAATAGTAAGATATTATTTCATTTTCTTGTGGCTTAGTAATTTATTTCCTATCATTTTAGTTCTAATTTGTGCTTTTATATTCAAAGTACTCTTTGTAGGCAGCACATAATTCTTGCTTTTTATTTTTATGCTTTTCTGGTAATCAGGACACATTCACTATAGAAACATCATTGGTACAGGAGCTCTGCCCAGAGCAATCTCCCTTATATCCTTGATTGCTTTTTAACAACTGCTTTCTAATGCCCCTTTGTTCTTTCTTCCTTTGGAATTCTTAAAGTTTCATTTACTTTTTTAGGTAAAAATGGCTCCTGTGTCTCAGTCAGCACTGAAGCATTGGATTTTTTTTTTTTTTTTACCAGAAACTTCCTGCTTTCCAACCTCCTGCCCTTTACACACTCTACTACACAATAGCACTTTCTGTCCCTATCATCTTACATGATTGTTCATGTTTAAAATAATAATTTATCTTAGTGAAATTACTAGAAAATATATATATATATCCCTTTATATTTATTCACTCTCAAATAGTTTGTCAACCCTAAACAGCTTTCTAGTTGAAAAGCCTCAATAATACTGAAGAATAATTTAAGACACAAAAATAGAGGTAAATTAATTATCAAAAATCATTGCTACTGTTCTCCATATAGAATATGGTTCCCCAACGCTTTGACTTTTCAAGACTGGATATATGTACATATGTGGATGCATATGTGCCATATGTGTGTGTGGGTGTGTGCACGAGCATGCCCTCTCACCTGTGTATCCCCATTCACCTCTCTTCTCTGAGTATCTTAAATTATAGATTACATTACTAGATATTGTCCCAAAAGTCCATTGTGGTCTATTTATTTTTATTTAGTACTTGTTCTTCATATCTGGTAATGTCTTTGAGTTTATTTTTAATGTCTAATCCTTATTAACCAATC
Source organism: Mastomys natalensis (assembly GCA_021653895.1). NCBI lineage: Eukaryota > Metazoa > Chordata > Mammalia > Rodentia > Muridae > Mastomys > Mastomys natalensis. The sequence goes on along the minus strand of JAJTUV010001467.1, from coordinate 187,715 downwards.
CAGTATACTTTTCATTTGCTGTTCCTGTTACATAGTGAATTTCGACTTGCTTCTTTTACAGATTATATTTCTCATTTTCCATTAGTTTCTTTTTATTCATTTAACTATTTTTTTTTAACTTGCTGAAAGTACTTTGCTTAATCTTTAAGAAAAAATTACAATATCTACTAAGAAGTTATTGTTTAATAAACTCATATCTAGGACCCTATGAAATCTGTTTGAAAAGTCCACTTGCTTTTAAAAACTATCTTCTTCTAAGCTCTTCTATTCATGTTTAATAATTTTTTTCTTCTTGATTAGTCACTGTAGTATTTCACTGGAATGGTTCTGAATTATGTTACCTTCCCATGATGGGCAGAGTTTTGTTCATTTTGGTAAGTCACTAGCTGAGCTCCTTAAATGAACAAAAACTTAAATCAAACTTTCTTAGGGTGAATTGGTATGACACTCAAGGATTTCACAAAGCCCTTTCTTTCCAGTGAACCTCACCCTACAAACAGCCTACTTTACGGAACCTGTAGGTTTTCACAGATGTATAGGAGAAGTGTTCCTACAGGAAAAAGGGCTCCCATGGTAGTAATGCTTGTGGCTGCTATGGAACATGGCTCTAGGTGTTGGAACTAGGTATCCACCATCTCTAGTTCTATTCTTTTTTTCTCTGCCTCCTGCTCTGGCAGCCACGTGAGGAATAACAACATCTCTACCATGAGACTGAGCCAAATTGAACTTTTCTTTTTGTAAGTTGCATTTGATAATAGTTTGTCCCCTGGGCAGTGGTGGCGCACGCCTTTAATCCCAGCACTTGGGAGGCAGAGGCAGGTGGATTTCTGAGTTCGAGGCCAGCATGGTCTACAGAGTGAGTTCCAGGACAGCCAGAGCTAACAGAGAAACCCTGTCTCGAAAACAAAAATAAAAACAAACAAACAAAAAAAAGAAGATAATAGTTTGTCACAAAATAAAAAAATAGTAATTGTTAATGAAGTATAAAGTTATTTTAGCCTCACTAAGCTGGCTCTGTAATAACCCAACTCTTGCATCTCTCTAGTTCCCTCGTTTTAGAATCCTTGAATGATCTTGCCATGCCTGTACAGCATAGCTTTCAGGCACATACCTATGGGTAAAAAACAGACTTCTGGCACGCTTTGTATAGCCTTTTCTCTTTAGTGTCTTGTCCTGAAGAATCAGGTTCTTTTAGCTGAAGTGAATTTTAATCTTCCCCTCCTCAGCTTATCAGAACTACACAACTCACATTTCAGGTGTCTGAAGTCAGCCAGTGCAACAGTAGGACCCAAACTTAAATAAAATAAAATCAAAAAGAGACAAGGATCTATGCTTTCATCCTTGACAAGTTCTATGTGGAAACTTGATACAATCAATTGAAGCACGACTTGGGAAAGAGGGCAGATGATTCATTTAATTAACTGATGCCTAATACCATTTACATTTGTCTCCTGCAATGTTTAACGTCTCTCTCTAACAAGACATATAATTACTACGAGCAGACTTCTCCAGTAAATGTTTACTATAGAATGTACAAAGCACACCTTCAGCCCACGGATGCAAACAATGTCTCCAACTTTATAAATACTGGGAAGGGCATTGTAGTTTCCACTAAAGAGCATGCACGTTAACTTCGCATTTGTCTGGTCCACAATTCTTACAACAGAACAATAATCTGGGGAAAAAAATTTAACACAAATTAAGGTAATTGAAAGTGCTTATAAAATAAGAATATGCTTACTTAAGAATGCCAAAGAAATATTACTTTTCCCTATTATTTTCTTTTAATAAAAAGATACAGCGAACTGTAAAAATCAACCTTAAAGTATAAAAGGAAATAAATATAAATACTCTACACTGATTTTCTGGAGAAGTAATAACTTTTTTAATCACTTTAAAATCAAGAAGGTAGGAAGAAATCCATCCTTATCAAATAACCCCCAAAATAAATTAGTGTAGATATTTTTAAATGAATATCAGTCAATAAGGAAAACAAAGCAATGAAGTTCTAAAGAAATAATATTTTCCATAGTAAAAATAGATTTGATCTAAAATATTCCGTTTCTGAAAATATTGATGGCCAGATGTAGTGCACCTATGATGTCATTGCTAAGATCCGCCCGTTAGCTGGCAGGAAATCAAAGGCACAGGCCTGAGCAGGAAGCAAAGGCAGAATTAAGACCCTACTGGGCTTCAGAATTTACAGGTGAAGCCTAAGAAAGGAAACTGCATCTAGGATACTTATACAATGGGAGGAGAAAGTGAAGATAGGCATAAATCTAACAAGATGGCCACGGCCAAAATCCATCTCCTAAAACAGGAAATTAGCAGGAGACAGTCCAGTAGTTTTGTAATAAATGAGAAAAGAATTAATAGGCCCATTTGTGGAAGAATAGTGCCAATACAGTCAGAGAAATTCAAAACCATTTGATTTTCCTTGCTTTTTATTTTGTTCAATACTTTGTAATGGTGTACAGATTCTGAAGTTTGAAGGAAGAATAAAGGGATGTTGACACTTAAAACATACTTATCAAAGAAAAAAATGCATTCGAACATATGTCCTCTGAAGAACACTGGAAAATTAAATAAATCAGAGTAGGGAATGTTTTAGTTGGGGATCTATTGCTGTGATGAAACACCATGGCCAAAAGCAACTTGGGGAAGAGTTTAGTTCACCACATAGCTTACAGTCTCACTGATGGAAGCCAGGGCAGGAACTGGAGGGAGAAGATGATGCAAAGGGTGAGGAGATGGTAAAAGCAGGTGAAGTATTTAATCACACAAAAATATTCTTTCAGGGCTGGAGAAATGGCTCAGAGGTTAAGAGCACTCACTGACTGCTGTTCCAGAGGTACTGAGTTCAATTCCCAGCAACCACATGGTGGCTCACAACCATCTGTAATAGGATCTGATGCCCTCTTCTAGTATATCTAAAGACATGGATATAGTCACATAAAATAAATAAATAGATCTTTAAAAAAAAAATACTCTTTCAGTTCCTCTCCCAGCACACCTTATCATCTTAAGACAGTCTGCACAGTGTATCCACTAATGCATGCTATAGTTATCTGGGTTTTTTTTCTTTCTGTTTTTCATTTTTATGCCAGACTTGAGAGTGACTGATATGCGACTATTACAGTACTGGAATGTTCAGTATTTTGTAACGTATTTACCTTCATACACAAACTTTATACTTATGTTTTCATGTCACTTAACACCTTTCCAAAAATTTTATTTGTATTTTGTTGAACAATACTCAGAAATCCAATGACTACACTCGCGTCATAAATTAAAATGACCAAAGACCTCATATCGGTATTGCTTGGCATCTGAAAATTAGGAATGAAATCATTCTGAGACCCAGTTCACAAAAGTAGTTGTGGTCCTGTCCAGCAATGAAGCTCTTTTCCATAAAACAACCTCCATCTCAACACTTACCTGTTCCTTTGCTTAAGTATGGAGGCTTAAAGAACTTCACAACACCACAGACATTGACAAAAGTGCCTTCCTTAAGTAGATTTAGGGATGTGTATACATAAGGTGCTACTGAGGCCTAAAGAGAGAAAGAATAGCTAATTTAGCAGGCACTTTACGTTGTTCAATATTATAATAAACACCTGTAAATTACCAAGCTTGAACTATTTCACTTTAACATTTTTATCCTAATGAAAATGACTTGATGGGGAAAGGGGTAGTGACAGTAGATAACAATGTACAACTTCAGATGATTATACTATTGACATCAACTAGTTTTCTTGAAACAATTCTGTTCATCTACTGAAATCAATTCATCAGCCTATAACAGCTTAAATACTAATATGTATTTCTTTAACAAGAAAGTACAAAAAAAATCCATTAAAATTCAGAAGCTAGCATACAAGCAGAAGCAAAACTGGAAGGAAATTCTTTCAACTGTGTATGTCATCAATGTTACAGCTCTCGAGAATCTTCCTGACGGAGATGAGTAAGTGTGAGAACATCTCTGGAAGCCCAGAGGGGTGACCAAAGCTCTGTGCTCTCAAGGACCAATCAATTATGATGGAGCTCAGCAAAAGAAACAGAAAGATCTGCGCTTAAGCTCTGAAAATGGACCCAGTGTTCTAACTTAACAAGTATGTCCCTGATACTGTGATGAATGGGAGAGCTAGCAGAGCTTAGGGATATAAACCACTATCTACCTAACTGCTTACTCAAATGCGCAAACAAATAAACAACAAAAACATTTTTCAATCATTAATTTGTCATTCCACAAAAATTAGTTACTACCCATTTAATAGATATGTTACTATTTTTAATTAAATTAATACATTGATTTTTATATATATTCAATTCTCTTACAAGTTAGGTTAATGTACTCTTCAATAAAAATTATCTGTAAACATTATATATAAATTCACTCAATAATTCCAAGTAATCAAGTAGTCTATTTGTTTTCCTTGATGACAGTTCAATGTCTCTATAGAGGGTAGGAGGCACTGAAACCATTAGAGACAAACATTTTTAGGGAAGAATTAACAGGCCTAGATAAGCGAATGTGTATCACTGGTAGGTGGTAAAATGGAAACAAAACAAAATCCACAAAGCAAACAGTACTTAAAAGCACTTGGACATAACTTTACATTAGGGATCTGTATCCTTGATTGAGGTGATGCAATAAACTGTGTCTAGTATCGATAACAAAAGACATATACTTTTGATAGCAGCCTACTATGTCCCAGGCTGATAACATAACCTCATATTCTCTTTTGTGACAGTGCTTATTGAGGCATTTTATTGTTTTATGATTAGTAGTAAAAGAAAAAGAATGTTCCTGTCCAGTAGAATCTTGCAAGCAGATTGTTAAATACAGAATTTAAATATAACCAGTGTAGCTACGAAATAAGATTTTGTTTTCTGACTTGAGGCAGAGTCTCCTTGAGAGACCCAGTATGTGATTCTCCTGCCTCAATCTCTTGAGTACTGGCATGCTAGGACCACAGCATGGACCAGCACAGTTAAGCGAAGGTTTTTTTTGGTTTGTTTTGGTTTTGGTTTGTTTTGGTTTTGTTTTTAAATACTTGTCACACATGACCAGTCTCTGCAACATTAGATCATAGAAGTCTACAAAATCATTTTTAGATACACTAAAACATATTCATGAGAAAGCTATAGGCTTTTTGTTATAAAGTATGATAATACACTGAAGATAATCTGATAACATCTTCAGAAACCACTCAGTATATGCATCCCCTATCTATATTTTGCAAAGACATAAAAGACTTTTATTATGTCTTGAAGACTTAAGGCAAAGCTTGTTATAGAGGACATGTGTATGCAAGGACCAGGGACTAAAGTGGTAGCTGAGAGGCAATGTTGACTGTCAATTGCACGAGCCTAATTTTAATGCCCAGAACCAACTAAGCAATAGAACCACCACAACCAGACCTCACAAATAAAGAAAAACCCCAGCAGCAAACAATATATATATTCAGTGAAATATAATTTACAGGAGTGGATAAAAAGCAAGACAATATATGCCTAAAATATGAAAATCCATCTTGCAGGGCTAAGGAGATGGTTAGCAGGTGAAGCAATAGCCATAAATGTCTGAGAATAAAGTACCAGGGTCAATGCTAGGTGGGTTTGCAGCTCCCGCACTTACAATACTCTGGAAACAGAGACAGATGACCCTGAGAGCAAGCTGACTAGTTGAACTAGAATTATTAGCAGGTTCTCAGTTTGATAAGACAGCATGCGACTAAATATATGCTGGAGAGAGAGACAGGAAGACACCTGACCATAAGTTGTTGTCATCCACATGTACTTCCCGTCTACACACAGTGGTTAAAGACCTCTTACTTGCAGAGGACCAAAGTTTGGTTTCTAGTACCCATACTAAGTGGCTCACAAAACATCTATAACTTTAGTTCCAGGAGATCCAATGCCTTCTGGCCTCTGTGGATACATGCACAAAAGTGGTACACACAAACTGAAGCAGCCATACACACATACACAGAAATACAAATAAATAAGTAATGAATGTAGGCACTATTGTATTAACTTTATCAACACATTGCTTTCTTTTCAGGTTCACTCAGCTATGAGTATGGGAGTTTTCTGTCTGCTGCATTAAGCACCAAACTTTTATTAAAAAAAAAAAAAAAAATGGTTCTAAAAGAAAGTACCATAAGTATAAAGAGTTTTATGAATATAATCTTAAACCACAATTCAGTGCATAAAAACTGACTGTAATACAAGCTGATCAAAAACAGAAGAAATTAATTTGCCTGTGGTTTAAACTAATAAAAACTGCAATGTCTTCATAAAGACATTTTTCTTCCATTTTCTTGTGTCTATAGAGATTATGAGGAGATACTATAGATAATGAAGATAACAAAACAATTAAATATTAGGTAAATATATAATTATAATATAACATCATCTTATAAAACAGTAAAAATATCAGCTTTATATTTTATTGTCACTATAGAAAAATTCAAATAAAAAGTAGACTAATTTGAAATCAAACTATAAAGTAGATCAAGTTTTAAAGCAGGTGGGTAAGTGTATGGGTTCATGTCACTGTATATCCTAAATGAAATTAAATATCACCTTACCGAAGACATTACTCTGTGGAAAATCCCTTTACAGATTTACCAAAACCCTGAAAACAAAACAGAAAAGGTTTATTTGTATGCATGTTACCTCCAAATACTTTGAATTATAGTCAACTATGCATTTACCAATATTCAAATTCCCTACGATAGCTCTCACAACTGCACCCTCCTCCTGCTTTTACAGGCCGATACTCAGCTGCCTAGGCCTTCACCCCAACTCAAACATACACATACATATAATTTTAAAAGTTCCAATAGGTAGAAAATTGGCATTGGTACTCATTTTTTTCACTTACATGGAACCACCCCAGACTTACCCCAAGTAGCAATCATTTCATCTATAAATTTGACCATCTTCACCATAATTCATTATGTTTTAATATCAAAAAAGGCCACTGCAGGACATATAAGGCCTTTGGTGATATTAAAATCATCAAGTTGATCTGGGGACTCAACTAAGTCTTATCAAAGCCTTTACCAAAGAAGCAGTTTACAGGTTTGATAGGGAAGAAAGTAAAAAGGAAGAAGGAAATGCATTCATAACGAATGGTAAGAGAAAAATCCATTTTCCCTAAAAGAACCAATTCGTTATTTAATGAACTTAAGTTCATATCAAAGTACCTAGAAGTAGAAATAACTGCAATCAGTAACATGAGGTCTGCATGTCTATCTATGCACTTACAAGCCTCATTAACAAATATGATAGAAGGATATTTCAGACAAAAAGCCTCATATAGGATGGCAGTTGCACGAACACTTCGCACCTTAGATTGTTAAGCACATTCTACAAGATTCACTCAGTACCCGTATCATGCACAATGCATTTTTGTAAATAATAGATCATGACTGCAGGTTTAAAAGACTCTCATTTATACATGGAGGCATTCGAAAAGTAGAAATCCAGTTGTTGTTGTTATTGTTGTTGTTGTTGTTTGGGTTGTTTGCTTGTTTGTTTAATTTAAAACATTCAACTGTTTTATATATTCTGCTGTTCTTATATATTCTGCTTTGGACATCAAACAGAGAGATTTAAGGAACATCAGATACAGAGGGTTTTGTTTGAGATTCCCTAACCTGCTTAGAGAAAAGATGGGCCAAGGACAGAAGCCTACTTAGTATTAATGAATTTATATCTATCCTCTAATAGTAACTTCATTAAACAAGATCAGACTCACAGCACAGAGGAAGAAACTAACAACCCGACATTACATCCAAGCACATAGGAACTTTGTGCTTTCTACCCCTTAGATGTTTTTTTTTTTTTCCTAGTTGTTTGTTTTATTTGCTATGGACAATTTTAATGGGGTAGTAAATAATTCTGAAGGAGGGAAGAGGGTATTCAAGCCTCAAACTCTATACCTTCTTTTACTGTGTCATTTTTACAGCTCCTGTATACTGTTAACACTTTTATTTGCTGCTAATCTGTCTATTGTTGGTTTATTTTGACAAATTCAATTCATTGAGAACATTTCTAATTCTACATGCAACTCAAATAACAGTTAGAATGAGCATTTCACCCACAGACTTACAGAAACAGTATTCTATCCAACTACACTGCCCCATTAAAACTAAAACATGATAAGATAATAAAGGTGCACAATTACATAGTTAGTTTAAAATCTTTAAATGCCATCAAAATTATGCAATGCTTATTACCTCTACTTACTACTGACAAGACTACAAATCCGGACACTTCAATGGTGCTCTACATGAGAAAGTTATTTTTCATCAATCAGAAGTATGTATAATGAACATCATGGGTTGCATATTCATTTTTAAAATAAATAGTATACATGTCTATAAACTAGAGCCTGGATCATTCATGTTTATTTAATACTTCCTGAATACATGATTCAGACTACAACCTTCTTAAAGAGTCTCTATCACCTACTGAGATAGTATAGCTGCTACAGTGTAATGCCCCTTCCATGATCAAAAAAGCACTCACAATATTGCTTAGACAATTGTATTTAGTGCAACTTCAAAAATCATTGCCTCCACTTACATAAATGAGATACAAGAGTGAATGCATATGACAAGGCAACAGTTGACATCATAATAGTAAAAATATAACTTAAATAAAACTGCATCTAGAATAGAGATAGTACACTTCATTAGTAGTGCAAAATCTCTAATATATGTTCAGTATCCAGAATATCAGACCTAAGTATTCATCCAAAATATCTACATAGAACTCTCAGTAGTTTTACACCAGGAGAAATAGAGTCACCTTCCACTTTGGTTTTTAGCTGTAATAAAGTCATCCTCCTTTAATTTTCTTTCATCTTTTAATTCTTGTCTTCCGTGAACTTAAACACTCAGGCTTTTATCTGTTGAATTATATTGTTGACCTTTTTCATCTAATTTTAGCATCAAATTCTTAAGATATATATAAATTCCAGGGCTTCAGTCCATTTCTGCTTTTTATATGTACCATGTAGAAGTCTTCCGTGCACTGGGCTCGTTGACCACTTCCAGAACTGTCTATTCACTATGGTTAGCATTTTCTCACACAAAGGGGCATCACATCCTTCTGCACCTAAACTGTGTCTGCTAGTGATGAAGGCTTTCAGGAGAAGGTGGCAGTCGGAGTTACATCTGCACTGTCTGACATGTACTCTTAGAAAATTCAAAGAAAGGTAGATTAATCTGTGGATTATGAGGACATTCATTATCCTTGGGAGTCCATAACTTGAAAAGTTACCTTTATAATAACTTTTCTGGAATAGATACTAATTACAAGTTTGTGTTTCCTTTGTAAAATTCTCATGGTGACTTGATCATTTCCTTGTAGACAACGTTTGCTTATCTGATAAAATTCAATTCAAAATAAACTTGGATGGCCAGAAATACCAGTGTTTGTTTGTCCTATGTTATACTATACTCATTTGTACTTCTTTTTTTTTTTTTTTTTTTTGGTTTTTCGAGACAGGGTTTCTCTGTGTAGCCCTGGCTGTCCTGGAACTCACTCTGTAGACCAGGCTGGCCTCGAACTCAGAAATCCGCCTGCCTCTGCCTCCCAAGTGCTGGGATTAAAGGTGTGCGCCACCACCGCTCGGCTCATTTGTACTTCTTGATTTCTTAATTAATGAATGATTTCTCTGAGATCAAATAGTTGAAGTCCACAACTATACCTTCTATTTATTTGCTTTCTCAACCTGCCTGAACTTTACAATCTATTTAATAGTCATTTACCTAATCTAACTGCTAGAAATCCCAAAACAAACAGAGACAAGTTTCAATTTTCTACCAATCAATCTTCCTTGATGGATATCACAGGTATATTAGATTTCATCATAAAATTTATTTTGAATATGTCTTTATAGTCCATAATCTTAATTTGATTTTAACAAGACTATATTTGCATCTTACATTATTATTTATACTTATTTATTTCATTTCTCCTCTCCTTTATGGTGCAAACTCCAAGAAGCAATAATTAAGTCTGGTTCACCACTGCTTCCCTAGTACTAATACAATTCTCTATCCCACTGATGGTTATAACAGCTGTGGTTCATACTCTGATTCCCACTCACTGTTCCAGACCTCCCAAAGCAATTATAAGCCTTAAATGAAATGGACTAGTGGCATCTAAATGCCCAACATACTCAAATAATCCTTGCTTGACAGTATTATTTGAGCAACAATAAAGAGAGAATTCTTTCTACATGAGAACATCTATGTAAAAAGTTATATAATGAAGGTAAACTTTTTTTTTTTTTTTTTGGTTTTTCGAGACAGGGTCTCTCTGTGTAGCGCTGGCTGTCCTGGAGCTCACTCTATAGACCAGGCTGGCCTCGAACTCAGAAATCCACCTGCCTCTGCCTCCCAAGTGCTGGGATTAAAGGCATGCGCAACCGCCGCCCGGCGAAGGTAAACTTTTAACAAAGTTACTAAGATGATTAAGTCATGTTAATTAAAGTACAAACAGAAAACACAGTTAGCTACTCTGACAGCCTGGATGTGAGAGGAAAGGAGAAGGGCTCTAGTACACCAGAGCATGGGAAACACAAGTTCAGACATGGCAAAAAGATCAGCAAATGGTTTTGCCTTTTCCCCTTCTCTCCTACACCATGTACCTTGCTAAACTGTTAGATTACATTCCATAAGGTAGCCACCAAGGACTATTCCCATTTTTGGCCACTTCCTCCCCCTGAGGCTCTCTATTGATTTCCAGCTACCAAAGTGTTGGAAGGCTAGCAATTAAAAGCCCATTTTTTGGCTACCCTAATTACCCTAACAAATGACCTCATCTTAACAGAAAATTTCCTCTTTTACTTTCATAAACTGCCATTTACAAAGAGGCTACATCTGTCTCCTCCCTCTCCAGTGGCAGTCCCTTTGTCCCTTGGGACTCTTCCTTCCTCTTTTCCCCCAGGTATCTTTCCTCTTATCCTTTGTCCTCTATTCCCCATCTTTTGTCTATTGCCTGCCCTTTGTCCCTCTGGTGCAAATAAACCTTTGTGTTTAAGAACTTGGTCTTTGGGTATTATCATGCACCAACTTTGAGATCCTTTCAAAATGTTTCTTGCTTATTAAGTAAAAGAGGAGGCCAAGGAAGCCACTACAGCAAAGCTTTGGCAATGAAAAAGCAGCTTTTCCTTATATAGGCATTGTCTACTCTACAACAAATGAATTTACTAAAATGAATCTATTAAATCACTCATATTTGTGTGTGTCCCTGTAAAATATACATATAAAAGTTACCTATTTCTACAGAACAAGTAAAAAGCTATGCAGAAATGTAGCACACATACACCTAATACCTTATTTAGGTCTAATCTTCAAAACAGCTGCTTTACTTCCAAATATTAAAGAAATAACTGAGAATTTTCCCTAAAATGGAGATAAAAATAGTAAAGATGGCTACTTTTACAAAGTGTACACACACACACACTTCATGAAAAAATTTGAATAGAACTGAAAGCACTGAAATGTTTTATCTTTTGAGAAAGTTTTCAGAATAATATTGGAGTAGCATCAACCCTAACAAAATATATAACCCACTTGGAGGTTCTGAGAAAGGGTTCTCACATATGACTGACTACCTGAGAATTACTGTCCCAAAGGTCTCTGCTATAGCCTCACCCCTGCATAAAGCCCACTGTATACATGCATACATGCACACACACATGCATACATGCACACACACACACACATACACACACTCACAAAAATATAATCTCTGTCTATGCAAGCCTGTACTGATGACACACTTGCTGGTAATATCTCTGGCTAAGGATTACAGCCATCTTCAGCAAGCATGATCATTTGCCTTTAAAAACTTGCACTGCCACAGTACTCCTTAATATCCTCATACTATACTATGGGCTGTGTCAGATCATGAGGCTATTCTATTCCCTTTATTAATCTTTAAGGAACCTTTCTCTGAATTTCACTTGGCCCATACTTTTAGGAATTCAATATACCATGTTCTAGTAGATATTAAGTCATCTGAGAAAAATCTGAGGATTAAAAATAAGTAGGATTTATAACTTGATTTAAGCTTTATTAAAGATATAGAAAAAAGTGAAGCTCACTAATTTCCAAAGCCTTTTTTCATCCTGTAATACAATCTATTGGCAAAACAAAGATTGCTTTTAGAAAGAAATTATAATTTAAGAAAGAAAAACTTCTAAATGTGAAATGAAAAACTCATAAACTAGGACAATAAGGTCAAGTCAATACACAACAAAAAGTACAATTTAGTCTCTGCCCAGTTTGTCAACGTCAAGAAATAATTATCTAGTCAAATGTATAAACACAATAGAGTGTTTTATCATGGTACCTTTCAACTTTTCTTTTGGCTCTCATATTAAAACTTTCTGTCTCACACACACCATGGACTCTTTGTAAACAACCATATGAATGTGTTTTATTTATTTAAAAACTCATTAAAAGTAGATCTTATATTCATACTCTTCTATATTATGTTCCAAACTTAAGCCAGGTATGGTGGCAGGCAGATCCTGGACATGATCCAAGAGATCAGATAGCAAACAGCTGGACAACTTACAAAGTTTCAATTTTTTCTTTGATCCACTAGAGGAGTTCTAGGGCAATAAACTAACAAAGGTGAGGAAAGGGATTCTTCAGTGAGGAAAGAGTCTTGTCATCTAATACAAAAAGTGTCTGCAACTAATACAAATTTTAAGGAAGGTTTTTATTGATTAGGGCCAAGAACAGGCTTTATAAACCATACAGAGCACCCAAAAGCTGGTAACATATTCTTCTTCTTCACACACCAAAAAACATTAAGATTAGGAGATGAAAGCAGCAGCAATTATTGGAGCAAAGGCAGGAACCCTGTGAGGATCTCTCTCTACCTTTCATTCAGAACAAAGGCCTCACAATGTGAGGAGAAGTGAAACAAGCCTGTGAATTTGATGCAAACACAATGTGGCTGAAAAAAAAACAGAAACAAACAAAACAAAACCCACCTTCCTATTCCTACTTAGAAAGGGACAAGGCCCAAGCCTACAATTAGGGTAAGTCCCACACCAAAGATCTTACCTACATGTCCCAACTTGAACTCATGGCTTAAATGTGTATCTTCTCTCATTTTGCCAGCATGGCTAGAAATTATAGACAATTAAGCTACTTGTACTCATTGCCCCTCTAGTGTAGTGTCTCCAAGGCCTTCTAATTCTTGATTTTATCTCAAGTCTAAAACAAACTATCTAGATTTAAATGTCACCTCTACCACTTACTAGCTATCTGATCTCAGAAAAATCATTTAACTCTTCTGAAATGCAATATTTTCAAATACATAGGTAAGGCATAAAGCATCTATGTCATAAATTTTTGTAATAATTAAACACAGAACACCTAAAAAGCCACCCGCCATAAAGAATACACTCATTGAATGCTTGTCTGTTGTTATTAGCATTATATTTCTATTTTTTCCTATCAGCCTACCCCCATCATCTCTTCTACCACAAATGCCAATCAGCTATCAACTCTTACCTATGTTACTGCCACTGTCTAATTGGTTTTCTTCCACTACATATAAGATACCATATCTCTATCATATCTACATATATTCTTTGTGCAGGAAGCAGAATGGTTTAAACTCAAAGTCATGTCTTTCTCCTGCTCATATCTGTCATGAGACTCCCACATTGTTACTGTAACATCCAAATTCCTCAGCATATATATAAATGCTCTCACTCCAAAGAAAGGTAAGTAAAAAATAGTTACCCCGAAAGTCCCACTTCATCTCCCAGAATCTAACATATGCAAAACAAAAACTCACTTATGTTCACATATCAAAATGCTGTTTATTATTAATTAAGATTAGAGATCACCTTGAGTATGGTGGCTAGATCAATTTATCTTTGTACATCAGAAACTTATTTCAGTTTATCACAAAACAATAAATGCTAGCTAGGTGAAGCTGGAAAAACATGAATAACATTGAAATATTCAGTCTCAGTTGTAATGGGAAAAAAAATCCTATCCTAAGAGATCTCACAAAGATACTTAACATAAAATATGTGCATAGCTTTTAGGAGGAAAATGCATCTTAGTTAACAAAATTACCTGGATATGTATCTTACTATAATCACATACTGGCTGCAGAGATCTGAAATCTAATATCTGTAATTTATTCAGTGGCTGAAATTTTGGTACCAATTTGACTTCCTTTATTAATTCAAGAGGCATAAAAATTCTGCTTCATAATGATGTCCAAAGAAAAATCCAATAGAAATAGAAGATTCAAGCTGATATTTGAGTGGAGGTTTTAGAACACATTATTTTATAGCTTTACTGCAATTACAAACCCATAGTACACGTCTAACGAGCTGAAACGTTTCTTCACTTAGGTTTTGTATCAAAGTACTTCTAAAAGCTCGTTTTAAGATCTGTAGCAGGGCAGAGTAGCTCATTCCTTTAATCCTAGCACTCTGTGGCAAAAGCCGGTGGATCTCTGCTAATTGTGTACCAGGTTTAAGCTTTTTTTCTGAAACTTGTCAGGCCAACTCACTAACACTGCTACTTTAACACGTGGGGACCTGGGTTCCCAAATCACTGATCTTCACCTGGGGAAGCAGGATGCTGAACAGTGAGGGTTATTGCTGCCGCAAACGCACAGTGCACTTTCTCCACAACTACCCCAAACGTGGTTGTAAACAACCCTTCCTGATCCAGAGCCTGACCACCGGCGACCACACCAAGAATTCCAAAACCCCAGCGTTCACTCACCCACAAACACTGGAAATCCTGGCAACTGTTTCAGCCTGCTCAAACGCGACTTCCGGAGCCAGTCAACACACGCATGCGCACTCCAATCACACGGCCCGCTTGTTGCCGGTGCTTCCCTTAACTAAAGCAACAGGAAGGCGGGGCATCGGCCAACCTCCTCCCAGTTCGTCACGGCAACGTAGGAAGCCCTCGGCTCCTCTTTCCACTCCCTAATGGATTTTTCTAGGGGATTGGGGAAAACTGTTTAAAGGACAGTGAACTGGCTTGAAAGAGTCCTAAATCCTGTAGCCAATTGGAACCCTATTCCAAGTGAGACTCCAAGTTCTGTTTAGTTGAATAAATGGCTCTGAGGCAAAACCCTTTGTTCACCTTCTAAGTTAAGCACCTAAATGCACTTTTTACAGGATGTAAATAGATGAAGATAACAACGTTATTTTTAATCGCAGTTTAGGGCTATTGTGCTATTTTCAGGCAAGTTGAAAAATATCAAGAATCCTTTGTTAGCCTGAAGAATTTTCTTCCTTTACTATATTTTTGAGTGATTAAGAATTTTCATGAGCTTAGAAACTTTGTAATGATTAATTTCAGAATATAGAAATCTCCCCCAGAAGATTTCATCTCAGTGATGCTGGTCTCTCTTAATCACAATTTCTTAGCTCCAGCTAACCAGCATAAATTATCCCTGAGTCTCTTTCTCCTCTTGACTCTGCCAATGTCTGTTGCTTGCTGGGAATGGAACATGGCTCCTGTTCTATTACATCATCACCAGTTTTCTGTTTCCCAACTCCTTGACTGTCACGGATCTTGCTCTGTAGATTGGCCTTGTACTTATTGATCTCCATGCCTGTCTTCTGGGATTAAAAAGTGTGTACCACCATGACTGAATTTAAGCTTTTCTTCACCTAAAACATGCTCTGTCCCAAACAGGCCTTAAACTCAAAGATCTGCTTGGCTTTGACTCGTGGGATTAAAGGTGTGTGTCACCATTCTTGGATCTAAACTGAGCTGGGTAACATCTTGACCCAAAATCCACTCTCTTAATTTGTTATCTCCTTAAACACAGGATTCACTTCGTGATACTTCTTTAATACTCAAACCATATATTTTATATTTTACCTTTCTAAGCTTGCTATGTTGTTTAAAATGCTCTTCATGAGAGTTAACCAAAGAACAAAGTCTATGATGGGTATTTTTGAGACTTCCCTTGTCAATGCAATTAATCTGAGTCTCTTCACCTTAACTCAGGCAGACTCTTCAGATTAGGGCAAAAAGTAGTCACATTCTTCACCAAATACCACAGAAACAGTCTCTAGGCCACATATTGGAATTCTCCACTGAAACCTCTAGGGCTGGGTCTGCAGAATTCAATTCACTCTTAGTAACAAAGTCTTCCACTGCTTTCCAAATTCAAAGTACCAAAATTCACATTTTTCCATACAAAAGCATGGTCAGGCCTATCACAGCAATATCCCAGTCCCTGTTACCAACTTCTGTTTTAGGGTTTTACTGCTGTGAACACACACTATGACCTAGGCAACTCTTATGGACAACATTCATTTGGGACTGGCTTTATAGGTTCAGAGGTTCAGTCTATTGTCATCAAGGTGGGAACATGGCAGAATCCAGGCAGGCATGGTACAGGAGGAGGTAAGAATTCTACGTCTTCTTCTGAAGGGTGCTAGCAGAATATTCACTTCCAGGCAGCTAGGACTTGGTATTAAATCCCATGTCCACAGTGACACACCTACTCCAACAAGGCCATACCTTCTAATAGTGCAACTCCTTGGCCCAAGCATATATAAACTGGTCATCTGGACACTTCAAACTCTTTTACATATCTGCTGGAAAAGGAAAGGAAACATAAGATATTTGAATTATGGAATTGAGTTGCTACATACCCTAGTGAAAATCTGAATATATATTTAGGTTTTGATGAACAATTGCCTTCCTTGTTGGTGTAGGAATCAGTGATGGCAAGCTGCTCTATGGCAATCTTTCCCTCATGATGGAACACATCATCTTTACGGTGAATGGAGCAGAACAGACACATTTTTAACTTTCTTACCAGTGAGTTTTGTGTTAATATGAAAGAAGCAAAATATATGGTGGCTAAGTGAATTATACGTGGTAATATACAAGAGTACACATTGGTTAATTTTAAGGCTCAAACTTTCACTAACAGTACTGTGTTATGTACACATCAAGTTCATACATTTAGCTGATCTCATACACTGTGAAGTTAATCTGCCTCAAGGATTGTGCCTTTTGACTGTGCCGCTTACATAGGCACAAGAAAATGAGAATCTCTCACATAAGTATTTTTTCCTCATGGCAATATTTCCATTAATAAAGCTTCAGTCCTCAATGCACCAAAATGCCTTCAGTTTAGTTCTGTTACCTTTATAACTAACATGAATTTTTAGGAAGACACACCATGTATTATTTTACTATGATACATTTCTTTACAGTCTGGTATGTGAACTTTCATGAATTCATATCTGGATTTGTTATCTTTACTAGTTACTTGGATATCTTACACCAGAAAATTCAGATGACTTACCAATGATGTGCTGAATAACTCTATGTGGGACCACACAGAAATATATATTTATTTATATTTGTCTTGTATATGTATAGTGTGAGTGTGAAGGTGTATACATGTATGTATGTATGTATGCATGGATGCATGTATCAGTGTTTCTTTATATGTAACTGAGCATACTTATATCTCTGTATAGATGTTTGCTGAGTTCAGAAGACACAGTATGTTGTGTCATCTTATACTCTTCTGGCAAGGACTGTTGTTGTTCCTCACTACATGTCACTAGCTGGAGTGCAAGGGTTGGAGTGTTTGTGTACATTGTTTAACAGGCATGATATTTTAAAGATGAACAGATCTTTACTTATAGGGGTCTGGGGATTTACAATATTGTCCTAATTCTTTCATGACAAGCACTTTATCCTAAAGCTATCTTCTGAGGCCATGACACGTATTTCATTAGACACAGTCTCTCACTGTTTGCTCATTGTCAGTGTGCAGCGTGGTTCTCGGTGTGACAAGGGTGTGGATGACTCACACTTTCAATTGAAGTTGTCTATTGGTTCAACAGTAAGCAATTCCAAATAGAATTCTTTTTGTAGACTGATACAGACATTTGTTTTTCTAAAAGGTTATCTGGAAAGCACACTATACATACCCATTATAATGTCAACCAAACAGAAATAGAGTGATTTTTATTTCCATGATCCATAGCTCTGATGATGCTACTTAAATGATGAAATAAAGAAACGAAGGGATGTTATGTTTTCATTTCCTTTCCAGGTTCCTCTAAATGTAGTTGTTAGCAGATTATCAACCTGCACAACTTCCTCCAAATGCAAACACATGATCATTTATTTGAGATCTATCCACATGTAACTTCCCAAGATGTCTTTCTTACCAATTTTCTTCTTTCTATTTAATTTTTAACTTTTTTATGGATTCTATGTGAATTTTACATTATGCACCCCAATCTCAAATATCTCCCCATGACTTCCTATCTGCCCTCTGCCCTTACAACCTACATCCCAAAAGAAAATTAAAAATGAAACTATGCTGCTTAATATTGATTTCAGCACTGTAATTTAAATTTTTGTTTATATGTATTATATCTGCATATATGCATATGTATATAGATGTCTACAGAGCATAGAGAAGGGTATCAGTTCTCCTAGAAATGAGGCTTACAGGAAATTTTAAGCCAACTACTAGTGATATGAACTGAAATTAGCTCATCTGCAAGTGCAGTAGATTCTCTAAACTGCTGATCCATGTTTGTAGGCCCATATTTCATTTTTGAAATTACACATTGAGGTTGCATCTCCACGGTTAGTATATAATTTTAATTGATAATGATTTAACTTATGTTTTAGAAAGGATCTTGCTATTTAAAGGAGACTGATCTCAAATTTACTATACAGCTGAGGCTGACCACAAATTTATCACAGTTCTGATTCAGTTTCCTAAAGGTCAGATATTATTTTAATTTATTTATTTCACTTTATTTATTCACTTTACATCCCAATATCAGCTCCCCCCCCCAGAACCTCCTCTCACAGATCTTACCTCCTTTTCTTCTTCCCCTTTTCCTGTGGGAAGTGGGAGCCCCCTTTTGGGTATCACATCCACTCCACCACAACCCTATGAAATCACTTCAAGACTAGGTGTATATGTTCCCACTAAGGCCACACATGGCAGCCCAGTTAGGGGAACAGGATTCATAGGCAGGCAGGTAACAGATTTAGGGATTGTCCCTGCTCCAGTTGTTGGGGGACCTACATGAAGAACAAGCTGCACATCTGTATTTGTAGGGGGCATAGCTCCCAGCCCATGCTTGTTCTTTGGACCCACAAGGGTTCAGATTAGTTGACTCTGTTGTTCTTCCTGTCAAGTTCCTGTCCTTTGTGGTCACTCAATTTCTCCTCCAACTCTCCCATGAAACTCCCTGAGCTCCACATAATGTTCAACTGTGGGTCTGTGCATCTCTTTCCATTGGCTGATGGGTGAAGCCTCTCAGAGAACATATATGTTAGGCTTATGTCTACAAGCATAACAGAGTATCATTAATAGTGTCAGGAATTGGTTATTGCACATGGGATCTGTCTCAATTTGAACCAGTCATCATTTACACAATGGAATGATATTCAGCTATTAAAAACAAGGACATCAGCCGGGCGGTGGTGGCGCACGCCTTTAATCCCAGCACTTGGGAGGCAGAGGCAGGTGGATTTCTGAGTTCGAGGCCGGCCTGGTCTACAGAGTGAGTTCCAGGAAAGCCAGGGCTACACAGAGAAACCCTGTCTCGAAAAAAAAAAAAAAAAAAAAACAAGGACATCATGAATTTTGTGGGCAAATGGATAGAACAAGAAAATATTCTGAGTGAAGTAACCCAGACCCAAAAGGCCATACATGGTATGTAGTCACTTATAAGTGGATATTAGACATAAAGTACTAGATAATCATGTTATAATTCACAGACCCAAAGAAGCCACGAGACAAGGAGGTCCCACTGGAGGATGGTTGCATCTTATAGGACCGTGAATGGCAGCATGGTTCCTGGTTGAGCTAAGGCTAGAAACCCAGGTGACCCTAAAGGGATGGCAGGTGTTTCACCTGGTTCCCAGACACCAGACTCCTGGCACAAAGCTGCAGCCCTCCATAGATTTGTGACATTAAGGGCATGTAAGGACAACGACCCAAGCCCCTCCACAGGTAGAGGACGTGACCTGTGGTCAGGTAGCTTCAAGACAGATCTCCATTTTAATGAGGTACCTAAAGGCCTGGAGGGCTTAGCCAATAAACTCTCCTTCCCAGATATTCCTCCCTGCAAAAGGTATTTAATCTCAGGACTGCCCTGAGAAGGCGGTATGGTTTTACTCATCCACTTTCCACCATGATAATAAATGCTTTAAAACCATGGACTGTCTCTTTTCACTGGGATCCACAGTGGGAGCCATGGAAGCCTTTGCCTATAGAGTTGCTGTCTAATCTCCCATTGAAGGCCTCTCTGTGCTACCAGCCACATTCATAGCCAAGCCAAGCCAAGCCAAGCCCAAGCCAGCCAAGGCCTCATCCCTGTGGGACCAACCAGAGCACCTCCCCACCCCCCTCAGCCCTGGGCTAGATCCAGCCACAGGCCCCCATTCCATTGTCTTCTTTGGTGTTCCCTACATCAAAACACTCACCAGCAACAGCATGGGGTTAGTGCAGTCAAACTTCCTGTGTCCTGCCTCCCTGAGAGGCCAAGCCCTGTTATGGAGCAGATGCAGGAATCCACTAACCCTACAGCATCTTCTGCAGAAGGGTAAATAAAATATATATTGGAGCTGAATGGAGAAAGAAAACAGGGAAAGAGGGGCTGGGGAGGGGAATGGGGTAGCAGAGGATGAGGTGAGGCTCAGTTGTAGGGAGAGTAGGGGAGAGAAAACATAAATTGTAGGTTAGTGAATGAGCAGTCTCTAGGACATGTCAGAGATTTTGATAGGGGTGGGGGATGCCACAGTGTCTATGGAGCGACTCTAGTTG
This sequence comes from Mastomys natalensis, assembly GCA_021653895.1. NCBI lineage: Eukaryota > Metazoa > Chordata > Mammalia > Rodentia > Muridae > Mastomys > Mastomys natalensis. The sequence goes on along the minus strand of JAJTUV010001467.1, from coordinate 166,850 downwards.
AGACTCATAGCACTGGGGGATAGGAATACTGATGTAGCTACTTCCTGTAGCTAGGCAGGACTCCTAATGCAGTCTCAAACCACACAACTTTTCACCCAAAATGTGTCCTTTTCACCCAAGATGTGCTGGGACAAAGATAGAGCAGAGATGGAGGGATTGATTGTTCAAGCAATGAAGGGCATGTATTTTTTTTTTTTTTTTTTTTTTTTTTTTTTTTTTTTTAGGGCATGTATTTTTAACAACAAACTAATAAAAATAATTTTTTTCTACTTTAATTTTTAACCATATTGAATAAATGAATGAACCAAAATGTCTTCTGGTATTCTAGTAGGTCTAATTTTGCATGTAGATTTCAAATAATTTTGTTCAATTATTTAAACACCACTTAGTAGTTTCCATTCACAAAATAAAGACCTCTGAAATTGTACTGAGTAATTTGCTTATTATGGTTGTGATACTGAAAAGATATTCAGTGATTAAGACCGCTTGCTTTGTAAGCATGAGGATATGAGTTTGAGTCCCCAGCACTCATATAAAAAGCTAGGGAGGGCTGTGTATACCAATTTCCCCAGTGTTGATATCAGTTGTCAGGGGTTGGGGGAATAGGTGGTCTGCAAGAGCTCAACTGCTAGCTAGCCTAACAAAAAAGCAAACTTATAGTTCAGTAAGAGTCCTATCTCATGTCAATAAGGCTCATAGAGAAAGATATTTGACATATTGATCTAACCATTGGCTTGTGTGCAGATACATCTACATTTTCAGAGACACCACACAAATACATAGCACTCACACACAAAATGTATTTTTGTGTTCCCTGGTTTACTATTTGCTCTAAAATGTAAGATCACTAATCATTGGTATTGTGCATCCTTGAATTACATTTTTTTTTCTTTTTTATACAGGTTTTCTCTGAGTATCCCTGGTTTTTCTGGAACTCACTTTGAAGATTCAGGGATCTGAGTAACTCTGCCTCTTGCGTGCTAGAATTAAAGTTGTGCACCAAAAGAAGCTTGACTTATTCCCATTCCCATTTCTTCATAGACCCTTTTGAATGACAGTATCAATCACTGAAACTGAAGTTAAACAGTTCAGTTAGATTGGTGAGCCAAGAATTTTCTGAGGTTTATCTATTTCCTCTATGCCATTTCTGGGTTACAGATTATGTTGGATTCTGTCATAACCGTCTGTAATGGCTATTTCTGGTTGCCAACTTGACTATATCTGGAATGAACTACAATCCAGAATTAAAGGGGCTCATCTGTGATCCAGATCTTGAGGCTGGAAGACACAAGTTTCAGATCTGGATACTGGCATGGAAATCTTGAGACATAGTAGCTATGAAAAGCTTAGGCCCAGGCAAGGTAGTATATACCTTTAATCTAGCCCACACCTTTGCTGGAGACCTACATAAGGACATTGGAAGAAGGAAGATTCCCTCTTCTTCAATGCTTGCATTTACTTGCCAGCCCATCTGTTGGAATCTACTTCTACAGAAGACCAACTAAAACAACCAGCCTTGTGGGACTAAGCAACTACTAGATTCTTGTAATTTGCATCTGACCATTGTTGGGGAGTTGAACTACAGCCTGTAAGTCATCATAATAAATTCCCTCAATATAGGAAGACATTCTGTATGTTTTGTGACTAGAGAACCCTGACAAATACACCATCTTTTTTTTAACTTGTTTTTTTGTGAATTTCACGTCATACACCCAATCCAACTCATTTTTCCAACCCTTTGTATCTGCCTAACTCTTTGTAATGTCTTCCCCTAAAGAAAATTAAAAAACAATAAAAATAAAACCCAACAAACAAACAGAAACAACACATCATGGAACCTGCACTGTGTCATAGTATGTCACACAGTACACTGTTTTGTTTATATTTGATCTGATTTATGTAGATCTCTTTGGTGAGAAACTGAAGAAAGCCTAACAATCCATGAAATTAAAGCGAAGGAACATAGCTGCTGCTAAGGAGAACTACTGCTTAGAGATGCTAGAAACTCCTGCTGTGCAAACAGGCTGATTGGTTCCCTGAATGCCAGGACAATTTCTCAGGATCTTTGAACATGGTCAACATGGGATTTGAGATTGTAAGTGTAGTATAAGAGTTGGAGCCTATAAATTGGCTTATTCAGTAAGCAGAAGGGAATTTAAATTTATATTGTGTAAGTAATTTAAGGCTTGATCTCATGAAGGTCATGGGAGGGACAGTAAAATCACTATCTCATCAGTTAGTATTTGTTTAAATTGGTTTATTTGCTTTGAATTGTTTTATTTATTGAAATTAATGTGATTATGAGTTTAGTGGTTATACTAAAATTGCTCTGGGAAAGAAGTCAAGCTAAACAGTCAATGAATTCCACTTATTGGACCAAAGACATGATATTTTGGAGGAAATGATCTGTATTTGTGTTGATAGGAAAGGAGAACAGGTTCTGGAAGAAGCTGTGGAGATTCATTAGCACAATTCTACAAGTTTGGATGTCTGGTAAAGTTTATTTTACAGTTATAGATAGGTTGTCATTTTATGGCATAATTAAGGAAGTGGTCATAATTTTGAGCAGGAAGGAAATAGATGGGATGGTTTGATTCAGGGCTTCTAATACCTGCTTTATCAACTGTTAAGGACCAGATAGCAATTCATAGCTATGTTAGATTCTGATTTAATTATAAAAAGTGTTTTCAGTTTACTCAAATAGAAATGGCTAAGAGTAGTTAACGTTTAACAGTTCAGAGATACTTTACTTATATAGTTTTCAAATACATCAGAAATCCACAGAATTTCACATTTAACGTCATCTCATTATTAAGACTCATTTGAACATGAGACATGTCTGCTCCTGACAGTTTCCTCATTTCACTTCAAAGAAGACTCCAGCATCTTTACCTCCAGGTGAGGCTGTTTACTGTGGCAACATAGCCAATGACAGAAATTACTTGTATCATTTGCAGACAATATACTGTTCAAGAAGGACAAACATAGGTGGGATAGTCAAAAACTAAGCACTGCCAAGATAGGGTAAGCTGGTCCTTCATATTTTCCAATTCACAAAAGGTTTGCCAGATGGTACTGGGCTGGAAGGCTGAATACAGATGCTCCAATGATATAAGAAATTAGGGGATGTTCAGGTAGTCATCTGTCTCTATAATTGTTTAAGTTTTAGAAGCTCTGTTTGATGCTTCCTATATACTCAGGGAATATTTCATTTATTCTCAGGCTTCTGAAGGAGTTGAATAGTAGTTATAGTCTCATAACTAAACTTGTGTTGTTTAGCATTGAGAGAGACATAGAGTGGAAGGCATGGTTTTCAGATGATATTACAGGCTAAAATATAAACATAATTCATGAGTAGAAGTATAATTCTTTTAGTTAGGAATGATACTAGAGTCCTTTATTTATTTGACAAATATGATAGACTGGATGTTAATTGTATCATGTTTTATAATTGACGTGATTGTTATAGTTTTGTTCAACTTACAACAGAGAGAGAGGAAATTTATTTTTAATTGGACAGAAAATGTGAGACATAGGGGGTGATTCTGAGCTCTGATCTGGAATCTGAATGTAAAGTCTAAAGGTCTTGTTCCCTTATTTGTTCTTGACTGATCAATAAAGATGCTAGCATCCAATGGCTGGGTGGAAGAGACAAGATTTCTAGGTTCCTGCAAGTTGGGTAAGAGACACAAGAGGAGGAAAGAGGATTCACCATACTTCAGAGGGACAGAGATCTACCAGCCATATGATATTTCAGGTGGTATGACCATTGGCCACTTCCATGACTGGGCCTGGGGTAGCAGGCAGAGATTAGAAATGCAACTAAGCTGAGGGGAAATTTAGAGGTGTTGAGCTAGGAGTGAAGGTAAAGGCACAATAGCTGCAGTAGTCTTAGATGTGCCTGGCCATTGAGCTAAAAAGCATATTAAAAATATGTTAATATGTGTATGTGTGTGGGTTTCATCCACCAATCCGGGTTGGCTCCTGGGCAAGTGCACCAGTGAGTGTGCGTGTCTAGCTGGGAATACAAGCCGGAAGTGTGGTAGACAAATTAAATGCTACAGGTATTGAAGATAACACTGTAAAGCAATGTAAATCATGTGTAATTCCATTTGTCATGCAGACACGTCTAGGTGAGTAAAAATCAGTGAAGTAGCTCCAGAAGCCAGGGTACCCCTACTATCTTTTGTGGTATCTATAAACACTGCCTGTGCTGAAACCTGGGATTTTAGGTACTAGATTCTCACATTTTGATGCAGAATCAGCAAGTTCACTGGAAGTTAAATAATCATTAATTTGAAAGGGACAACACAACAGATCTAATATTATAGCCATCTGAAGTGTTTAGCACAAATTTTAATTCTATTTTTTAATCATAAGGAATAAATATTTAAAGGGTTAATCCAACTTTTCCATTTGTAAACATATCTAGCTTTGCATTATTTTAATTAGAAAGAAGACTACCATGCATTTAATATATAATAAAAGCAATAGATATTCAAAAAATTGAACAGAGGTGTGTAGCAATGGGGGGGATGGGGAACTGGGGGTAGGAACAAGAAAGTCCCAGATGCCGGGAAACCAAGAGCCTCCCAGGACCTCGAGGGAATGATATTAGCTGAAATACCCCACAAAGGGACGGGAGAACTTATCTAGACCATATCCAGAGGTGAGACATGGCTCCCTGGTTGAGGGATGGGGACAACTCCATCTCCAAAATTTTAACTCAGAATTGCTCCTGTCTAAAGGAAATACAGGGACAAAGAGTGGAGTGGAGACTAAAGGAAAGGCCATCCAGAGACTGCCCCACCTGAGGATCCATCTCACATGGAGACACCAAACCCAGACACTATTGCGATGCCAAGAAGTACTTGTTGACAGGTGAGAAGTGCAGCTGATACAGCTGTCTCCTGAGAGACTTTGCCAGATCCTGACCAAAACAGATGCAGCTGCTTGCCGCCAACCATCAGATTGAGCACAGGGACCCCATTGGAGGAGTTAGGGGAAGGACTGAAGGAGCTGAGGAGGCCTTATCTGGGATCAATGGGAGGGGAAGCCATTGGTACTGTGAAGGCTTGATGTCCCATTGTAGAGGAATGTTAGGCAGTGAGGTGGGAGTGGGTAGGTGAATGGAGGAGCACCCTAATAGAAAAAGGGTAAGTGGGAGATGAGATAAGGGGCTTGCAGATGGAAAACCAGGACAGTGGATAACATTTGAAATGTAAATAAATAAAATATCCAATAAGAAAATAAAAAGCAAAAGAAAACATTTTCTTGGCTGCCCTAATATTTATAGCAGGAGATTTTTAGGATAATTTAAGCAACTACTGCCCTTGGAGATAGATAGATTGCAGACTGACATTCTCATATTCAAATAGCTTAAAAATTAACATTCCTGCCTCTCCATTAACCACCAGGCCACAACAGACTGAAAAATATAAGAAACAAAAATCTCCATATGGCTGATCAAAGTGGTTGTGTATGTGTACATGAATGAAAATAGTTACATAATTATCACCTTGTACAAAACTGAAATTCAACTAAAGCAAAGACCTCAACATAAAACCAGATACACTGAGACAGGTAGAAGAGAAAGTAGAAAGTAGGCTATATTTTCACTGACACAAGACTTCCTGAACAGAACATTGATAGGGGAGACACTAAAGGACAAAAATTAATAAATGAGGCCTCATAAAACTGAAATGTCTCTATAAGGCAAAGGACAGCATCAGTTGAATAATGTAATAACCTAAAGAATGGGAATTATATATATATATATATATATATATATATATATATATTTACCAATTTCATATAAGAGAAAACTCAGATCTAAAATATATAAAGAACTTAAGAAACTCTATTTTTTAAAAGCTAGCACAGATCTAAACAGAGAATTCTCAATGTAGAAAACTTATGTAGAAACACTTAAGGAAATATTTTAACAGTCTTAACCTTCAGGGAAAAGCAAATCAAAACTACTTTATGATTCTATCTTACTCCTATCAGAATGTTGAAGATCAGTGGCATAAGTGAGAACTTATGCTGGGAGGATGTGGAACTAGAGTAGGTCATCCTGAGTGAGTTAACCCAAACTCAGCAAGACAAACATAGTACATACTCACTTAAGTGCATAGTAGTCATAAAGTTCAGGATAACTATGCTAAAATCTACAGACCGAAAGAAGCTAACTAACAAGGAATACCCATGGGTCTGATATTTGAATATCACTGAGAAAAGGAAATAAAATAGATATAGGAAGTGGAGAGAGAAAGGTTGTGGAGTGAAACAGGAGATCTAAAGTGGGGGGGGGGAGGGTAATGCAGGGAGAGAGAGAGAATGGGGAGAGAAGAACTGGAATATGTGGAGGGAGGCATCTCTTGGATGAGCTATAAACATAGGACAATGGAAGCTAGTAGGAATCTTTGAGGGTGACAGTGCCTGAGACTCCTAACAGAAAGGGCAATGAAACCTGAAATGGCCATCTCTTGTGACCAGAAAAGAGTTCCAATGGTGGGATTGTGACACAGCCCAACCTCAAAAGAGTAAACCCCAGGATTCTCCTGACAGCAAGATATGCAGAGGTAAAGATGGAGCATAGATTGAAGGAATGGGCAACCACTGACTGGCCCAGCCTGACACCCATGCCATGAGAAAGAGTCTACTCCTCACACTACTAATGTCATTCTGCAATATATCCAAGAAAGATGCCTGGCATGGTTCTTTTCTAGGATTTTTCACCCAGCAACTGGTGGAAAGAGATGAGGATACCCACAATCAAATACTGGGTAGAGATTCAGTGATTCTATCGAGGGCCAATGGACTGAAGGAGTCAGGGAAGTCAAGGACACCAGAAGAAAACATACGGAACCAATTAGCTGGGACCCAAAGGGGTCCAAAGAATGAAATGTCTGAAGCCATCTAGGAAAGGCTAAGGCTAGTGAACAACTTCCTGAGATAGTTTAACATTTTTCCATGAGGTGCGATGGGTGAGCTCTGGAAGGAAAGTTTGGCTCAGGGTTGATTGGTTTGCCTTTCCTGTCATTACTAAATTAATATAACAATTCCTAGACATTAACCTACCCTGTTGGGCAGGTTTGATGTAGATCAATGAAGATGTACTCTTTTGTAGCAATGGTATGAAGAGATATAAATGATTTCTATTAGTAGTGATTCTATAGAATTCATAAACTTATACAAGTGATTCGAAACCCTCTATAAGAAAAACTGTAATTAGAGCTCTGTAAACCCTATGTGTCATGGGCTATTTATACTAGGGTAGAAAGCAGGAATAAAAAAGATTTAAAATTAAGGAAAACATTTGTTGTTTGCTGTAAAATAATTATCTGATAACTGAAAGTAATAAAAGGGAATGAATGATTTATTGTAGGTGGAAGGGCAGAAGATAAAATATTGACTGGGTTTATCTATATAAAACTTCAATACTAATGAGACAATAGGCAGATGATTTGTCTCTTAACTTAGACATAAGTTTTAAGATCTCGGTAGACCAATGCAGCTAGTGATAGACAATGAATATGTAGTTAGGTAATTAGTTTTAATGGAAACACGTGTAAACATCTCTGTTAGTTCTTATTCAATTTATGATTTGAATTTATGTTTGAATTTGTGATGTTTTGAAAAAAAGATGTTTATAACACCATGCCATCATGTATTTTGTAAAAGTACAAGAACTAGGAACAATGATAATAGACAGAAGAGAAGAGAAAGGAAGGAGCAGAACAGAGAGAACCAAGAAAGCAGGCAGGCTTCAGGCTTCTTCTTGTCATGGGAAAAACTTTTTCTTAATAGCAGGGCTTCTTCATACTAATAAGGACAGGGGTTTTTTTTCCTTAAAAACTTGGATATCATTCATTTAGCAATAGAATAGAATAGAATAGAATAGAATAGAATAGAATAGAATAGAATAGAATAGAATAGAATAGAATAGAATAGAATAGAATAGAAGAATAGAGTAGAATAGCTTTTTCCTTCTCTATGCAATAAATGTTGGAGCTTATTTTTCACCAAGAATGACTGAGTTTTTTCTGTGCTGGAACTTGGACTTCTGCTACATCCATCAAATATATATATATAATGTGTGTGTGTGTGTGTGTGTGTGTGTGAGAGAGAGAGAGAGAGAGAGAGAGAGAGAGAGGGGAACATATACAAATATAGGTGTGTGTGTGTGTGTGTGTGTGTGTGGTGTGTGTAACTACGTAAGTTAATGAGAATGTGATAGGTGGTCTGACAAAAGTATATGTGTGTATGAGTATGCATCTATGAATGTATGTATGAATATGTGTTTATGTATATTTGCTTTTGTAAAAGAGCTTCATTCTACAACAAGGAATAAGGGAAGAATAAATCATGTGTAATTACATTTGATGTACAGACACACTTAGTAATAAAAATCAGTGAAGCATCTCTAGATACCAGTAGGGTACCCCTTCCATCTTTTGTGGCATTCACAAATACTGCCTGTGCAGAAGGTATCAACTGAAACTTGGGACTGTTTGGGGATAAAATAGCATGATAACATGTTTTAATGCAGAGGCAACAGGTTTATTAGAAGGAAAATGATCATCAATTTTTAAGAGATATACAACTCCCATTTTAATGTCATGTGAAGAATTTAACAAAAAAATTAAGTTTTTAATCATAAGGAATAAAAATTTAAAGGCTTAATCCAATTTTTCATTTTGTATACAAATCTTGTATTATTTCAGCAGAAAGAAGAGTATCATACAAATAATATATAATAAAAGCAATAAGAAACAAATCTTTTTAGCTCTTCTGAAATTGGTAGCAACAAATTTTTAATATAATTGAGGTAACTTCTACTTTTGGAGTGTTACAGCCAGAGCTAACCCTTCAGTATATGAAGGCAAAATATCAGCACTAAGGCAGATGTAATCATTACTATCTCCTTTCTTTTGAAAAGGATAGCCGGGCGGTGGTGGCGCACGCCTTTAATCCCAGCACTTGGGAGGCAGAGGCAGGCGGATTTCTGAGTTCGAGGCCAGCCTGGTCTACACAGTGAGTTCCAGGATAGCCAGGGCTACACAGAGAAACCCTGTCTCGAAAAACCAAAAAAAAAAAAAAAAAAAAAAAAAAGAAAGAAAAGGATAGATGTCAGTCTGTCGGGATGCATTAGCAGTCTCATATGCAAGTAAGTTGAAAAATAATCACTCATGGCTCTAGATTACCCATCAAGCAACAACTACCTGTAAAAGATGAGAAACATAATGTACACATGGCTGGCCAAACTGGTTATCTATATTTAGAAGAATGAAAATAGTCACATAATTATCACCCTGAACAAAACTCAATATATGTGGTATCAAAGGCCTCAACATAAAATCAGATGCAGTGAGCCATATAGAAGAAAGAGTAGGAAGTAGCCTTGAACTCGTTGGCACAGGAAAAATAACTTCCTGAAAAGAACACTGATGGTACAGGCACAAGAAACAACAATTAATAAGTGGGATTTGATCACATCTTCAGTTACAACTAACCCAAAACAGAGTCTGTAATTTGGTGAAAATGTGACAACCCTGAGAGACAAGACAGCCCATCTATTCCAGGTGGATTTGGTCACTCTTTCTGACATAAGAGGAAAAGTCTATGAAGGAGCCTAATGTCTAGGATTCAGCTTTTCTGTACCCTAATCACAAAAACTATGATCGAAGAACAATTACCATAGTGACAGCATTCTATTACTGCGACAGGGCTGACATTTGTAGGCCTGGAGGTGTTGTTCACTGTTGCTCACATTTTAGCAGCACAGAATTCCAAAGCAAATAAGAGTTTCATGTGCCCAACAAAATCTCCTGATAAACAAAGTCAATAAATACATTCACTTGGGGAATCAGCCCTCCTCATGCCTGAAACATCCCTTCTAAGAGTAAAGAACTAGTCTACACTACAAGTTTTATAAGAATCTACAGCTTTAGCCGGGCGGTGGTGGCGCACGCCTTTAATCCCAGCACTTGGGAGGCAGAAGCAGGCGGATTTCTGAGTTCGAGGCCAGCCTGGTCTACCGAGCGAGTTCCAGGACAGCCCGGACTACACAGAGAAACCCTGTCTCGAAAAAACCAAAAAAAAAAAAAAAAAAAAAAAAAAAGAATCTACAGCATTCAAGAACATCTTTTTTGTCAACACACTGTATAGTAAAGGACACAAAAAGGTTATTTTTAGCTTTTTACTTGTGCTTTGAGAATTTCATACACAATAAAATGTATTTTGCCAATAACTACCCAGATTTCCTCCTTTCAATTCGTTCTAGGACCAAAGAAACTCATGTTTCCTTACAGATACATGACCTTTGTTTTTTATAACCCACTGACCCCAAACTTTATGTTACTGAAGTGAAGCCATGCACTTGAACACTGGCATTTTCCCAAAAAACCTGAAGAAAACTGATCCCCACCCCCACCCTTTACATTGCCAAGAACTCTTCAGGCACTGTCCAGGGCAATTAAGGCCTCTCTGAATCCTGAAGATATGTTCACTGATATGATCCTTTGGAAATTCTGTTCCCATGACTCCAGAATCTGTTACCTTATGTGTACCTTAGCCCTAAATTGTCCAAAAGTCACAACTCACAATGAGTCTTCTTGATCTACAAATCCTCCTATTCTTTTTTTGTTTGTTTTTGTTTTTTTTTGAGACAGGGTTTCTCTGTCTATAGTCCTGGTTGTCCTGGAACTCACTCTGTAGACCAGGTTGGCCTTGAACTCAAAAATACGTCTGCCTCTGCCTCCCAAGTGCTGGGATTAAATGCATGTGCCACCACTGCCTGGCCCTACTATTCTTCTATTGCTTTATCTGCAATGTTTAGCTTTGTGAGTAGCATTTGTGATGTAGATATGCCAATGAGAATTCAACAGACACTTGATGTAAGCTATTGGTATAGAGATAAATACATAGAGGTTGGTTTGTTATTATGTTAATGTAGCATTACTCTCTTTCTGCTATACTTGGCTATAGTCATCATTCCTCAGGCTACTGGGTGCTCTTTACAATGTTCTTGAGATATCTCTTATTCATGTTGTACAACATTGTTTAATTAGTTCCTGTTTACCTAGTCCCATTGTATTATTGCTTCAACTGACATTTTGCCACTTCTCCCTTGAGAATAGTATATAACATGTTCTACATTTGAAAAAGATTGCTTGGCATAAGATATTGAGTATATATGAACTTGACTAGTTTTATCTGTGATTCCCCAGAATCTTCCCTCTCAGTAACTTGTCCCAGAGAACAATATGCTGGTTCAGGAATGGTGCCATTTTTTTTCTTGTCATATCTTTGATTGCTGTGTTTCCTTTCTTCATGTCTAGAGGTAGAATGTTAGTTTTGTATGTTGGAAGTATATGAATGTTTTTCTTTTTTTTTTTTTTTTTTTTTTTGGTTTTTTCGAGACAGGGTCTCTCTGTGTAGCTCGGGCTGTCCTGGAACTCACTCTGTAGACCAGGCTGGCCTCGAACTCAGAAATCCGCCTGCTTCTGCCTCCCAAGTGCTGGGATTAAAGGTGTGCGCCACCACCGCCTGGCTTGAATGTTTTTCTTATAGAGAGTACACAGAGATCATCTAAGATGCAGTAGAAACTAAAAAGTATGATTTTGTATAGAGTAGGAATTTTTGCCACTTCTCCCCTGAAAATAGTATATAACATGCTCTACATTTGAAAAAGCTTGCTTGGTATAAGACATATTATTCACTATATGTGAATTTAGAAATTGAACAGAATACACTTGCATTTTCAGATTGTCAAGTCCATAAGAAAAGAAAATCAAAAATTATGTGTTAATGATGATATGTTGTTGTAACGTAGTCAAGGGTGGAATTGAGATCTATGGTTTTGATTGTCAACTGCATAGGACTATCACCATGGGACAAATCTCAGGATATATCAGTGAGGTAATTTTTTGGAGTGAGTTTACTTTAGTTATAAAGAAATAGGCAGTGGTATTCAATGATTTGTGGTACTGAACTTCTGTAAAAGAATAAAGATAGTTGTGTAACAGGATTTATATATTTCTCTAATATAAACTATGAATACAATATCATCAGATACTTAAAATTCCAGGTTCCTAGTCTTCCCTAACATCTTGGACTCTCTCCTCTGGATATACAGGACAACATAAAGACTTGACCCTAAAATCCTACTTCATTTTGTGTATTTGATTACAGTATTAAGAAAATAAAAAACAGAGATATTGATTTCTGTCTGTCACTGAAAAAGTTGAACCTTGAAAAGTAGATAGACCGGTGGTGGCACACGCCTTTAATCCCAGCACTTGGGAGGCAGAGGCAGGCGGATTTTTGAGTTCAAGGCCAGCCTGGTCTACAGAGTGAGTTCCAGGACAGCCAGGGCTACACAGAGAAACCCTGTCTCAAAAAACCAAAAAAAAAAAAAAAAAAAAAAAAAAAAAGAAAAAGTAGATAGACACTGACCTCAGATGCACACAACAAGACATTTATCCTTTTCAATACAAAATACTCAGAGTAAAGATTGCTCTTCCACACATAATCATTGCAATAACCAGTTATCTTCTGAGAAAATACAAATGTGATCATACAAAGTGACTATTGACTAGAGAGATTAAAACAGTCTTTCCACCCTGTAACTTTTTCTGACATCATTCCTGGGTTTTTTTGACAGAACAACTGATAAAAGTTAAGAAAACTTTAATAATAAACTTTAAAGACCCTGCCTTTTTAAACTTTTTTTTTTTTTGAACTGTATCTCACTTTATATCAAATATGTTTCCATATATAATGATAATGATTATTACCATAAAAACTTGGAGAAGCTTCTGAAATGTCATCAAAACAGTTGTCAATATCTTAATTAAGATGCACTGTGGATGTAAAAAAAGATAACTTCAGAAGACACAATTTTAATAAATAAACATCCTGTTCTGCAACCACAATACTGCCATCTTGGGCGAAGCATGAAGATTTATTCCTCTTCTTCACTGGCAGCAGGCACTCTAGTGCTGTCATCTTAATGAATATGCCTAGCTTACTGTGTACACTGTTAACATCCCTCTACAGTTCTGCCACAAGTTCATAACACTCTGATCTGAGGAACTGTGAAAGCTCTTTGAATGTACCAAGATAGCTCTGTTTTATCCTTCCCTGGTGGGCTTTTATTTTTTTTTTTAACATGAAAAATATTTATTGAATAAATAACATTTTTCAAGTGCCTTAAACAGATTCTCTAACTTATCTAAGTTCTGAAAAGTGTAACATAACAAAGACAACAGGACAATGAAGACATCTTTGGCTCCATTTAACATGAGGGCCATAGCTGATCATCTGATTTCTCTCAGGCTATTTGACCTCTGGAAAATGGCCTGATACCATTTCCTTTTCTACAAAAATTTAGCTGCCTGGTTTCTAGTTCCATCATCCTGTATCAACTGGCTTTTCTTCTACTGATGCCTGTCTTCTGACTATTGGGCCAGTTCAAGGCAGTAGAGTCCATTTGGGGAAAAGGCCCGGATTCTACTTACTTCTAATAAGAAAAACCAGACTCAGCAGACCCCAGAATAGACCAGCAAAGGCTGATGAGCACTGGATTCAGAAGTTACTGAAACCAGTTCTTTTAGTTTTAAAGAAACACTGTCTGAATCTCCTCTATTCCCGCCTAAGGAAACTCACAGCAGACAGGGCTCCCCAAAGAAGCTGACCTGGTCCTGTGACTAACTGGAGCTGAATACAAAGAGCACTGTGGGTTGACTGAGAGTCTGTGATGGGCAATGGAGAGCCTGGGGCTCCCCAAACTTCTTCCAGACTCTGATGGTGAGGCACCTGGTGGGCTTTTAAAACCACCACCATGTTCCCTATACTGGGCTTCTATGCATGTACTAGAAATTTTTATTTTTCTTACCTTTCTTTACTTTTCTCTGGCACTTTAACTTAAAAACATTAAAAAAAAAAAAAACAAAAACAAAAAACGCAAGAAGAATATGCTTGCTCTAGACATAGCCTACCCAAGGGAAACTTCGTGACTGTGTTGGCATAATTTGTCTTAACCAAATATTACATCAGTACTAAATGATCTATGACTGAACTTCAAGGATCACAAACCTGACTTATTACAGATCTTCTACTCTGAGGAAATTTCTGCGTAAACAATGCAACAGTGACACAAGTGGCTGTAAGTAGAAATAAATACCTGATCAGACTGTAAGCCCTATTCCTCAGGAGAAACCTCACATCTTGTACTTATAACTTAGATAGAACATATGCCCAGGGAAGTGGTGGACTCTGGTTAGAGTTTCTATTGCTGTTATGAACACCATGAGGCAAAACACATTGAAGAAGAAAGGATTTATTTGAATTATACTTCCATATCACTGTTCATCACAGAAGGAAGTTAGGAGAGGAACTCATACCGGACAGAAACCTGGAAGCAAGAGCTGATGAAGAGTTCATGGGGTGGGGGTGCTTTTCATGGTTTGATCTGTCCACAAGGCTGAAGGTCTTGCTTTAATGTTTAGCTCTCAATTTAAAGGGAAAAGACCCACCAAAACCCTTTCTAGTTTCAGCTGGAGAGATGGGTGGGATAATCCGTTCTCGGTCACAGCCGGAGATGTCTCAAAGCAACCCCTGGGGCAGTTCTTCTTTTTAGTTCCATGCAGCCAAGGTGGGTAACTCCACCTAGATCCTTATCACTTGGTCTGTTGTGGTAAACAAGGTCTCAGGCCTGCTCAAGGCTGGGGGAAGGGCACACAGTAGGGCCTACAGAGTGGCTCACACAGACATGCTGAGCTATGCTGAAGAATCCAAGTTTCAGAGGCTACTGTACTGTTGGGAAAGAACATCAGCTTGAGGAGTGTGTTCCAGGTTTCCAGTTTTGTGAATTGTTCCCTTTCTTCAGGAGTGAGGAGACTTTGTCTCTGAGCCAATTTTGTTTCTACACATAATACTTGCTCCCATATTCTTGTAAGCAATTCCATTAAACTGCATTGGTTTACTAAGTAGGACTCTCTATAGTATAAGTAGGACTATATATTGTATATATAATTTGGATCATCATTAGTTCCCTATTTGGAATAAGAAGATTTTTTTTGTAGAAAAAGGTAGCCTCAAGCCGGGCAGTGGTGGCGCACGCCTTTAATCCCAGTGCTTGGGAGGCAGAGACAGGCGGATTTCTGAGTTCGAGGCCAGCCTGGTCTACAGAGTGAGTTCCAGGACAGCCAGCGCTACACAGAGAAACCCTGTCTCGAAAAACCAAAAAAAAAAAAAAAAAAAAAAAAAAGAAAGAAAAAGGTAGCCTCAAACTCAAGGATCTGTCTGTCTGTGCCTCTCAAATGCTGAGATTAAAATTATGTGCAACCATGCCCAGCTGAGTAAATGTTTCTTCATGCATCCTTGAGAAAAGTGTCACACATTGTTGTCATTGAGGGTTAGAGATGGATATCAGTATATTGTTATTGGTATTATAATCATTTTTTACATTACAAATTATGGCAATCTACAGGTATGGTTATTCTCTCCATCTTCTTGTTCTTTGTTTCTTTACCCAATACAGCAATATAAGTACTGGAAGTCCTGGAAGTACCTCCTGCTCCCAGGACATTTGCACATTCACATTTCTTGCTACTTCATCCAGTATGGCAAGGCAATGAAATGATTTCAGATGTCCATCAACGGATCAATGAATAATAAAAATGTAGTTGATGCAGATTGGAACTTTACTTAGATCTAAACAAGAAAACATAGGAAAATATGAATAGGTTTTAAAGTATTCACTGTAGTGAGTAAGAAACATAAAAATACAGAAAGGGTATTTTTCCCACTAATTTTAATCCTAATTTTAATGTGTTTATGTATTATATGTGTATGTATTTTTGTTTGTATACATAGTCTCTTCCCACATTATTTTGTAAGAAATTCCATTAAACTCCATTGGATATATAATATGTGTATATGTGTTAATATGTGTATGTATATTTATAAGGTGTGCATAAGTTATAATAGCTATAAAAATACATATAAAGAAATAGAGTGTAAGAAAAAGTGACATGAGCATTGAGAAGGAAGCTAATTGGTGAGGAAAGTTATAAAGTTAGAAGAGGGGAGAGAAAAAAAGACTATCATTTTTCTTTGACAAATGCCATAAAGAAAACTAATATTCTGCTTAGTAAAAAGTACATTAAAACACAGATTAAGAAAATACCCAAAAGTTTGAATAACTTGGGAAAAATATGACAAACAAGTTGCAGATATGGGTAAAGACATGGATAAAATGATTTCAGTACCTTGTATATTTAAAATTAGAATTTAGAGGTGCACATCACAGAAAACAATTAGCAGAGGGAACAAGAAACTTTCAGAATGAGAGAGAATATTTGCCAGCCATTCATTTGTTAGACACCTATCTGCTTAATATAAAATAAACAAGAATTCAAATGTGCATTCTTAGAAATATTCAAAAATAAATATGCAAAGGCATTTAGCAAACTACCCTCAAAGGAAGTAGAAACATAAGTGTTAAATAAATGTTTGAAAAAATTTTAAATTCCTAGGCATTATGAAACTAGAAATCAAAACTAAAATGAGATTCCATATCTCTACAATTTATAATCAAGAAAATAAATGCTGTTGAGAATAAGGGGCCATAAGAATCATTCAGATATTACTTATGATGGAAATGAGTGTAGCTGTGTAAAAATCTGTATGAAAGTGAACAAAAATTGAAATGGAAACTACCACATGACTCATCTCTACTACTCCTGGGCATACACATAAGATCTAAGCCAATAGCCTTTAGAGAGATCCATATACTCGCCAGTACTACTCAAAGTAGCTAAGATATGGAGCAACCCATAGATGCTCTCTTATCTAATAAATGGATAGAAAAATATGAGGTCAACATACAAAGTGGGATGATTTTCTGCCTTAAATTAGAATGTGATTATGTCATTTGAAGAAGGATACTTGAATCAGAAAATCATCATGTTAAGCAAAATACTTGAGGCTATGAGTTACTAAATTATAATATTAAATATATGTGTTTATTACATGTGTAATGATAGGTTTCTCTTATGTACAAAATCTATATTTTATAAAACTTAATATCTCAGTGAATTTAAAAGGAGATATTTTATTTGAAGAAATAAGTTTAAGAAAATTTGGAGGGGGCATTAAAGAATTAGGAAAAAATATCACAGAAGTCAAATATCATATTTTTCTCACATATGATTGATATCTATATCTATCTATCTATCTATCTATCTATCTATCTATCTTATCTATCTATCTATAGAGAGAGACAGAGAGACAGAGACACAGAGAGAGACAGAGAGACAGAGACAGAAACACAGAGAGAAGGCCTCTGGGAAGGGAAGACTGGGCAACATGTGGTTAATTGAGTAGAAATGTGACAAATACATATGTGAAAATTAGTGTCTATCATGGTAAGAAAAGACTAAAATAAGAATAAAAGTCTACCATTAAGCCTTGGGCACAGGAATTATTATTTTCAGTTTTGAAGAATGGTCATTTTTCTATTATCCAGTCTGACCCCATGTATGCTGGCACTGCAACATCTGCCGCTTACCATCCTTATGAGAACCCAGGAAACTAGTGAGTGCTAGGTAATAAATTAAAATTCTTATCAAGGTCTGGAAAATCCAGGATGAATGTGCTCATGTGAAATGTTCAATACTGATACTGTTCCTAGCTGTGCCATGATTTTCTCAGAACAGTGTGAAATTGATCCTCCTCCCATAATCATTTACTTTGACTAAGACTGAGATTGCTTCTTTTTCACCAGATCAAAATTTTTTTAGGCAGTCTTTGCAAGAACACAGCAGAAATTATCTTCCACAACAAGTCTGATCTGCATTTAAACATGATAATCAACAACCTGGAAAATCCTGTTTCAGAAAGATATGTTGTTGGAAATGGAAGGCACAACAATCTCATAAAGAACAGGATATAAGTGCAAACACTTGATCCACCTTTTGTAACTGGCATTGTAGAAATATCAGATCTTGCTTCACACTGATGAATACATTCAGTGAACTCTGGTGTTGCATAAGAACATCTTCAGCTTAGATGGTGAATCAGCCTCCAGCAAGTGCAAACAGAGTGTCTGGTAGATTTGGAAATTATGATGAAATTTCATCTGCAAGCATGTGAAAGTGTGCATTCACTGAAATTATCATCATAATCCTTTTGTTTTGTTTAGGAATCAACCAATTGACTGTGTCAAATACATCAAATAGCCCTTTCAAAAGATTTGCAAAAAGAAACTCATTGTTAACATCACCACCATTAATATTCCTCACAAAAACCAATAATTGTGAACATTTTGCAATGTCTGCAGATTCATCATGCTGTGTACTAAATAATGGAAGTGAAATAGGTTTAGTATCCTGGATTGCCTGACCACAAATATCAACAGATATGTGTCATTTATTTTTCTGTGGACAGGGTTATTAAAATCAGAAATTGTCTTCAATTGTGTAACAAATACATAGTGGATCATAACTCAAACAATTTCTTTAGCTGCCAAGAATAGTAAATCCTCAGCAATAATGTAAGGTTTCATAGCCATGGTGACTGAGGGCCAGCAAATATGAAGCTTCACTGACTGTTGTCAAGCCTGCCGCTTGTGAATTCATCAGCTTTGCTTCTAAAGTAGTTGGTATGCTTACTGGATCTGAGATAACCCACTCAGAATGATGGTTCTTTTGTTTGTTTGTTGTAGTTCCATTCTATTACTTGCAAATTTCATGATGTCATTTAACAGCTGACTAATAATTCACTGTGTAAATGTAGCATACTGTATTATCCTTTTCTCAGTTAAGGGACAAGTAGGTTTGCTTCCATATTCTGGTTAGTATGAATACAGTAGCAATGAATGATTGTACAAGTGTGCTTGGGATAGGAGTAAAATTATTAGGGAATATATGCCCAGGAGTTGTATAGAGGGATCTTGAGTACCAGTTTCCATCTTTATGAGAAACTGTCATATTGATTTCTATAAAGGATGTTCGTTTGTACTCTCAGCAGTAATGGAGAAGTGTAACCCATATTACACATCCATTTAGCATAAGTTCTCAATTGTGCCACATACCTTAGCCATTCTGAAGGAGTAAGATAGAATATCAAAGTAGTTTTGATTTGCATTTCCCTGAAGGCTAAACATGTTAAAACACTTTCTGAATTGTTTCTCCACCATTTGAGTTTCCTTTATTGAAAATTCTATTTGAATCTGTGCCACCTTTATTTTTTTTTGGGGGGGGGGAAGTAGACTTTTAATGTTTACTTTAGGTTATTTTTATTATATATTGGTTGTTTTATTTATTGACATTTTAAATGTTGTCTCCCATCCTAGTCTTTCATATGCAAATCCACCATCCCTTTCACCCACCTCTAAAAGGATGCTCCCACCCACCTACCCACCCACCACTACCTCAGCCCTCTAGCATCCCCCTATGATAGGTCAACAAGCCTCCAAAAGACCAAGGGCCTCCCGTCCCATTGGTGCCAAATAAGGCAATCCTCTGCTACATATGTAACTGGGGCCACGGACTCATCCATGTGTACTCTTTTGTTGGTGATTAAGTCACTGGGAGCTCTGGGGGGACCAGTTAATTGATATTATTGTTCTTCCTATAGGATTGCACTTTCCTTCGTCTCTTTCAGTCCTTCCCCTAACTCTTTTTGAGGTTAGCTATTCCCTAATTTATTTCTCAGCATGTTTATCCTTTGTGTTGAGAACGGTTATATCGAGGTCCAGCCTCACACAGGATTGGAGTTCTCAACTGTAAGCAGGGATGTCTGGAAGGTGCATAATAAACAGATACAGACTACTTTTTTAGTACAAACTGACAGGGAATTTTTCAAGGCTTAAAATTGCTCTCTCATCTCTCTTTTTCTCTGCTTTCTTTCTCCCTTGCTAGCTCGCAGCTTGAGGCTGCACACACTCTGCATTCACCTGCATATTCTTCTTTTCTCCTGTGTGCTTTTCTTGAACTCCCACACTCCTACACACCTCTGTGCTTTCTCCTTTCACACACACACACACACACACACACACACACACACACACACACACACACAGACACACTCTTCATAAGACTCTCCTAAGAGTCCCAGTGTTTTGACTTAGTTTTACTAATATGTAATTTTATATGTTCTACAATTGTTTATCCAGGAAATACTTAATATATTGTACAAAACTTATTCCATAACTATAATAGATTTTACCTTTCTTGGGGTCCCAGTGTTGGCTCTATTTCACTTTCTAATTTCTTCAAACTTTCTTTGCAAGTCAATCATTAATCTGGAACTGCCATTGTGCAGTTATTGCATTGTTTTCAAGATGAGAACACACAGCATGCACCTGGGCCGTTAGGACTATGCTGTGCTGTGCCCTGTGCCTCAAGTTTTAATTGTTTAAGAATCATTACATCAAGGAACATCTAGTTTCACAGAATTCACCAGAGCAGAAGGAGAAAGAAATAGGAAAGTCATATACAATAGAATAATTATGCACACCAAAGCCAACTGAAAAGCATTCAAGAACAAATGAAATATACAGCTGTTGTCCAGGGCTAAGGTTAGGAGAAATGGGAACAACTGATTTTTAACAAAGAGCTACCGTGACCTACTGAGATGTCTCCATCCTGGCCTACTGCAGGCAATCCCTTATCAAATGGCAGGTCCACTGGAGGGATGTGTCTCCTGTTTTTCAGGGTCCAGACAGCATCCTTTTTCACAAGGAGCTGCTGCTGGCAACAGCATGGTGCACGAGGTCTGGTGAAAGCGGAAGAGAGGTGCTGCTCAGAGTTGTCTGACATCAGGACTGAGGCACGCGCTGCTTGCCGTAGGTAGTTGAGTCGTGACTTTCTGCTTTTCTGCATTGGAATTATACGATCTGATGAGGTGGTCGGGGATCCCAGACTGGTGACTCGGCAACTTGTGGAAAGACACATATCATACCCTCTTCCGAAGGAGAGAAGAACATCTGGTCCCTACCATGTAGATGACAGGACATCTTTCCACAAAACTAATGGATGATACTGTTCCATAGGATCCCAGTCGCTCTGTACTACAGATCTATCCTGAGTATCTTTTTTTTTTTTTTTTTTTTTTGGTTTTTCGAGACAGGGTTTCTCTGTGTAGCCCGGGCTGTCCTGGAACTCACTGTGTAGACCAGGCTGGCCTCGAAAGCAGAAATCCGCCTGCCTCTGCCTCCCAAGTGCTGGGATTAAAGGCGTGCGCCACCACCGCCCGGCTGAGTATCTTTATTCAAATAATTGAGTACAAAAAAAGCATGATTCAATAAATGAGTGGGGGAGACATATTTCAATTCTCCTCTCTGTAACTTAGCCAATTGTGCTTTTAATAATTGATTAGATCTTTCAATAATAGCTTGTCCTTGTAGTATGTTTAATATTAAATTTAATACAAAAGTTTGCAAAGGCCTCAGATTGATATGCAGGATAGTTTTCAAATGTAGTGGCATTCCAAGAAACACAAAACAAACAAATAAGTGCTGATGTATGTCTCTGACTACTTCTCCTGTCCTGATTGTGGCAAAAATAACTCCAGAGAAGGTATCAACAGTAATATGAACAAAGGATAATTTTCCAAAAGATGAAACATGAGTTACAACCATCTGCCATAGGACTCCAGGCCTGAGTCCTCAAGAATTAACTCCAAGCAGGGAAGTAGGAAGTGTTGTAGGGCAAGCAGAACAATTTTTACAATCTGATAAGCTACCTCTCGAGTCAAAGAAAATTGATATCTCAACACCTGAGCATTTTGATGATGGATAGCATGGGAGGCAATTGCTCTACTGACATCATCTAGAAGAGTAACATGAGTCAATAAGTTTGCATATGAGTTTCCTGTGACTAAAGGTCTGGGGAGACTAGTATGAGCTAGAATATGTCCTACAAAATAGGAATCGAGTGTTGATGCAACAATTGTAATTTTTTTAAATATGGTGTTATTTTGTTTGTATTAGTCACAGTTGTCTCAATAACAAGGAAGACTACATATATTGAGAATTAGTATAAGGGTTAAATAGAATCAAGGAATATCGAGAAAAAACTTGAATAACTGTATATAGCTCTGTCTTTTGAGCTGAGGTGAAGAAGGTATTAAAGGTCATAGTGTCAGTTTCAGAGACTATAATGGCCTTTATATTTGAAGAGCCATTGGTAAAGAATGTTTTATATTGATCTAAAGGCTCCATAGAGAAGCTGGAAGTAAATATGACTTGATGTAAATTCAAAAAGTGTAACAGGATTTTTTGGAAGATGATATAACACTTGCCCCATAAGGAGGCAAAGGCTAATGCAAAGAAGACAGAGAAATTTAACAGCCACTCAAATTGAGCATTTGTGTAAGATATTCTGATTACTTCAAAGTGTTTACCCAAAAGTCTCTCTAATCCTTCTTCTACCTTCATAATAAGCTGATCTACTAAGTAATAATAAGGAATCAAAACTTTTGGGAGGAAGTAGGCAAATGGACCCATTCCAAAGGTCCTTGCCAGATAACCCCAGTAGGTGTTTGGGAAGTATGCAAGTTAACAAACTCATAGGCCTTATATAAATCAAATCTTACAATTAGTTGTGTCTGAATGGCCTCTTCAACTAACTGCAGAGTCTTTTGTACCTCTGAAGTTAACTCTTGAGGAGACTTGGTACTACTGTCTCCTATAAGATATCAAAAAGTAGCTTTAATTAGCCAGTGGTAAGTTTTAAATAAGGCCTAATCCAATTAATTTTCCTAGGAGTTTTTGGAAATCATTTAAAGTTTTCAACTTATCCGTCCTAAATCTTAAGTCTGCATGTGAAATAGAATCATAATGAGTATGTCTTTCCAAACAATTATATGGGGGGGGGGTCCTTTTGAATTTTTTTCAGGAGCCACTTTTAATCCACACTTATGTAAACTTTGTACAAGGTTATCAAAAGCATGATTCAATAAAGGAAGAATACGCAGTTAAAATATCGTCCATATAATGAAAAAGCAACAGCACAGCAAACAGCTGACGAATAGGAAGCAAAGCCATATCCACAAATTTTTGACACAAAATGGGACTATTCCCTGTTTGAGCACTTTCCATTGAAAATGCTGGTATGGCATTTGTAAACTTATTAAGAGTAAGCTAAAGGCAAAGTGCTTCCTGTCAGCTGGATGTAAAGGAATCGTAAAGAAACAATATTGCAAATCTATAACAAAAATAGAGTATCCCTGGGGAATCATAGTGGGAGAGGGCAGTCCTGGTTGCACAGCCCCATAGCCTCCATGTTTGCATTTACCTTTCTTAAATCTTGTAACAATCTCCATTTGCCAGATTTTTTTTTTAATTACAAAGATAGGTGTATTCCAAGGACTGATAGATGGTTCAATATGACCTTTATTCAGTTGTTCTTGTACAAGCTGAATAGCTGAATCTTTTCTTCAAAAAGAGGCCATGGATTGACCCAGATTCTTTGATCAGTGGTACAGACTATCTTATCAGCAGTTAATTCAGTGACCCCAGAGATAAAAGACTTTTTCTTGGGTATAGATTTCCTCCTTGTGTTGGAGTTTTGCTTCTCGTATCCTCTCCAGGCCTGGATTGGTGGAAATATATTGTTAAAATTTTGTTTTGTCATGGAATATCTTGGTTTCTTCATCTCCGGTAATTGAGAGTTTTGCTTGGTAGTCATTTTTGTTCTATTAGAGTCTGCATGACATCTGCCCAGGATATGTCTTTGAGAGTCTCTGTTGAGAAGTCTGGTGTAATTCTGATATGTCTGCATTTATATGTTACTTGCCCTTTTTTACCTTAGTGCTTTTAATATTCTTTCTTTTATGCATTTGGAGTTTGATTATTATGTGACAGGAGTAATTTCTTTTCTGGTCCAAACTATTTGATGTTCAATAGGCTTCTTCTATGTTTATGGGTATCTCTTTCTTTAGGTTAGGGAAGCTGTCTTCTATGATTTTGTTGAATATGTTTACTGAAACTTCGAATTGGGAATCTTAAGCCTCTTCTATACCTATTATTCTTAGGTTTTGTCTTTTCATTGTGTACTGAATTTCTTGGATGTCTTGGGTTAGGAGCTTTTTGCACTTTTTATTTTCTTTGATTGTTGTGTCAGTGTTTTCTATGGTATCTTCTAATCTTGTGATTCTTCTATATCTGTATTCCGCTGGAGATTTTGCATCTGTGAGTCTTGATCTCTGTCCTAGGTTCTCCATCTCCAGAATTGTCTCCATTTGTGACTTCTTTATTGTTTCTATTTCAATTTTTAGATCACAGACAATTTTGTTCAATTCTTTTACCAATTTGATTGTATTTTTCCTGTATTTCTTTAAGGGATTTATGGATTTCCTCTTTAAGGGCTTCTACTTGTGTTCTCCTGTCTTCCTTAAGGTCCTCTATCATCTTAATGAGATGGGATTTTAGATCAGAATCATGCTTTTCATGTGTCTTAGAATATCTCGGGCTTGTTGTGGTGAGAAATCTGTGTTCTGATGATGCCAAGTGGCATTGGTTTCTGTTTCCTTTGTTTTTGTGGTTGCCTGTCAACATTTGGTTATCTTTGGTGTTAACTGTTCTTGCTGTCTCTAACTGGAGCTTGTCCCTCCTTTGAGTCTTGTTATTTGGTCTTCCCTTCAGGCTCTCTCTGGGTATATGAGAGTTCTAGAGCACCTGATCTGTGAGCCTGCTTGTGACAGATATCCGGGGAGTTAAGTTGACTCTGGGTGTGGGCAGGGTGGGGTGTGGTAGAGCACAGAAAGAATCTGCTCCCAGGTGCAGTTGTGGACCTGAGAGGAAGATGTGTCACCAGTAGGACAGGAGGTCCTCCTATGTCCTCTGGGTCCCGGGGGAGGGGGTGTCCCAGTTAGATCAGGAATTGGGGTAGGGATGGGAGACTCACCTGTGAGCCTGGTGGTGTCAGAACTCCTGAAGGTTATGCTGTGTCTGTCTGGGTGGGGTGGTGGTGGCTGGACTGCAGAATCTGCTCCTGGGTGCAGTTATGAACTGGAAGGTATCCCATCTTTTAAATATTAGATTTAAAAAATATATTTAGTGCTTTGAGTTCTTTACATGATTTGGATCTGAATCTTCTGTTTTATGTGGAGTGGATAAACATCTTTTCCTACTCTTTAGGCTGCAACATTTTCCAATTCATCCTATCCTTTGCCTTTTCAGTTTTATGAGGTCCTATTTATTGATTATTGGTTCCCAGAGTCTGAACTATCAGTGTTCTATTCAAGAAGTCTTTTGTATTATTGATGTCAAGCCTACTTCCTACTTTCTCTTCCATCTGTCTCAGTGTATCTGGTTTTATGCTGAAGTTTTTGATTTATTTGAATTTGAGTTTTGTGTTGGTGATAATCATGTAACTGTTTTCATTATTCTACATGTAGACAACCACTTTGATGCACCACATGCAGATTTTTGTTTCTCATCTTTTACAAGCTGTCATTGCCTGATGGTTAATAAAGAGACAGAATGGTTATTTTTCAATCTAATTACATATGAGAATGCTAAATCTTTATGCCAGAATGCCATCTACCCCTTTTATTTATTTATTTTTTTTATTGGAAATTTTTTATTGGAAAATTTTTACATTTCAGATGTTCTCTCCTTACCCCATTTCCCCCCCTCCCTCCAGGAACTCACTATCCCTTCCCCCTCCTCCTGCCTCCACATTGGTGTACCCCCACACACCCTCCCCTGTACCTCACCTCCCCACCCTCTAGTATCCCCCCCCCACGACGTCCAGCCTTCATGGGACCAAGGATCTCTTCTCCCACTTATATATAGCTCCCTTGCATATATAGCTGGAGCCATGGGTCCCTCCCTAAGCGCTCCCAGGCTGGTGGTTTAGACCCTGGGGGCTCTGGTTGGTTGGGATTGTTGCTTTCCTCATGGTGTCTCGAATCCTCTCAACTCCTTCAGCCTTCACTCTATCTTCTCCATTGGGAACCCCATGATCAGTTTAATGGTTAGCTGTGAGCATCTGCCTCTGAGTATGTCAGACTCTTGCAGACCTCTAAGGAGACAGCTATATCAGGCTCCTGTCAGCATGTACATCCTGACATCCACATCAACCTCTACCTTTGGTGACTGCTCATAGGATGGATATCCAGGTGGAATGGTCTGTAGACGGACCCTCCTTCAGTTTCTGTCCTGCACTGTGTCTCCATATTTGCACCCTTGAGTATTTTGTTACTCCTTCTAAGAAGGACTGAAGGCTCCCCTATTTGGTCATCATTCTTCATGAGCTTTATGTGGTCTGTGAGTTGAATCTTGGGTATTTCAGGCTTCTGGGCTAAAATCCAATAATCAGTGAGTGAATACAATGTATGTTCTTTTGTGATTGGGTTACTTCACTCAGGATGATATTTTCTAGTTCCATCCATTTATATAAGAATTTATCAAATTCATTGTTTTTAATAGCTGAGTAATATTCCATTGTATAAATGTACCACATTTTTTGTATCCATTCCTCTGTTGAAGGGCATCTGGGTTCTTTCCAGTTTCTGGCTATTATAAATAAAGCTGCTATGAACATAGTGGAGCATATGTCCTTGTTATGTGTTGGAGCATCTTCTGGATATATACCCAGGAGTGGTATAGCTGGGTCCTCAGATAGTGATATGTCCAATTTTCTGAGGAACCGCCAGACTGATTTCCATAGTGGTTGCACCATCTTGCAATCCCACCAACAATGGAGGAGTGTTCCTCTTTCTCCACATCCTCGCCAGCATCTGCTATCACCTGAGTTTTTCATTTTAGCCATTCTGACTGGTGTGAAGTGGAATCTCAGGGTTGTTTTGATTTGCATTTCCCTGATGACCAAGGATGCTGAACATTTCTTTAGGTGCTTCTCGGCCATTTGTATTTCCTCAGTTGAGAATTCTTTGTTTAGCTCCTTACTCCATTTTTTAATAGGGTTATTTGGTTGCCTAGAGTCTAATTTCTTGAGTTCTTTGTATATATTGGATATTAGTCCTCTATCGGATGTGGGATTGGTAAAGATCTTTTCCCAATCTGTTGGTTGCCGTTTTGTCCTATTGACAGTGTCCTTTGCCTTACAGAAACTTTGCAATTTTATGAGGTCCCATTTGTCAATTCTTGATCTTTGAGCACAAGCCATTGCTGTTCTGTTCAGGAACTTTTCCCCTGTGCCTAGGTATTCGAGGGTCTTCCCCACTTTCTCTTCTATTAGTTTCAGTGTGTCTGGTTTTAGTGAAGGTCCTTTATCCACTTGGACTTGAGCTTTGTACAAGGAGATAAGAATGGATCGATTTGCATTCTTCTGCATGCTGTCCTCCAGTTGAACCAGCACCATTTGTTGAAAATGCTGTCCTTGTTCCACTGGATGGTTTTAGCTCCTTTGTCAAAGATTAAATGACCATAGTTGTGTGGGTTCATTTCTGGGTCTTCAACTCTATTCCACTGATCTTCCTGCCTGTCTCTGTACCAATACCAGGCCGTTTTTTTATCACTACTGCTCTGTAGTAAAGCTTGAGGTCAGGGATGGCGATTCCTCCGGAAGTTCTTTTATTGTTGAGAATGGTTTTCGCTCTCCTGGGTTTTTTGTTGTTCCAAATAAATTTCAGAATTTCTCTTTCTAGTTCTGTAAAGAATTGAGTTGATATTTTAATGGGGATTGCATTGAATCTGTAGATTGCTTTTGGCAAGATGGCCATTTTTACTATATTAATCCTGCCAATCCATGAGCATGGGAGATCTTTCCATTTCCTGAGATCTTCTTCAATTTCTTTCTTCAGAGACTTGAAGTTCTTGTCATACAGATCTTTCACTTGCTTGGTTAGATTCACCCCGAGGTATTTTATATTATGTTGACTATTGTGAAGGGTGTCATTTCCCTAATTTCTTTTTCAGCCTGTTTATCTTTCATGTAGAGGAAGGCTACTGATTTGTTCGAGTTGATTTTATAACCTGCCACCTTGCTGAAGTTGTTTATCAGGTTTAGGAGTTCTCTGGTGGAGTTTTGGGTCACTTAAGTATACTATCATATCATCTGCAAATAGTGATATTTTGACTTCTTCCTTTCCTATTTGTATTCCTTTGATTTCTTTTTGTTGTCTAATTGCTCTGGCTAGGACTTCCAGTACTATATTGAATAGGTAGGGAGAGAGTAGGCAGCCTTGTTAGTCCCTGATCTTAGTGGGAATGCTTCAAGTTTCTCTCCATTTAGTTTGATGTTAGCTACTGGTATATTGCTTTTACTATGTTTAGGTATGGTCCTTGAATTCCTGATCTTTCCAAGACTTTTACCATGAAGGGATGTTGAATTTTGTCAAATGCTTTCTCAGCATCTAATGAGATGATCATGTGGTTTTTTTCTTTGAGTTTGTTTATATAGTGGATTACGTTGATGGATTTCCGAATATTGAACCATCCCTGCATTCCTGGGATAAAGCCCACTTGATCATGATGGATGATTGTTTTGATGTGTTCTTGGATTCGGTTTCTAGAATTTTATTGAGTATTTTTGCATCGATATTCATAAGAGAGATTGGTCTGAAGTTCTCTTTCTTTGTTGGGTCTTTGTGAGGTTTAGGTATGAGTGTGATTGTAGCTTCATAGAACGAATTGGGTAGTGCTCCTTCCGTTTCTATTTTATGGAATAGTTTGAAGAGAATTGGTATTAGGTCTTCCTTGAAGGTCTGATAGAATTCTGCACTAAAACCATCTGGTCCTGGGCTTTTTTTGGTGGGGAGACTTTTAATGACTGCTGCTATTTCTTTAGGGATTATGGGACTGTTTAGATGGTTTATTTGCTCCTCACTTAACTTTGGTACCTGGTATCTGTCTAGAAAATTGTCCATTTCATCCAGATTTTCAAGTTTTGTTAAGTATAGGCCTTTGTAGTAGGATCTGATGATTTTTTGAATTTCCTCAGTTTCTGTTGTTATGTCTCCCTTTTCAGATCTTTTTTTATTAATTTGGGTACTGTCTCTGTGACCTCTGGTTAATCTGGCTAAGGGTTTATCTATCTTGTTGATTTTCTCAAAGAACCAACTCCTGGTTTTGTTGATAATTTGTATAGTTCTTTCTGTTTCTACTCGGTAGATTTCAGCCCTGAGTTTGATTATTTCCTGATGCCTACTCCTCTTGGGTGTATTTGCTTCTTTTTGTTCTAGAGCTTTCAGGTGTGCTGTCAAGTTGTTAATGTGTGCTCTCTCCAATTTCTTTTTGTAGGCACTTAGAGCTATGAGTTTTCCTCTTAGCACTGCTTTCATGGAGTCCCACAAGTTCTGGTATGATGTTTCCTCATTTTCATTAAATTCTAGAAAGTCTTTAATTTCTTTCTTTATTTCTTCCTTGAGAAAGTCATCATTGAGTAGAGCATTGTTCAGTTTCCACATGGATGTCGGTTTTCCCTTGGTTCTGTCATTATTAAAGACCAGCCTTAGTCCGTGGTGATCTGATAGGATGCAGGGGATTATTTCAATCTTTTTGTATCTGTTGAGGACTGTTTTGTGACCAATTATATGGTCTATTTTGGAGAAGGTACCATGAGGTGCTGAGAAAAAGGTATATTCTTTAATTTAGGATGAAATGTTCGATAGATATCTGTTAAATCCATTTGATCCATAACTTCTGCTAATTTCAATGTGTCTTTGTTTAGTTTCTGTTTCCACGATCTGTCCATTGGAGAGAGCGGGGTGTTAAAATCCCCCACTATTATTGTGTGAGGTGCAATGTGCGCTTTGAGCTTTAGTAAAGTTTTATGTATGTAGGTGCCCTTGCTTTTGGAGCGTAGATGTTCAGAATTGAGAGTTCATCTTGGTAGATTTTTCCTTTGATGAGTATGAAGTGTCCTTCCTTATCTTTTTTGATTACTTTTGGTTGAAAGTCGATTCTATTTGATATTAGAATGGCTACTCCAGCTTGTTTCTTGGGACCATTTGCTTGGAAAATTGTTTTCCAGCCTTTTACTCTGAGGTAATGTCTGTCTTTGTCACTGAGGTGCGTTTCTTGTATGCAACAAAATTCTGGGTCCTGTTTATGTATCCAGTCTGATAGTCTACGTCTTTTTATTGGAGAATTGAGTCCATTGATGTTAAGGGATATTAAGGAAAAATGATTGTTGCTTCCTGTTCTTTTTGTTATTATAGGTGGAATTGTTTGTGTAGCTACCTCTTTTTGGGGGGATTGTTGGAAGATTATTTCCATGCTTCTTCTCGGTTGTAGTTTCCTTCCTTGTGTTGGCATTTTTCATCAATTATCCTTTGAAGTGCTGGGTTTGTGGGAAGATATTGTGCAAATTTGGTTTTGTCATGGAATATCTTGGTTTCTCCATCTATAGTGATTGAGAGTTTTGCTGGGTATAGCAGTCTGGGCTGGCATTTGTGTTCCCTTAGGGTCTGTATGATATCAGACCAGGATCTTCTGGCTTTTATAGTCTCTGGGGAAAAGTCTGGTGTAATTCTTATAGGTCTGCCTTTATATGTTACTTGACCTTTTTCCCTTACTGCTTTTAGTATTTTTTCTTTGTTTTGTGCATTTGGTGTTTTGATTATTATGTGACTGGAGGTATTTCTTTTCTGGTCTAGTCTGTTTGGTGTTCTGTAGGCTTCTTGTATAGGTATCTTGTTCTTTAGGTTGGGGAAATTTTCCTCTATAATTTTGTTGAAGATATTTACTGGACCTTTAGATTGGGAATCTTCACTCTCATCCATACCTATTATCCTTAGGTTTGGTCTCCTGATTGCATCTTGGATTTCCTGGATGTTCTGTGTTAGGAGCTTTTTGCATTTTGCATTTTCTTTGACTGTTGTGTCGAGGTTTTCCATGGTATCTTCTGTGCATGAGATTCTCTCTTCTATCTCTTGTATTCTGTTGGTAATGTTTGCATCTATGACTCCTGATCTCTTTCCTACGTTTTCTATCTCTAGAGTAGTCTCCCTTTGAGATTTCTTTATTGTTTCTATGTCCAGTTTTAGATCCTGGATGGTTTTGTTCAATTCCTTCACCTGTTTGGTTGTGTTTTCTTGAAATTCTTTAAAGGATTTTTGTGTTTCCTCTTTAAGGGCTTCTACCTGTTTACCTGTGTTCTCTTTCAATTCTTTCAAGGATTTTTGTGTTTCCTCTTTGAGGGCTTCTACCTGTTTACCTGTGTTCTCCTGTATTTCTTTAAGGGAGTTACTTATGTCCTTCTTAAAATCCTCCATCATCATCATAAGAAGTGATTTTAATTCTGAGTCCTGTATTTCCTGTGTGATGGAGTATCCAGGGCTTGCTATGGTGGGAGAACTGGGTTCTGATGGTGTCAGGTAACTTTGGTTTCTGTTGCTTATGTTCTTGCGCTTGCCTTTCGCCATCTGGTTGACTCTAGTGTTACCTGTGCTCACTGTGTCTGACTGGAGTCTGTCTTTCCAGTTATCTTGCTTGTGTCAGATCTCCTCGGATTCCAGATGTCTCTGTGTTCCTGTGATCCTAAGCTCCCTCTGCTCTGGATGCAGTAGGTCTTTTAGGATGTGTCAGGATCAGATGTTTCCATAGGCGCAGACCCGCTAAGTGTCCTCTGCTCCTCTGCTCTGGGTGCAATGGGTCCCTCTAGGATGTCTCAGGATCCGGTGTTTCCACAGGAGCAGACCAGCCTCTGCTCTGGGTGCAGTGGGTCCCTCTAGGATGTCTCAGGATCCGGTGTTTCCACAGGAGCAGACCAGCCTCTGCTCTGGGTGCAGTGGGTCCCTCTAGGATGTCTCAGGATCCGGTGTTTCCACAGGAGCAGACCAACTGCTGGTCCGCCCCAGGCCAAAAGCCATCTACCCCTTTTAAAAGAATGGTTATGTTTATATCTATCTGCCTTAGTGCTGATATAGAGCTCTCATATACTGAAGTCTTAACCATGACTGTGGCCCTCCAAGGATAGGTGGAGCCTCAATTATGTTAATAATTTGCTTCTACCAATTTCAGCAGAGCCAATCAAATGTTCCTTATTGCTTTTTATTATATATTATTTGTATGATAGTCTTCCTGCTAAAATAATACAATGCTAAATCTGTTTGCTATAGAAAAAATTGGACTATCTCTTTAATTTTTTATTCCTTATGATAAAAAAAATTAAATTTTGGTACATATGTCAGATGATTTAAAATGGCATTTGCTGCATATAACCTTCAAATTGATAATTATTTTTTCCCATAAATTGTTTGGCACTAAAACATGCTATTTTATTTCTAAAAAGTCTCAGGTTTCAGCTGATTCTATATATTTGCATATATGCCCCAAATAATGGTAGATATGCCCTGGTTTCTGGAGTTGCTTCACTGATTTTTTATTCACTGGATGCATCTGTACACCAAGAGTAATTAAACATGATTTACTGTGCTTTACAATGCTATCCTCAATTGCCAAACACATATTCTGATTCACAGTACACAGCTTTTGCAATTCAGTATCTAGAAACTGCATGAATCCCTCTAACAGGCTCCTCTATTTGCAATTTATTATAATTAACTCAACAGGAATTAAAAACATGGTAAAAATCCAGTTTATTGTGGCCATAGTAGGTCCTGTTTGACACCTGTACAGGTACTTAAGTATCATGAATTGGGTAATCAGACTTGAACACCAACAACAGAAATCTAATTCTATTCATCAAGAAAAACTCAAACCACCACCAACAACAACAAAAAACAAATAAACCAAAACAACAATGGCAGCAAAAACAAAAACAAAACCCAAACAAAACATAAAAAGAAAACACAAAAACCTGCAGTGTTGAGTCTCACTATTACTATTAAACTCATGGCTTCTGATATTTCTAATGCACTGGTTTTACCTCAACATGTGCATATTGATAGATCAGTTAATGTTCTGTCAAGAAAACATAAGCTTCACAGACACAGGTAAAATTAGATCCAGAAATTGAAATTCACTTAAATATACTAGAAGAAACTCTGATTCCTGTTGAAAATTAGGTACAAATCGTAGAAATAAACATTTTTGTCACATGTTATGGTAAAGTTTGTTAGATTTGTGTTAATGCTCCTTGTAATGATTCTCAATTCTATTGGATTTAGATTGGTAATTATCTTACAAGAATAATGTCACATGAATATTTAAGTATTGATGTTCAAGACTTACATAATGAAATAACCACCACTCTGCATTCAAAGTTAGATAAATCATCATCCTACATATATTGTGCAAAAGATAGAAAAGTTTGTAGATATTATTTTTCTGTCTCCAATTGTACTTCTAAATTATGGTCCTTAAGAATCTGTCTGAGAAAATTTTATTCATTATCCTTGAGGATAGGGGAATAAATTATGGCTTCAATGTTATACTCTACTCCAAATTTGCTTTGAATTAGACTTGTATAACCTGGAATTAAAAAATAAAATGGAGAATTGCAAGAAACCATAAAGAAACCATAAACCTTTTCTGATTGCTTTGATAACCATGTATTATAGGTTTTTCAAATTAGAGTCTGTGTACACTATTTGCCTTTCTGATCTTGAGAAACCAACCACTTCCTCAGGTAGTATAGCATTCAGGTTATTTTCAATAAGCGGAGTTCTCTAGAAGACAAGAAAGCATATAGAAGCTTTACAGAAAAATTGGACTTAGACATTAATCTTGTGTATCTTAAATTGTTTGCAAGCATCATTGTAAACTGGCAACTACCAATGAATTCATCTGGCAATTGCCATTGTATTATGTTTCTGGTAAGGAAATAAGAAGTCTCATTACTTGAAATAAACTTGTCACAATCTCATTTTTACTGTACTTTCTTTATCTTGTACTGATCACTTTTCACTGATCATAATCAGATATCCTTGGATTTATAAGTAAGCACAGGTGTGGGAAAAAAATCTCGGCGGGGGGCCGCGTCCCCAGGCCTCCCTCATGGCAGTGGAAGAGGCCCACATCTGTGGTGGGGTCTCGCGGGTCAAAGTGGCGGCCTGCGGTCAGAGCACTTCCCGCAGGTGTGCTCTGTGGTTCCCACATGGTTGGGATGGTCGCAGAGTCGTAGAAGTAGGCCCAAGAAAACATGAGACTGGGCTTCCATGAAGTAGTTTTATTGACGAGAATGGTGAATCTGGTGCGCTCCCCACGAAAAGCCAGGAGGAGTTTCCTTATATTGGAAAGGGGTGGGACTAGGGAGGAGACTTAATTACCTATGTACCCCGGCATCATTAATATGCAAATCTCAAGGCAGAGGGCTCTTAGGTACACCCCTTACCCATGTCTTATGTGACTTAAGATTACAGGTGAAATGGAGAGGGCTCCGGTTCTGGGGGTATGGCCACAACTGCAATCTTAGGGTTCCAGGCCAATGGCAACCCTTCCATGGTCCAACACACAGGTACTTACAGAAAGTTCCATGTATTGCAGTAAAGAAGGTATACTACTATTTTGTGTTTCGCAGAAATTTTCTGTAAATATTTGTTAGGTCCATTTGGTTAGGTCTGTTAGCTTCTATATTTCTCTGTGAAGTTTTTGTCTAGACGGCTGCTCTATTAATGACAGTGGAGTAGTGAAGACTCCTGCTATCTCTGAGGATCTGTATGGGATTTCAACTATAGTAATGCTTGTTTTTCAAAATTGGGTGTCTTTTTGTTTTGGGCATTGATGTTAAGAATTGAAGGGTCATCTTTGTGGATTGTTTTTCATGAGTATGTAGTCTCATTCCCTGTCTCTGGAATGTTTTTGCCTCTAAGACTATTTTGGTATATATTTAAATGTCTAAATCCACATAATTCTTATGTTCTTTTGCTTGGAGTATGTCTTTATAACCCTTTACCCTGACTTAATATCTGTCCTTGATGTTAAAGTATGCTTTTAGAAGCAGAAGAAAAATGGATTCTGTTTTTCTATTCTTTCTCTTAGTATTAATATTTCTCTTAGTCTTTTTCTTGTACTTCATCTATGGATAAGTATTCATGGCCTGCTATTTTAGGACAGCATGGCTCTAGTGGAGAAATATTTCCCTAATAATAATTGATTTCAGACCCATGTGTTGATTTCTGAATTTGTCTTTGTAAGGTGGGCATTTTAGTTTTTGGTTTCTCTTTCCTTTCTGTGTTTTAGGATAATGTAATGACTGAGTATTATCTGGTAAGAAATCTTCCTTGAACCTTATTGGCTCATGGGGATTCCAGGTCTCTTAGCCTTTGCAGAACCACTGGGATTGGACTGGGGGATTGGATTTTAAAAAATAGAATGATAAGTGAATATCTGAAGTCAGCTTTCAGGGTTTCCTGGTAGAAATGGTTTATGAGATGCCAGTGAGTGCCTAGAGGAGTCTGGGATAAGAATAAAGCAACAAGTGAGACATAGGAAAGAGAAGACTGAGAGTAAGTCTGTGAAAACTGTTAAAAGTAAGGGACACTGCAGCAGGTGTTCTGTTGCATGGTTAGGAAAAATACTGGGGGACTGAGTTGGAAGAGTATGGAAAGTAATAAGGGTCTTCAGATAGCTTATCTGTGAACTTCTGTTTCTGAGCTTGTGTGTATTTGGTGAATTTCTACTGATTTTAGAGGCTTTGATATTCAGATGAGTTTGGGGAAGGATGTGCTGGGGGCAAACCCCAGCATATTCTTCTTTTTTCTTTTTGGTTATCCTTTTTAAAAAATTAATCATTTTATTCATTTATATTTCAAATGATAACCTCATTCCCATTACTCCTTCACAATCCCCCATCCCAACCCTCCTTTCCAACCTCCTCTTTGTCTCTTGGAGGGTGCTCCTCCACCCACAGGCAGCAGAGGTGGAAGAATTTCTGCAGATGCTAAGACTTTTGTCATACAAAATACTTAGGGTTACTATATAATAAAGTTTATTTATCTAAGTCTACGTTACTTTGCTACTGTAGCTGACATGCCTTCTGTGTTACTTTGAGGCCAGAAACTGCACTCTATGACATTTAGTAAAGCATCCTAAAAGAGCAGGAGATTAGGTAAAGGATTCATTGCTACAGTCTTTTCACTTTTGCCCAGATGATTCTTGCTTGTCAGGCTAGGGGAAAGTTTGAAGTAATAATCTTCTATTGATCTAGAAGTAGAGATTCATGCTTGCAGAAGAAAAAAACTTTTGCAGAAGAAATATGTATAAACTCACATAAGTTCATATATAGATTTACACATGCATATTTATACATTTTCATTCAAACCAGTTGGGTACAACTTGCATACATTCTCATAATTACATATGTATAAACATGCATCCATACTTACATATGCATTTGGAGAAAAAGACGAAGCATCAGTGCCAAAAGAACTCTCATTATGGACGAAAAGTGAGCTCTTATATTTATTGTATAGAGAAGAAAAAAGCTTCTATGCTTTTATTTTAATTGTCAAACTTTTATTAAGGAAATTTCCCCATTAAGTAAAGAGGTAGTTCAAAGTATGTCTAACATACAACAGATTTAGAACAGCTGATTTAGAATGAGCTGAGTTTGTTTAGGACAACATTTTAGAAATGGTGACATGAGTATCCTTTCATTACAGATCTTCTAAACTAATGCAAAATCACACTGGATTTACCTCAGATCCACTTCAGTTTGGAGCTTGTTTTCATATCAAGTAATAAATAAATAGCAGTAATTTAAAAAAAAAAAAACAAGCAACAATAAAGAGAGTCCTCTTCCTTTTGAGGTTTTCTTAGGAATCCATACAACACAAACACTGAGGCTGGTATGGTTGCATATACTTGTGATCCCAGCACTTGGGAGGCAGAGGCAGCAAAGGCTACATAGTAAGATCCTGTCAAAAAAAAAAATTAAAATCAAACAAAATGCTGAGTAACTAAGGTTCACCCCTGCCCCATATAATCACTAGTGTGAAGAGCCTTTTTCCACAATAAAATACATGTGCCTTCTCTTTGTTTTTAAATCTGAGAAACATGTAAACAAAGAACCCAAGACCCACCAAAATTAAATATTCACACAAAAATAAGACCTCTTCAGTCATGAAATGGAAGAGATGACAAATTAGGTAAGTGGTCTGCACTTGCAAACAGAACCAAAAATTTTACTAACAGAAAACTCTAAGAAGGCCAACTTTAAGTCAGTGGTTCTCAACCTTTCTAATACTGTGAGATTCTTTAATACAGTTCCTCATGCTATGGTGACCTTAACCATAAAATTATTTTTGTTATTTCATAACTGTGTTTTGCTACTGTTATGAATCGTAATGTAAATAAATTGTAATGTAAACAAAAAATTCCTATGGTCTTAGGTAACCCCCTTGAAAAGGTCACTTGATTCCACCCCCTGTCCCCTAAGAGGCCACAACCCACAGGTTGAGAACCACTGCTTTAAATGATGAAATAAAACAAGGCAATTTTATTCTTATTAGGACATAAATTTGAAACTTGATCTCACTAAAATCACTTGACAAGTAAGCCCTTTAAGGGCAGGGACCATATCAGTCTTACCTTCCTATCCTCAGAATATAACATAGTACCTGGAAATTCCAGTTGGTTACTAATATTTCTTGAGGGTGTTGGAGTAACTCAGTGCTAGAATACATGCTTAATATGCATGAGGCCTTGGGTTCAAACTCTCTATCATTAAAAATGGGACCAAAAAGCCTTCTGAGTGATTGAAATAAATCAAGAAATTGTCTCCAACCAACCAGAGAGACCAGTATTTGTGGGGAGCGGCTCCACCATCACAAGATGGCGCCGACGTCCGGTACAACTATGTGCGTATGTGCCTATGTGCAACTATGTGCGTATGTGCCTGTGTGCCGCCCCTCCCTGCTGTGCGTCTGCTCAGGTCATTCGTCATATGGCCTGAGGAGTCTGGAGCCTATCAGGAGTTACCACGTCCAGGCGAACGTTAAGCTCTATTTAAGGGAAGGGTTTTTCGTTTTTGGGGTCCTCCTCCAACCTTGTGAAGAAGCTTGTGATCTCTCTCTCAAGATACATTAAAGCTTATGCTGCAGAAGGATCCTGTGTGTGCCGTGTAGTTCCTGCTGGCGGGAGGTTGCGTGGGACAAGTATTATTTGAATTCATGCTGTTTTTAGTCTTCAAACTACTAGACATGAATAAGCATACAGAGCCCCACCATCTTCAAGTGATGTTTAGAGAAATATTTAAAGCATGGGATGAGTAGAGTCCCATTGTTGCATAGAATTGGTGCTCTTTGGATGAGTCAAGCACATTTCATAGTCTGCTATTCTTTAGCTCACTTGAATATGCCTAAAACACTTGCAATTGCAAAAGCATCAACAGGATACATATGTAAGCAGATGGCCTCTTGTTAGGTCATACTATTTAGGAAACCTTCCATGTACCCACTCTTGTTTTATTATATGTCTATCATTTACTGATTATCCTCCCCATGGCAGTTCCTTTTTGTCTGCAGAAGTTGCTG
Organism: Mastomys natalensis; assembly: GCA_021653895.1. NCBI lineage: Eukaryota > Metazoa > Chordata > Mammalia > Rodentia > Muridae > Mastomys > Mastomys natalensis. The sequence goes on along the minus strand of JAJTUV010001467.1, from coordinate 128,483 downwards.
AAAAAAAATGTATTCTGGGTTTTAAGAAAAGGTCAATGGGCACTTAGTGTTTAAAGTACAAAACCATACACTTCTCCACAGCAGCTCCAAAAAAAGTACAAATGGCAGGAAGCAGATTCACTAATCAGCCTGGGATGAATCACAGTAGACAAACAGAAACTCTATCACATATTTAGGTCAACAGCAGTATCACCTCCTATTTCAGCCTAATTTTCCCCCCAAGGAAAAGTATTAACTTTTCTAAACACAGTTTATTAGTAGGAAGTAGATAACGTTATTTGCTGATACCTTCAGAATGTGCTTGGTAAAAAATTTAAAATAGTGTCAGTCTAAGACAAATATCAACAGTAGGCACACAAATGGAATTATTCATTAGAAAAGGAAAACAGACATCACAGGTTAAATAACTCAAAAAAAAAAAAAAAAAAAAAAAAAAAAAGAACCAGTAGAGGGCCAAAGGAAAGCAAAGCTACTACAAGTGAGAGTCACCTAGTCTGCTAGTGCTTCAACTCACTACCACCACCTTCAAGACTTTGTAGAAGAAACTGCCAAGTGACTTCTAAAAAGACTCATCGACTATTACCATACTCTGTTAGCTCTAGCTCTGAACACTAAGTGCTGTTCAATTTACATGTGTGCGGTCACTCCTTAAGCTTGGGTCAGTTTACCTGCATCCAGAACCTGTGTTTCACCAAGTTGTGGCTAACAATTAGAATCTGTGACTGTTGTACATGCAAAAGAGTCAAAATTCACTGTGAGGTCTTGTACACTCCTCTCACTGGCATTATCAAAGCTGTTTTTGCCATGTAGCTGTTTAAGGTGTTTCCTCAAAACTGGCTTATGTGCAAAAGCCATGTCACAATAGTTACATTTATAGGGCTTATCTCCACTGTGAAAGTTAAGATGGTCCTGTAAGGAACACTTCTGAGAAAAGATTTTCTCACAGATTTTACACTGAAAAGGTTTAGTTATGGAATGTACATGCATGTGTTCGTGAAGATTGCTTTTCGGAGTGAAAGTCTTGCTGCAGAGTAGACACATAAAGAGTTTGTGCATTTTTAAATGGTTGACTTAGTTTTCCAGGTGACTGAATACCCTGGTACACTTTGGGCATTGGTGATGCCACTGTAAGCCTTTGTCTACACCTTGAATATTAGGCCCAAAGACGTCTTTGATGTCATTGACGATGACATCATATGTCATCATTGCCTATGTAAGAGAGAGTGTAATTGTGGGATGGCTCTAGTCTAGTTCATTAACTCTGTTTTCCACAGTTGAGTTTATCAGAGGGTGTTGGGCCTCTGATGAATGTAAAGCAGTGGGTTCAGGAAATGTACTAATTCTGATCTCATTTGCTTCTATCCTCTGATACATTCCCAATAGATTCTATCTTAGCAATCCGAATATCATTATCTTCCATATCCATACTGTCTTCAGATGGATGAATACAAGGTAATTTCTGTTTTGGAGAGCCTCTGGCATTCCCTGCTGTTCTTTTGACTGAGGAGAAGCACTCTGTGGTTCACATCCCTCTTTACTATCCATTGATTGTTTAGGCTTTATAAACTTTCACAGAGCCTGCGTGCACCATTCTACAATGTGGTTCATCTGAAGAAAACTCGCAGCAGTCAAGTAATTTACCAGTTCCATCACAGGGAATTCCAGCACACCACTATAACAGGATAAGAGCTGGCTTCCTGGGCAGCTACAGGGCTCGATGTGTAGAGGGTCCCAGGAGGCAGTCTCTGGGGCATCCTGAGACTCCTCACTGTAGATTCGGGAAGGGGAAGAAGGTGGGATGCAGTATGGGCCAGTCTAATGGCTCAAGAGTCCGAGGGCCCAGACCAGCTCCTTGGCTCCCATCCCAGGACAGGTTGCGGCCGATCCAGGTCCCTATGGGGACTCCATTTCCAGAGACCTCGCACCCTAGCTTGGCTCTTGGGTGGCCTCCGAACTTACAGACCCTGGGGGAAGGCCACCCTCTAGATCTGGCAAAGCCCTCCGGGCTCTGTGAAGGGGGAGGGGCAGGCAACCTGAGCCAAAGGAGGACCCAATGGAACAGGAAGGAGCTTCTATACTTTTAATGCTAAATGAATTAAACCCAAGTTTGTAAGAATAATGCTTTGTTCCATTTAATAAGACTAAGCCTGCCTTGTTATTAAGAAAAGACCTGTTCTGTCCCATGGTAAAGAGAAGCCTGCCTGCTCCTTCTGCTCCCTCTGCAGCTTTTTTTTTTTTTTTTTCCTTTTTCTCTCTGTATTCTGCATATTGCTTTCTTCTTCTTTTTTTTGAATGTTACCTTATAGTTTCTAAGTTATTCCACTCTATATTCTTCTTTTAACCTTGCTTTCTTCTCATGCTCTGATGTCACAATAATACTCTTATTCTCAATGCCTTTTCTCCCTATGCTATGTCTTTACCTCTAAGTTCCTCTTGAGGTCAGTTCTATCTAAAAAGTTCTCTTGTGTTCTCACTAAAAATTATCCTCAGTTCTGTTCTTAAAAGTTTGGTTCAGATCTATCTAAAAAGTGTTATGTCTAAAATGTTCTCCTCAGCTCAGGCTGTCTCTTCTCGTTGTCCTCAGCACTTATACATCTCTCAGAATACATGATAACATGGTAAAAAGTCCATCAAAAGTTTATACATGCATTCAAATCATAAATAGAATAAGAAGTTTACAACAGTGAATGTTTACATTCATGTCCATTAGAAGTAATTATTTGGCTAAACATTCATCACCTGTCACAGCTCCACAGGTTCATGGAGAGTTAACAACCATAAGTAAGTTACTAGTGAAGTTTTTGTATAGATAAACCCCTTCAATATCTTATCTTCTGCCCTAGTACCTATAATAAATTATAGTTTCCCTTTTATGACCTTTGGTTAATGATCTTACAACCCTGTGAAACGTGTTCTGAGTAGTTGAAGCAATTAACAGGTGACAATTGGAGACTTGGCAGAATTCTCATTTCAGTTTTGACTATCAGAACTGACCTAAGCTCCACTATAAAAGATCTTAATAAATACTGTTATCATGTTAGGAATTCTTATAAGATCATCATTAAGAATTAAGAAGTCATCTATTTGTTCATATAGAATCACTACAAGACAATACATCTTTGTTGTTCTGCAGAGATCTGCTCAAAGGGGTGCACTAATACATAGTTATTATTATATATGTAATTAAAAGAAGAAAAGCATATTCATAGAAGGAATCTTTCCCTAAAATGATTTTACCCCTGGGCCTTGCCTATGGAAGCAAATCTGTCATGGATTATTTTTTAAGCCAATGCAGACCCATCTCAAAAAGATCACCTTCTAGTCATTAGCTTGTCCTATGGTGGCTCCTGACAAGGGTGGTTGGAGGAGGAGATCATTATGATCTGTTGGGAATGGGATCAGACAGGAAAGGGAGACTGCAGCAGGAGTTCTGCTATGGAAGTGGAATGAAACTGGAATAATTGGGACTGGAGAAGCACAAAGAGAGGTGCTCTTCTGACACCTTATCATCTTCCTTCTGAGAAGTGAACTTAAGAACTTTGAATCCTCAGATTCTCAAGATTTTATCTCATTTGAGAAGTCATCTCTGAACGCTTAGCAGAAAGTGTATTACAGCATTGTCTCCTGAAATATTATCTTTTTCAGCTTTGATTGAGCAAATTAATTCTTCATTATCTACAAGACTAGCAGTGACCTTCATTGAAGGGAATTCCAGGCAAGACAATACAGATGTTCCTCAGGACTCACCAATATTTGCCTGTATACCTATAACCAAACTTAAGGCAAACTAAGCTCCCAGATGGGAGGTAGAAGGTATAATCCATGAGAAGACACACAACTAAAGAGTTTAATGAGTTTGTTAATTTATTTACACAAAATTCTTTTGAGAATGTGTGGGAACAGATTTTAAGACTGTGGGAACTAGTTGCTGGAACATAAATTTGATCAAGCTGAAATAATTGATAAGGGCCCTTTGTGTGGAGAATTTAGGTTTAATACTGAATTCCACACATTCAAAATGGTTAAAAATTTTGCTTGAATATTTGCCTGAAACATTTCTTTAAAGATGAGTAAGTGAAAAGGAGTTGGAGATGCCTGATATCACTTGGTTTAGTATTGATAAAGACATTTTAAATTTGAGGAAAATTTCAAAGCTAGAGTATATACGATGTATAAAACCTAATTCTCAGCCAGGCAGTGGTGGCACATGCCTTTAATCCCAGCACTTGGGAGGCAGAGGCAGGTGGATTTCTGAGTTGGAGGCCAGCCTGGTCTACAGAGTGAGTTCCAGGACAGCCAGGGCTACACAGAGAAACCCTGTCTCCAAAAAACCTAATTCTCCACCATGGGATATCCAGAAGGTATAACCATACCATTCAGTAATTTTAGAAGACATCAAACTATGAGCAGGACACCAGCACATTTTCACAGTTTTGTTGTTGCCCTTTTCCTTGTGCCAGACTTTGGTTTTGAAATGCTATTGCTCAACTGGATGAATTAAATGCAATGAATTTAATTAGGCCCTTTAGGTAGTAGGGGCCAAGTGACAGCATTAAGCCATAGAAAGTAACATGATTACAGTTATTATACTGGGCAGTATAGACAAAGCAAAGTTCATTATTGCTTAACCCTTAAAGGTCAACATAAGTAAAATAAATTTTATTATGGCATGACTCATAAAGACATTTGGTATTGGCTAATCAATTATGGTGTTTCCCATCATGAAACAAATAATATGCCTATTGATGTATATGAAGAGAAAATATCAAGAAAATTAAAAGATACATTGTATTGTGGCAAAAGGTATTCTTTGTTTATGAATCAGTTCTCAGTGTGCAACTTGGTATGGTAGAGACCTGGTAGGCTGATCAACTCCACTACTGTTACCCATGAAATGCTGGAGCCTGTGAAGGTGCAAGTCCAGCAGATCAGAAGCTGTAGGATCTGCAGAACACAGAGCAGCAATACCATATCTGAGAGGAGTCCCAACAATGATCCAGTATTTATAGTGTATCAGAACCCAGAACCCTGACCAATAACACATTGCAATGAATACTTGCAAGCAAAGACATATGGCCAAATGGGTAAATTGTGTGACACACTAACAGCTTCCATTATAAGTTGGTTTTTGTTTTTTGGATTTTTTTTTTGGCTTTTTATTTGCTTTACTATTTATTTAATTTTGCAGAGGATATTTTTTAAATTAATTATTCCATTCATTTCTATCTCAAATGATATCACACTTCCCAGTTATTGCCTACACCAACCTTCCAACCCATGATATCCCACTTCCCAGTTATCCCCTACACCAACCTCCCAACCTATGATGTCCCACTTCCCAGGTATTCCTCCACCAATTCCCCATCCCACATCTGCCTTCCCTTCTCCCTTTTGCCTGTATGAGAGTGCTCCCCCACCCACCCACCCATACTTTCCCACCACACTGCTACAGCATCCCCCTACTCTGGGACATCTAACCTCTTCAGGACCAAGGGCCTCCCCTCCCATTGCTGTCAGGCAAGGCTGTCGTCAGCAACACACATATCTGAGGCCATGGATTTCTCCAGGCAAACTCCTTGGATGGTCATCTAGACCTTCAGGAGAACTGGGTAATCAGGGCAACCTATGCTGTACTTCTAATGGGGCTGCAATCCCCCTCCACTACTCCAGTCTTTCTGCCAGTACCTCCACCAGGTTCCCTGAGCACAGTTGGCTACAAGCATATACATAGGTCAGTTGCTGGCCAGACATCCCCAGGAAGTGCCAGCTTGGTTCCTGTCCATGAGCGCCTCTTGACCATGGTAACAGTGTTTGGTGTGGTGTCTGAAGACATGATTTATCCCCAGGTGAGATCATTCCTGGTTGGCTCTTCCTTCAGTCTCTGTTCCAGTTTTGTCCCTGTTCTTCCTTTGGACAGGAACATTTCTGGGTTAAAAGACTTTGAGATGGGTGGATGGCCCCATCCCTCAACCAGAGGCCATGTCTAAAGGAAATACAGGGGAAAAGTGTGGAGCAGAGACTGAAGGACAGACCATCCAGAGACTGCTAGAACTAGGCATTCATCCCATATGCAGCCACAAAACCTAGACACTATTACAGATGCCAAGAAGTGCTTGCTGACAGGATCTTCATATAGCTGTCTCCTGATAGTCTTGAACAGAGCCTAACAAATACAGATGTGGATGTTCACAGACAACCATTTGACTGAGCATGGGGACCCCAATGGAGGAGATAGAGGACTGAAGGAGCTGAATGGATTTGCAACCCCATAGGAAGAACAACAATATCAACCAATCGAATCCTCCAGAGCTCCCAGGGATTAAACCAACATCCAAAGAGTACACATGGAGAGACCCATGACTCCAGTTGCATATGTAGCAGAGGATGGCCTTATCTGGCATCAATGAGAGGAGAGGCCATTGGTCCTGTGAAGACTCGATGCCCCAGTGTAGGGGAATGCCAGAAAGGTGATGGTAGGAGTGGGTGGGTGGGTGAGGGAGTACCTTCATAGAAGCAGGGGAAGGGACAATGAGATAGGTGTTTTGCGAAGGGAAACTTGAAAAGGGGATAACATTTGAAATGTAAATAAATACAATTCCAGTAAAAATGTAGTCAAAAAAGTATTATTTTGTTGTGATTAGTGTTTTCCCAGAACTCTCTATGTATCTTCACACAGTCCAAAAGTGAAGAATATCACTGACAGGTTCAGTAAAAGAGAAGGCTTTTTTTTTAATCGCATTGGTAGCAAAGAGCATTACCAGACAAAACTTGTATCTTCTTGTGGGTATTCTAAAACATGGCATAGGGATGATTAAGGAGCACGTTTCAAACATATAAAATCAATTGGTTCAATTTCATAGCCTCCTTTTTCTCAGCCCGCTCTACTCTGACCTCTCGCCTGGAAGATTTGTAATGTCATTAATACCATCAAACTTATGACCCCCTTCATTTCGGTAATAAAAACAACTCAAAGCAATCAAAACAATTTTAAGCAATTATTTTTATCTGTTGAAACAGAGTTTCTTTCTATGTCTGAGACTTTTTTCCCCTACATTTGAGATAAAAGGCCTAGATTTCTTTATTTTTCCATGTATAGTTAACAGTATTTCTCCCTTCTATCTTTAAGAAAGAAGAATTTGCTTTATTCCTCTTCTAAGTAAACTGGTATCTATATGTAGATATATAATTAGATCTTTTTTCCTCTTCATATAACTTAAACAATTACCACTATTTCTCTCTTCTATCCTTAAGACAATGAAATTTCCCTTTATTCCTTCCTTTAATGGTGATTAATATTTAAAACCTTCCTTACTTAAAACACTTAAAGCAATTACCACTATTTCTCTCTTCTATGCTTTTTTTTTTTTTTTTTTTTTTTTTTTTTTTTTTTGGTTTTTCAAGACAGGGTTTCTCTGTATAGCCTGGCTGTCCTGGAATTCACTCTGTAGACCAGTCTGGCCTCCAACTCAGAAATCTGCTGGCCTCTGCCTCCCAAGTGCTGGATTAAAGACGTGCGCCGCCGCCACCACCAGCTCTCTCTTCTATTCTTAAAACAATGTCATTTTCCTTTATTCCTCCCTTCTATGGAGATTAATATCTATTTGTTAATATTTGTTGAGATAGGGTTTCTCTCTATCTCCTTGCTTTTGTTTTCTACATTTGAGATTAGAAGCCTGAGTTTGTTTCTTTTAAAAAAATTAAATCAATTATCTTTATTTCTCTCTTCTATTTTAAAAACAATACAATTCTTCTTTATTCCTCCCTTCTAAGGAGATTAGTATCTGTGGATATGCAATTATATCTGCCGTTCTCTTTATAGAACTTGGATTAACATCCTTTCCTATGTATTTAAATTAAATTAAATTCCCTTCTGTTTTCTGTAGGAACATACTTTCAGGCTAATTTATGATTGAATGCCATGCTAAGCTATCCCATAATTCTCATGTTTTAAGAATCCTGTTTCAGGCTGGAGAGGTGGCTCAGCGGTTAAGAGCACTGACTGCTTTTCCAAAAGTTCTGAGTTCAATTCCCAGCAACCACACGGTGGCTCACAACATCTGGAATGTGATCTGATGACCTCTTCTGGTGTATCTGAAGACAGCTACAGTGTACTAACATACATAAGAAAATGTTAATAATTTATAAATAAATCTTTAAAAAATGTTAAGAATCTGTTTTCTTGTGAAGCCTTGATATTTTAATTTTCAACCAACTCCTCCATTCCCATCATGTTCAATCTCTCTGAAGCCTGCCTTGTTCTAGCAGCATAAGCCTGCTCTCTGCTGCCTTATCCATTTATGACCTCAGAACTCCCAAGTGTTGGAAAGAACCATGTGACTGGCTCTGTTGAGAAGTCAGTTCTTCCTGTCTCCTAACCTTAAAGGAAAGGAATGTGTGTTCCATTAATGAATCTCCAAGTAATTTTTAAAAGTGAATTTTTGCCAGACACATTGGGCATCATCTGTTGAAATAATTAATTAATAAATCTTGTCAGCTGGTTCTGCTACCCGCCCCAATGGTTTATGTTCCTGAATGAAAGATACACACACAACCTTTATGTTTTAATATGCATTGTATAGGTCAATAGCTGGGCTACTGCCTAACATCCATGCAATTAATCCTGAGTTATGCTTACTAATAATCTGGTCTATCTTGGCTACTTTAGCCCTAGAGGGCTGCCCAGCTTGTCCATGTTCTGAGCCATGCTCTCCCAGCTCCTTCACATGGCAGCTATGCCTCTCTGTACTACACTCTTTGGCATGGAATCTCTTCTCTACTCCACAATCTCCCAGAATTTCAGATCTCTTTATTCCTTCCTCCTCCTACCTCCTCCCATCCCACACCAGGAAGTTCTAACAAACCTGCCTCTGTCTGTCCTCCCCAGCTATTGGCTATTGGCATTTTTTATTTACCATTCAGAAACAACTAGTGGCAGGTTCCCAGAATCTTCATGCAGACACTTGTGTAAGCATTTGTTTTTTTTGGGGGGGACATAATTAGCATTTGTAAATACAAACAATTTCATCAATGGATTCAATTCATAAATAGAAAGACATAGGCTAAAGGATTGGATGTCTAAACAGTATCCAACATTCTGCAGTATACAAGAAACACACTTCAGTAACAAAGACAGAAATCACCTCAGAGTTCAGGACTGGAAAAATGTTTTCCAAGCAAGCAGGTTATTTCTAAGTAAAAACTTGGAGTAGTCCTTCTAGTGTCTAATAAAATATACTTTCAACCAAAAGTAATCAAAAGAAATGGGAAAGAACATTTCATACTCATCGAAAGAAAAATCCATCATGATGACATCTCAATTCTGAATAACTATGCCCCAAATTCAAGGGTGTCACAATTATAAAAGAAATTTTACTAAAGCTTAAACCACACATCAACCCCACACATTAATACCCTACTATGACCAACGGGCAGGTCATCAAAACAGAAACTAGACATATTGGAGAGATCCTTGTGCATCAGTGATGATTGCAGCCATTTCTGTAATACATTAGGGAACCAAGCTTGGAGTCCCAAACCATCACCATGGGTGAGGAAAACATGATGGACATAGATAAAGATGTAATTTCAGCCACAAAGAAAATAAAGTCATTTTATGTACAAGAATCTGCATCAGCCTGGGGCAGGTGAGATGTCTCAGCATATAAGAACACATATTGTTCTTGCCAAGTCCCCAGTCTCAGTTACTAGCACTCTCATGGTGCCTTTCAATCTTCCTCAATTCCAGAACCACAGTTCTGATTCTCCTTCTTCCCAGTGTTGTTACTACACACACATTTTGCCAAAGAATATATACAGAGGAAACAGGTACATTAAAATAAAATATTAAATTGGTGTTTTCAGAATCCAATTCAACCCGTTTCTGAATCATAGTCATCCTGATGTTTCTCTTTTTTATGAGTGCTAGGTTGAATATACATGAAAGCCTATATTTCATCTTATGAAACAGCAGGAAGAGTTCTGTTTCATTATATGATTAAGGTCTGGGGTGAGAGGTTAGAAATGGGAGAAACTGTGGTAACAGCTTGAGTGTCTTCAGGTTACAGTATAAATTTTATTAAACTATACCTTGTTCATGTGTCATATACAATGAAAATAAACTCAAGGAGAATAATTTTTACACCATTATAGCTGTTGATGTATTGATTTATATTTAAATTTTATCAGTTTTATTTCATACGATGTGTAACATATATTGCTTGAGCAACCTAAAATTTTAATGTCAAAGTAATGAGAATAACAACAAATCCTCTCTATATACCATGGATTAAAGAATTGACTTAAATTTCCCCAGCCAATTTTACTGTTCAAATATTTACATAACTACAGATGTACCTATGTCACTACACATTCACATAATACTTGAAATTCCATGTATACATATGTATCATTGTCTATATTTATCCTTGTGCACACTAAAAAACAATTTGTTACAAAGATCAGGGCAGCTCTTACATTGTATAACCATAATATTGAGAAATTTCCATATCCTTCTCTCTCTGAAGGAAAATCTGAAGTTTCCCATGAGAGGTGTACTTGGCAGCATTCTCGTGTTCCTGTTGAGCCCGCCTCTTCATGGCCTCCCTCTCTGGCCTCTGCTCTTTTGAGATGTGCTGTGGATGACTGGTCCCAGAATGTTGACTTTCCTCCATGGAATTGGTTGGCAGTTGAAGTCTTGCAGCAGATATTGAGTTTGAGGTTTGGGAGGTGATGGCACCTTGTTCTTGGCAGCAGAAAGAAGCTCCCTCTGGAGGGAAGTGTGAGATGATGCTCTACAGGGTGTAGGCCTCAAGGTTCCTGACTGAGGCACCATGTTAATCTGGATGATGTTGGTTACATTAGGTTGTATGACACTAGAAGAAACTTGCAGAGCTGCCTTGGCAGAAACCATCAAAGATTTGCTGACAAGAGGGGGTTGCAATGGCCTGAGTGTGGTAAGCTGAGCTGAGTGAAAATGACACCTCTCAGAGTAAACTGCAGTGGGGCTGTGTGAAGTCAGGGTGAGGGGATTTCTAGAAACAGGTCTGGCTTGAGACTGATCCAGGGTTGTGAAAGGCAGAGGTACTAACCTGACCTTCCCAGCTGGGGGCAGCTCATACTGGGACTGAGATTGACACTCCTTGAAAGCACTGCTCTCTGCTCGCTGAACCTTGTCTGGAGTTTTGTCAGGGTCCGGGAACTCATGTGGCATATCCTATAGTACTGTTGTGGCTGGGCCTGGCCCAGAATATTTGTTGCTGCTAAAAATTCCCAGAGCCCAGGAAGATGCAATGAGAGGTTTCTTCTCACTCTTCTTCTCCAGTGGGTGAAAGACCTGCATGGACTCCAGCATGTGCATGCCAAAGTAGGATTGAGGTTTTTTTAAGCTGTTGTGGCTGAGCTCAGGGGGTCCCTCTTCATTTTGGATTTCGACATTGTGGGCTTCTCTTCAGCTTTGGCTCTGTTCCTTGACTGCTTAAGCTCCTCAGTTTCCTTGGAATTATTTTTTCTGTTCCTTTTAGTCTTGTCTTGCCCATGTCCCCTAGCTCTGCTGCTGGGACTAATGGGTGACACTTTGGAAGCTTTGTCCTCCAAGTTCTTTTCCATGTTGTCAATAGCCTTGTCACTGGCCCCAACACTGGCCATAGCCTCTCCCTCTACTAAATCTCAGTTTAGAATTTTGGCCTGAGGAGCTCCATCAGTCAGCTCAGAGGCTTCATGGTCTTCCTTCCTCACCTGGTCAGAGGGTTCACTCATGACTTTGGAGTTTTCTTGGGCCTGATCCATCCAGATGACTGTGGAGTCTGTGGATTCAGTTGCTGCAGTATCTTGGAATTGATCTAGGCTGAGGAACTTGAAGAGTTCAGTAAGGTGAATATTTGCCACCAGTAGTAATACTTACAAACTCGATAGTGGACACCAACAAACTGTCCAGTTTTCCTTTCTCTTTCAGACCTAGGCTGATGCCTCCCAAGCTGGCATTGTCAGAAGCAGACTTCTGTCTTAGGCTCCCAGTGTCAGTCCAGTGCAGAGGCTGCTGCAAGTCAGGGTGTGCTAAAGAGAAGAGTTATAGGTCTTGGTTTTCTTTAGTGTTCTTACAGGCATCCCAAGGCATCAAATGCTCAACTTCCATCTCATGCATGTTTTTAATCTCTGTTCATTCCAAGCTTGGAGCTGGAGGCATGGCCAGGAATTCTGAAGGACTATGGATAGGTGTTGTTAATGGCCTGTCCCCATCAACTGATGGTTTCTTCCCTGGGAAATCTGGGTGCGAGTGATGTAGAATTCTGGACTCTGAAGCAGACAAAGTGGTTGGCCTGAAGGGGACAATCACAGGGATGTCTCCAGTTCTATTACTACAAAAGAGTCAAGGAAGAAGTCAGTACATGCTAAGTGAGATTTTTTCCCTCCTTTTATAGTACCACAGGAAACTTGCCTCTGCAGCCATGGGGAAGTTGTCTGAGTTCTCTGAGTTGTCTGCTATGTTTTCAGAAAGGTAGTGATTGCTTTTTGTTTTGGGTATCCATACCATATCAGGTTTTCTGAGATGATTTTGTGTTCCTATGTGTTTGTGTGGTGTGTACATACACAGCCAATATGGAAAGTTTACAGAATTCCCTTGGCGTGTTTCCTTCACTTGCCTTCCCCTTTGTATAAAAAGATACATTGCATCTCATTTTCTTGGAGCTTTAATATTAGCCAATAATTTCTGAAACTTACTTGTCTCTAAGAACTTATGCCAATAGCATTACACAGACACCATCAAAAGCCTGGATTTTTATATGGGTTTAGGTATCCAAATCCAGGTAAGAAATTCAACAACAGAGGCTTTCATCCAGCCCCATGTTTCTCAAACTTCTTACAAGTGACATGAAAATTGGTTTAAGAAATTGAAACCTTTGAGCTTGGGCGTGACTCAGTATTGGAGAACATGTGTATATAATTTTATAATCTTCACCATGGAACACCACTGAAATACACAGCAAAGGAAAATAAGTAGCAGCAGTTTGGCTACCTTAGCAATGGTACATGTAGTGCACCTAACTCCCTATATTATTTTAAGTGTAAGAGAATGCCTGGAATATGGGAGGAATATTTCCTCCAGAACAGAATCTCAGCTGCATGGCTCTGAAGAAAGATTTTGATTCATGGACTATCCAGTGAGACACACACACACACACACACACATACACACACACACACAGTTCTTTGGTGTCAAGTGAGACACACACACACAACACACACACACACACACACACACACACACACACACAGTTCTTTGGTGTCCACTAGAACTCTGAATAACATACAAGAAAGAGTTGATTACAGTGATGTTGGGGCATGAGACTGATCACATTGGGCACTGATGTGTGAGTGTGATGTGCTCTGTGGGCATCACTTAATTCAGTATGGTTACTACTCATTATGCCTTGCATTCTCTCTCATGTTATATTCTGAAGGTGGAGATAGAAAGCCACAGCTCTACTTATCCTGGAAGGACAAACATTCTCCCTCTGTGTGGGATGTCCATTACTGAAAGGTAGAGCTGAGTTTCCTTGGAATACTGATCCCACTGCTTCCCCTCCTGGCTCAATACTTACTCAGAAGATTGTTGTCTATCATGGCTTGAGCAGATGTGCAATAGACGATGGCAGAGGTAGAGAGAGAGATGTTTGGACATTTCCTTTCTGAATCTCCTTTAGTACCATTATCACCTCTGGTGGTGGGGCAGAGACCTGACTCACAGGGTAAGACACACAGCCATAGGTCTGAAGTCACTGTCTGAGTTCTCCAGCCATCCGAGAGTACAAGCTGTTGTGCTTATATTAATAGACCTGGATACCCGTCTGGTACGAATGTACCAGGCTGTATCCTTGATTTAGCACCACAGATAGATAGCTAGACAAAGCTGGCAGACCTTGTTGGATAGACAGGAACTATGGCATTGGGATCTAAAATTTTATCCCACTGGACTGTCATAGATAAGGACAGGTGTTCTGGACAGTGATGTCACATTGAATTCTTAGAATGTAGTTGCCGTCCTCTCTGTGCTTCCTGTGACACCCAAGAAATATCAAGAGTATCTGGACAGGAGAGTGTGGAGTTGGAGACACGGCTCTGGTCATTCAGCACTGTCAGCATAGTTGTGCTAGCACGTGGGTTAAGGTAGCCACTGCCCATGAGTGGATGGAGAGAGTGCTGGATGCTGATGGCAGGAGTCATACTGAACTCACAGCTGGGAGGGAGACACTGGAGTAGTTGCACAGCATTCCTGAGGGTGTGGAGTTGTTCAGCACAGGCAGAGAAGGCTGCAGAGTACTTTCTGTCCCAAAGAAAGGTGTGCTTTGGAAATTTTCTTTAGGGAGGAAGAGGACAGTAGGAAAATGAGATGAAAGCTTTCTAGTGTCTTGCAGGAAGCACTGCTATCCCCAGTTTCTACTGTCTGCGAGAGTGAGTGGAAGACCAGTGTTCCCTCAAACATTCCAATTGCAAAGTTCAGACTAATTCTTAGTACTGCACAGGACGACACTTACTTGATACCTGTTCTTCCTGTGTGGGCAGTCAATACCAAGTTGACTTGGTAACCTTTGTGCTAATCTAAGCACAGTCCATTTTCACATGCTTTGTCTTGCCCTCATACCTGCTGTGATATGACCTCATATCTGGGTCCTGTGACAGAAGTGTTCAGAGGTAAGAGAGCCTAAGACAACTTCTCATGCCCCTGCCTTTGCCCTGTTCTGTGCATATCTTACTTTATGTAAAGAAACAGGGTCTCCCTACTTAAATAAGGCTGTCCTTAGAATCACAAAGACTGGCCTTGGCCTGCCTCTGCCTCCAGAATGGTGGTATCATAGATGCCTGCCAATGCCACCAGGCTTACTTTTACTCTGAGCTTTAAAAAAATAATATATCAAGGATTTGATATCCGAGTACTGTATTTACTTAATTACCCTTCCCTCTTCTAAGTCCTCTTGTGCCCCTACCATTTCTATAATTCATTACTTCTTATCATTTAAGTATACTATTAGACACATATGTATATATGACTTTCTAAATATAACATGCTGATAATATTTCAGGTTGCTTTTGTGTGCTTAGGTCTGTCACATTGATATTTGCTAACATATTAGAAATTCAACCCTGAATAATCCTAATTCTTCCTCTATTACTGTTACTTGCCTATAATTCTTCTAGAGAGGAATCATTGTGAGAATTCCCTGTTCTGTGCCAGTGTTGCAAAGGGAACAATTGCCTGTGATGACAACCCCATCTGATATTATCCAACAAAACCAATGTACACAAGAATTAGGGAACTCTTCACAAGATCTGATAGATTGTAGGAACCAGGGAGCAGAGTGGGATTGTGTCCTGTATATAACAGGGAACCAGCACCCAGACAAACATCAACAGTGTGGTTGCCTAGACAAGACTTGGGAAATGCCTTGATTCTTTTGATTTGAAATCTGTGGTTCTCTGCAATATTTGGTCTTAAATTATCTCGATGTTCCTTTAGGATAATCTCTGTGTCTTTGGCTTCTTTGATATCTCTGTTTTCTATTCCCTCATCCTTATACTTTGGACATTTTCCCTCTCTCCAGTTCCTGTGGGTCTGTCATTCATATATCAGTCACATGATTTCTTTCACTACATTAACTGCCTTCACAGAGTCCAGTCCCCTCTTAAATTCTCCCACATTCTCTTTTTACCTAAGAAAGACTGAGTTTTCTAAAACATGCTAATCGCTCTCTTTCTGTATTTTTTATTTTGTTTGTGTCAAGACAGGGCCACTGTAGACCAGGGTAGACTTAATCTGATCTTCAGTATTTCAAATACTACATGCTGTGTTCATTGACAAAGCTGTTTCTAATACTCACATACAATATAAATACAGTCGTGCCACCATACCTATGTGAAAGATACATTTAGAACAGCAGTGAATTTGAACAATAAAAGGGAAGCAATAATGGAGAGACACCATCACAATCATGGTGTGGAGTGCTAGATTCTTCAAACCAGTTCTACTTTGTTTTTTTAAATTTAACACCATCAATATTACCTGAATTTTTCCTGTTCACTTACCTCTTAAGACACAACTATACTGTGCTCTGAGCAAGTTACAGTGCAATCTCCCTGAAGCAGAAGAATAATCAGTTGAGAGTAAACAGTCTCTCCAAAGTCACATTCTTAGTAAGAACCAAGGCTAAATGTGTCATTCAACTTGAGATATCTGTATATCTAGTATCCATAGGAAAGATATGACCAACGTTTTAAAGTTTCATTCCTTACTGACATGGTCAGGGCAATTGTGGGAGGGACTAGCAGTAATCCACGTTACAATTGAGCAGGATAAATGGTTGTTCTTGACTGATCCTCTCACCAAACTGGCCTCTGTCCACTAGCAGACAGTGCTCATGGTCATAGGTGGCCTATGGTCTAATTGTTTACAGGTAACTCCTTGGAAACCCAGGATTCTACGAGATACTGTAGGGTGGGAGGAAAATGATGTCATGATCACAGATAGCCAATAGGACAGTAAGATTCTGGTAAAAGACAAGATTGTGTGGAGAAGATTACAGGAGACCAACAGAAGCCATGAAGGCTGAGGTGTTAGCTGGTAAAAGGAAGTAATATTTTGGTGTAGCTGTCCCTCTTCCTATGACTTTTACCCTAAACGATCATGGAAATGCTTTAATAAAGTTCACTGATGAAGATGTCCTGGCAGAGGTTCTGCAGACCCTAAGAGACCAGAGCTGTCAGCCCAGACTACAGTATCCAGCAAAGCTCTCAATAAACATAGATGGAGAAACCAAGATATTCCATGACAAAACCAGATTTAAACAATGCCTTTCCACTAACCCAGCTCTACAGAGGCTACCAGAAGGAGAAATCCAATAAAATGAGGTTAACTATACTAAAAAAACCCACAAGAAATAAATAATTTCATACCATTAAAATCAATAGAAGACAAACACACACTCATGTGCCACACACACACACACACACACACACATACACTCAACCAAGACTGACATCAAAATAACAACCAAGACTAATATCAAAATAAGAGAAATTAACAATCATTGGTCATTAATATCTCTCACCATCAATAGAATAAATTCCCCAACACACAGGCTAATATAATCATTGCATAAAAATAATCCATCAACACAATAGATGCAAATAGTCAAGGAACAATCAAGAAAATAAACACAAATAGTCAAAGAACAAGCAAGGCAATAAACAACTGACCTTAATACTTGCATGTAATTAAAATGGTATAAAAGCAAAAAGGAAGAGGGGGTGGTGGATAGGGGGGTCCCTAGGGGGGAATGGGGAAAGGGGATAGCATCTGAAATATAACTAAATAAAATATCCAATAAAAAATTTATTGCCATTAAACTAATCCTAATTTACAACCTTACCTAAATAAAGAAAAAACCTTCCATCATGCTGTATACAAGAGACACATTTCACCAAGAAAGATAGTCATTATCTCAGTATAAACGGCTAGAAAAAAGCTTTTCCAAGCAAATGAACCAAGACATAAACTGTAGTAGCCATTCTAATATCTAATAAAATAGACTTTCAACTGAAAGCAATAAAAAGAGACATGAAGGACACTTCACACTAATCAAAGGAAAAGTTTACCAAGAGGACATCTCAGTTCTAAACATCTATTCTCCAAAAGCAAGTGAACCAACATTCATAAAAGAAACATTATAAAGCTTAAATTACACATTGAACCACACACATTAATAGTGGGAGACCACAACACCCTACTCTTACCAATCAACAGGTCATCAAGACAAAAACTAAACAGAGAAATAATGAAACTAACAGCGTTATGATTCAAATCGACCTAACAAGTATCTATTTAATATTTTACTCTAACACAAAAGAATACACCTTCTTCTCAGTACCTCATGGAACTTTTCTCCACAATTTACCATGTAATTGGTCACAAAACAAACTTCAACAGATACAAGAAGACTGAAATAACCCTATGCATATTATCAGATCACTGTGGATTAAAGCTGGTCTTTAACAATTACAAAAACTACAGAAAGCTCACATATTTGTGGAAACCTCCCTTTTAGCCCACTACCTACAAGAGATAGTGGAAAAGGAAGAATAAGGAGGAAGTAGACTTTTCTACAAATGGTTCTCTGGAGCAACTCCCCTCTATGTTATCTGGAAATCAGCTATTCAGTTCACAGGACAGCAGCACAGCTTGATCGACTTGTAAATACTTCACTGATATAACAGCAGTCCAATTCAGTACTTTGAGGATAGCAAATCAGTAATGGTAGCAACTACCTAACAGAGACAGCCAGTCCTCAGCCTCAGCACAAGTCAGAAGGAGGAATGCCAGAAGAAGGTTGTCTCTCACAGCAAAGCACCTATCTACAAAGACACGAGACTAACAAGCATTGCACAGCTAGCTCTATAAGGAAAATTAGCTTAGCCTCCATCACAGTCCATCCAGACCTTCTAATACTCCCTCTAAACATGATATATCCTCCATGTGTCTTGCCTCATCATGTGAGTCTGTCTTAGCTGACATCACTATGCCAATCAGCATACTAAAGTGGCAGGAAAGAAACTTTACCACACTACCAGATGTTTTTTGATATGTTTCTCTCTATGGAGTCCCAGTAAATCGAGTTCAATTACTCAGTGGAAGGTGGACCAATATATCCCTGTCATTAGCAAAAAAATCCTTGATCACCTGTCTGTCTTTTCATGTTCTTGCTTTAGCAGAACATCATTTTTCTTGGGCCTGCTTCAGTGAAACATTCCTTCATGAGTTTGTCTTAGCTTTTCACAAGTGTGCGCTTCAGGAAAACACTCCTTCACATGATTTCCACCAGAAAAGACCTTTCAACACAACTGACTTTCCAAAGAACCTTTAAGTTCTACCAAGGACACTATAAAAACAGTGGTAAGAAGAAAGTTTATAGAACTAAGTGCGCTCCTAAAAAAATTGGAGACTTCTCAAACTAACAAAAGTACATCTGACAACTCTAGACAAAAAAGAAGGAAAACACACCCAAGAGGAGTAGACAGCAGGAAATAATCAGTGTCAGGGCTGAAACCAATCCATTAGAAACACAGAGAACAATACAATGAATCAACAAAACCAAGAACTGGTTCTTTAAAAAAAAATCAACAAGATGACAAACCTTTAGACAAACTAGAAATCAGACACTATCCTATTTAACAAAATCACAAATGAAAAGGGAGATATAACAACAGACACTGGGGAAATTGAAAAATCTTAATTCAAAAGCATATATTCTACAAATTGCAATAAAGTTCAGATAAACATTCTGAATAGTCTTATAATGCCTAAAAACATAGAAGCAGTCATTAAAAGTCTATCAATCCAAAAACATCCCTGGGCCGGATGGTTTTAGTGCAGAATTCTACCAGACTTTTGAATAAGATCTAAGGCTAATACTCCTCAAACTATTCCACCAAATAGAAACAGAAGGAACACTACCAAATTCATTCTATGATGCCACAATTACCTTGCTCAAAGATACAGCAAAGAGAATTTCAGGCCAATTTCCTTATGAACATTGATGCAAAATTACACAATAAAATATTTGAAAACCAATTCCAACAAGACACCATCCACTATGATCACATACATTTCATTCCAGGAATGCAAGGATTATTCAATAAACAAAAATCCATCAATATATTCCACAATAGAAACAAACTGAAAGAAAAAAAAACCCACCTGATCATCTTGCTCAATGCCAAAAATGTGTTTGACAAGCTCCAAAATCCCTTTGTAATAAAAGTTTTGGAGAGATTAAGGATAAAGGGGACATACTGCAAAACAGTAAAGGCAGTTTACAGTAAGTTAATAGTCAATATCAAACTAAATGGAGAGAAACACAACATATTTCCACTAAAAGCAGGAAGATAAAGCAGTGCACTTTCTCCATATCTATTCAATATCATATTTGAAGTGGTAGATGGTGGAATAAGACACTGAAAGAGATCAAGGGGGTGCAAACTGGAAAGAAAGAATTCAAAGTCTTGTTATTTGCATATGATATAATAGTACAGACCTTGAAAGTACAATATTCAACATCATATGGAAAAACAAAAACCCAGACTGGCTAAAACAATCCTGTACAATAAAGGAACATCCAAAGGTATCACCATCCCTGAATTAAAGCTACAGTAATAAAAACTGCATGGTATTGATAAAGAAACAGACAGGTCAATTAATGGATTCAAAGACAAGACCCTGAAATGAATACACACACCTAAAGACAATTAATTTTTGACAAAGAAAATGAGGAAAACGCATCTTCAACAAATTAACCCATTTAACTGGATGTCTGCATATAGAAGAATGCAAATAGACCCATATCTATCATGCTGTTCCAAACTCAAGTCCAGGTGGATCAAAATCCTCCACATAAAATGGGATAGATATAACCTGATAGAAGAGAAATTGGAAAGTAACCTTGAAAGCATTGGTACGGGAGACAACTTCCTCAAAAGAACACCAAAAGCTCAGGCACTAACATCAACAATTACTAAATTGGAGCCTCTTGAAACTGAACAGCTATATAAGACAAAAGACACTATCAACAGCACAAAAAGACAGCCTTCAGAATGGAAAAAGTCCTTTATAAAGATATATAAAGAATTCAAGAAATTAAACACCAACAAGACAGATAAACCAATAAAGGTTGGATACAGATCTAAACAGAGAACTCTTGATGTGAGAGTCTCAAATGTCTGAGAAACACTAAAAAGAAATGTTCATCATCCTTAGCCATCAAGGAAATGCAAGTGAAAACTATTTTGGATTCAATCTTCCACCTATCAAAATGGTTAAGATCAATAACACAAGTGAAAGCTCATGCAGGAAAAGATGTAGAGCAAAGGGAACACTCATCCATTTCTGGTGGGAATGAAAATTCATACAGTCAGTAGGAAATCAATATGGAGGTTCCTCAGAAAATTGGAAATTGATCTAACTCAAGGCCCTGATATACTTCTTTTGTGCATAGGTTAAAAGGATTACCTATCCAAAGACACTTGATCAGCACTGATCTCCATGGGAAAGGAGACTGTGGGCACATGTGGATGGGAACAGGAGTGTTCAAGCAGGGGAATCAGGGGAAAGAGTAGCAGGAAGACAATTGAAATCTGGAGGCATTCAGAGAGTTATGTAGAAACCTACTGCAGTAGAAATTCCCTGGAAACTATGAGAGTGACCCAAGAAAAATCTCTTAATGGGGGATATGGATCTGAAACTGTCCATCTTCTGAAATCAGGCAAGGCTACCATCAGTGGTACTAGGACATCAACACAACCATAAAACCTTCATCCAACAATTTGTCTTGCCTGTGCTGGGGTAATAGAGGCACCAAACTTTTGGGTGTGGCCAACCAATGACTGGTCTAACTTGTGGCCCAAGTCAAGAGAGGGAGTCCACACCTAACATTTTGTGGATCCCCAAGAACCAGAGGCTAGTCAGTCCAGAGACACAGGGTAGAACTAAATATGACTGGAAAATATTTAATGAAATGATTTCAAATGATACTCTGTCTAGCCCAGTTGTCATCAAAGAGGCATAGTTCAGCCACTGAGATAAGCCTGAAGAAGATGGGGAGGAAGGATTCTAGTAGCACAAAGGGTGGAGGACACCATGAGAACACTACCCACAGAATCAACTAACCAAGGCTCAAGACTGAAGTGAGCATCATGGACCCTGTGTAGGTACTCTATATGTGTGCTATGGTTGCATGTGGATAGCTGTGTGGAAGGACAAGAACCAGTGGGTAGTCAGTTAAGAGACCCAGGATAAACCAAATATGACTGGAATTCTTGTGTGTTCTTATGAGACCCAGCCCCAACAACAGGAGTAGGGGGTAACTGTAACTCTTTTGCATGTGCTTGAGATCCTATTTTTCTTACTTTCCTCTTACCTTGTCCAGAATTGGTATGATTGTGAATAGTTTTATGGTAAATTGTTATGCCATTGTTCAATTGGTATCCCTGTGAGACCTGCTCCATTGTTTGTTGTTGTTGTTGTTGAAGGGAAATGGAAGAGGAGTAGATCTAGGAGAGGGGAAAGTAGAGTAGGTATTGGGGAGAATTGGAGGTAAGGGAACCTGTAGCCCAGATGTATGTAAAAAAATAAAAACATTTAAAAAGAAAAAGAGAAAATGGAATGGTTGGGGAGATAAAGTGATACCATATTCAGAGGCAAGGACCTCTGGAGTTCCAGACCAGCGTTCATGACCACAGGCTCGGCCATGTAAGGAGAGGTAGGAAAGGGAATGTGAGAGCCATATCAAGAAGACAGGAGATGAAAAGGGCCAAGTATCCAAAATGGCTGGGTTATCTTTGGCAGGGCATCTGAGAGAAGAATAACCTAATTTTTGCACATAAAAGGTAGGTGGTGGGGTATGTCAGCCATACCCTTTAACAGGTAGGGACTGAGGGATGCTGAAAGAATCTGGTGTCCATGTCCACTTTGATATGTTGAATAGGCACTTCAGTTAAGCATTTTTCCAGGTTTGAGACTAACCCAAATTACTAAATACACAGAACACAAGTCACACCTGTGATGCTGAAGCCAGGCCTATCAGCAAAGTAGCCATTTTCTCAGCAGAAAATCAAATGCTGTGTTGTAATTCAAGTTCTGAAAGAGAGACGCACTGTCGAAATCTTGCATGGTCAAACTGCCTGAGAATTCTTGACCACTAACAAAGCTCTATAGAAGATAGCAGAAGAGTCAAAGGCTATGGCATGCCTCAAGTTTGAAGATTTGAAATTGTGAAATTACCTTCACCATGAGAATCGATTATGTATTTGAGGACCTTGAATATCTGGAGTGCTGGGATTACTGGAGTGCACAACCCTGCCTGTTTTCCATGGGGTAATAGAGTAGGATTTGAGTCTTTGTGTGTGCTAGGAAAACACTCTACCAAATGGGTGAGAATGAAAAACTCTCACAATGTTTGTCCACAGGCCTCAGGTTTGTTTTGTATGCCATGAGGTGCTTAAAAGGAGATCAAGGAGATCAAGGGCAAGGAATGGAACTCAAGAACACAGGACTTGCCTAGTACATGAAAATGCCTACAAGTCAACATTTTCATTAGCCTGGAAAAAAAGAGAGGAAAATTAGAACAGGATCCATACTGGTTAGCTATAGACCTAGCAGTGGACAGTCACCCCATAGCTGTTATGACATCTGATCCATAGTGTCTTTCCAACTAATTCACCATCTGTGTCCTCACCTTGAGCAGACCAGGGAGATGTCAGATGGTTCCCAACTTGGCCTCAGTTTCCTCTGAAACCAGAAGGAACCATGGACACAGGGACCATGGGAGGCCTTCCTAGAATTTGGTAAATAAGATTTGCCCTACCTCCTCTGATCTCTCAGGACCGCATGCTAAATGCTGAGTACCCATATCAGTAGGGAAGCCAGAGTAGGACTGGGGCTCCATAGGAAGAGGACCACCTGTATTTGGGAATGTACGCCTGTCATGGAGACCAGCATGGATTTGGATGTCTGAGTATGTCTGTGATGTAAAAGCAATTGAGGAAGGATACATGAGTGTTTAGGGGGTGCTCCTTATGTGTCTGGAGGGACTGGTTGTGTTTGTGACAGTCTGGGTTATGTTGGCTGTGTTAAAAGATATTTGATTACACTGTAAACCCTGATATTGTGAACTGGTATGGCACAGCTTTTGATTGCAGACCTTTCTTTTTACTGTAGACAAGTACTTGTGTGGCTCAACTCTAGCACATACCTTTAATTCAAAAGCTAAATAAAATCAACCCTAGGTCAAGAGGCAGAACAAACAACCAAGCTGACAAGGAGTGAACATAAGTGTCTTAGGGTTTTCCTGCTGTGAACAGACACCATGACCAAGGCAAGTCTTATAAAGAACAACATTTAAATAGGGCTGGCTTACATGCTCAGAGGTTCAGTCCATTATCATTAAGGCAGGAACATGGCAGCATCTAGGCAGGCATAGTATAGGAGGAGCTGAGAGTTCTATGTCTTCATCTTAAGGCTGCTAGTGGCATACTGGCTTCCACGCAAGCAACTAGGAAGAGGATCTTAAGCCCACACCCACAGTGACACACCTACTCCAACAAGGCTACACCTCATAATAGTGACACTCCCTTTAATTAATTGATTGTTTATTTTTGAGACAGTTGTTACCTGTACCCTAGGCTGGTCTCCACCTGCCTATATATCTGA
Source organism: Mastomys natalensis (assembly GCA_021653895.1). Taxonomy (NCBI): domain Eukaryota; kingdom Metazoa; phylum Chordata; class Mammalia; order Rodentia; family Muridae; genus Mastomys; species Mastomys natalensis. The sequence goes on along the minus strand of JAJTUV010001467.1, from coordinate 104,233 downwards.
GGATGATCTTGACTTTGTGATCCTCCACCTGCCACCTCACCAGTCCTGTAATAAGCACTGTGCATCACTGTGTGCAGCTGAACATTCCTTTCTTGGTGTGCCTTGGTGAGGAGGACACTTCCCCTGTTCTCATCTCCCTCCTCATTCATAATGGTCTGCCAGTTCCTCCCCATATTCTAATCACCCTTAGAGATGGAGAAGAGGCACTGGGATCCATCTGGCCTGGGCAATCTTCATGGAAGTTTAAATAGGTCTACCCAGCCCTGGTACCTCTACACTCCTTGACCTTACACACCTGGGCCACACAGTTCTGCAGAGTGAGTGGAGACATGTATTCTCTCCTGTCTTTCTGGAATGGGTGTCCCTGAGGAAGTCTAAGAGGAAGTATGCAGGGAAGCTGGGACTGGGGTGGGGTCTCTGCTTTCTTTCCTGTTTACTCCCTCAATCACTTTATGAGATTTAAATAAAATAAAAGGAAAGATAGCTTCTCATGAGTAGCCCCATCCAGAGATCCACCTGCCTCTACCTCCTAAGGTCTATTATGTAGGAGGAGCTAAGGTGGGAGGAGTAAGGAGAAGAAGAGGAGGAGAAGGAAGAGGAGGAGCTAGGAGAGAGGAATGAGAGATTTAGGAGCGATGGTGAGCCATGCACTTATGGAGAGCAGTCATGGGTAACAACTTTTGTTTAGGTTAGCTAATTGGGAAACAACTTTATTTGTATGGGCATGTTGTTACTGAGCATTACCAAACATATAAAGCCTTTGATTAATCTTTAAGCATTAGAGTCTCATTTTCTTACTGGGCCTGCATTGATAGCGGGATAGTCTGGGCAATGCCCAGCCTTTTGGAGACAGCATGGAAGATTGGCAGAACCATCTTCCACACTGGCGTCTTGGGTGGCAGGGCTGGTGTTTTCTGACTGGCCATTTCTAGCTGAGGCACACGTGGCCTCTGGCAGAGAAACATGCAGGCTGATCTAGGCAGAGCTGCTGAAGCTTAGATAGTCGGCTTGACCAGAGGCAGTTTGTTTTTTTGTTTGTTTGTTTAAATAATTATCACAACACTATTAACCTGAGGAATCTCATTAGCCTCACAGTTTATTTTTTATATGGTCTTGTTATGTTTTATGGAAACAGGGTATCACTATGCAGACTAAGTTGACCTTGAACCCATACATACACACACCACACACACACACACACACACACACAGAGACACACACACACAGACACACACACACAGACACACACACACAGACACACACACACAGACACACACACACACAGACACACACACAGACACACACACACAGACACACACACACACACACATACACACACACACACATACACACACACACACACACACACATATATATATGCCTCTGTCTCCCCAGGGCTGGGATAAAGGTGTGCACCACCACACCCAGCCTGTGTGTTAGGCATTTGCCTTCATGTGTGAATATACATGCTTTCCTAGTCCTCTCAGGAGGCAGAAAAATGAGTCTGATTCCTTTGAATTGAGGCTACAGATGGTTTTGAACTGCTAAGTGGATGCTGGGAACAAAGTCTAGACCCTCCAAAAGAGCAGCAAGGGCTTATGGATTCCATACTGCTGGATATACAGGACTCCTACAAAGATGGAGTGACAACAAGGCCAGTTGGTTTGGGGACTAGTAAACAGCCACAGCCAGCTCAATGGATCTCAACGTTTTTGTTTATTTATTTTTTTATGGGGAGAGAGACAGGGCCTCACTTTCTTTGACTAACATTATATTCACTATTTATCTGAGGCTGGCCTTGAATTTCTAATCCTGTGCCTCCACTTCCTCAGTGCTGAGATTGCAAGTTTGTGCCACCATATCTGACTATTTTGGTTTTTTAGACAGAAACTGACCAGAAGCTCCAAACCTCAAGGAAACCCCTGTCTTAGCCTCTGGAAAGCTTGGATCATAAGTGTGTTTTACTCCACACTCAGCTAAGAAACAAAGTATCTCATTTGTTTTTGTTTTGTTGTGGTAGCAACTCTTGCTATGCTGGCCAAGGCAGTGTGCACCACCATTTGAGGCTTCCAGCTTTGAAGTTCTTAGGAACTCATTACCAGCAAATGGTGGGCTCTGGACATGCTGTATCTACCAAGGCGTCTGTTACCCATCCACCTCTCAAAACAACAGGTGGAGGCTGAGGAAGTGATACCTGCACTGGAAGATGGGTGCAGGCAGGACTGTGTGACTATGAGGTGACCACTGTCTGGAAACCTCTGCCATTTCTGTAATGACATGCTGCATAGCCCCAGTTTTTGCATAGGGTACTATCCCCTAGGGAGTAAGGTCAGTTTCTGTCTATTCTTCCCTTTGTATTATGACACTGGGTATTCTTTCTATCACTGTCTACCTTACTCCTTTCAAACAAGATCTCCCACTAAACCTGGATCTATGTTAATGGCTACCAAGCCCTAACCTCCTTCTGTGTCTCCCATTCTTAGCACTGGGTTTAGACCTGAACACCTAGATTTTCATGTGTGTCCTATGATTCAAACTCAAGTCCCCATTCTTGTAAAGCCAGTGTTCTTACCCCTAATGCCACCTCCTTACATCTCCCTTTACAGTTTTGAGACATTGCCTTTAATTATCCCCAGAGCTTGTTTATTTTGGTCTGATTGTCCTGGAGCCTGCCTCTGCCTCCCAGGGCAAACTACAGGACTGAGTTCTTCCCGTGGTTTTCCCATAGGTACTGGGGATTGGAACACAGGTCCTCGCACTCACTCAGCAAGCACTTTATCAACTAAACAATTTCCCTAGCCTCCCTGTAGATCCTACAAGGAAACCCAGACTAGTCTAGAGCTCCTAAACTCCACTAATCCTTCTGACTCAGCCCAAGTACTGGCATTATCTGTGTTCCCTGCATGCACAGAAACTTTATCTTGATTTTGGTGTTGTTTGTTTCTCACCATAGCCCAGAATGGCCTAGAACTCTGGGGAGTTACACCAGGGAGACTCAAGATCTCCACCAGGGACACCAGGGACTTCTCCAGTGCCATGTGGACTTTGGTGGAGTCCCCAGACCTGCCACCCGGAATCAACAGGGGTGAGTTTTCTGTGATCCCATACACCAGGGCCCTGCAGCAAAAAACACAGCAGAACAGTTTATCCTGAGTGCTGTGTAGTAACCACACATGGAGGCTGAGAGAAAAATTTTGAGTTCTGAGCCTGCCTGGACGTTTTAGCAAAACTGTGTCTCAGTACATCCTCCTCCTAGGTTACATAATAAAGATATGGGGAGCCTCCAGGCCCACAAAATGTGTGACCCCCCATGTGTAAGTATCCAGAATAGAGAACTCTACATAGTCATAAAGCAAAGTGGGGAAAGGGAGCAGGAGCAACTGCTGCCATGATGACCATGGAATGTTCTGGAATTGGAGCACAGTAATGGTTATATAGAACAGTGATTTTTGTACAAAATTCAATAAATTAAAAAAAAATAAGGCCTTGGTACACTGATACACATGTTTAAGTCCAGTGTTCTGGAGGCAGAGGAAGGGGGATCTCTGAGTTTGGGACTGAGTTTTGGGACTGATCTATGTAGCAATTTCCAAGACCTTTGGAGTTATATAGAGATACTGTCTCACCAAAACAACATTTAAAAGACCATGAATGGGATGTCTCACCTGGCAATGACAACTTCTGAGAAGCTTGAGGTCCTCAGTTCCATCTGCAGGAATCTCATGGTAGACTGAGGGAACCTCACGTTGTCCCTTGTCTCCACTCACACCCATGGGTGTACCCCACACACATACAAACACAGTAGTGGGCAAGCAGGCTCTGTAACTCTGTGCACTGCCAAGAGCACATCCTAATTGTCCTTTCCATTTGAGTAAGTATCTGATGTACTCTGGGCTGTCCTCCTGTTTCCCCTGTGAATCTGAGGGTATCCTGGCAATCCAGCTTCCTCCTGCTTCAGCCTCCTGTGTGCAGTAATGTAGAGATGCATAGACCTCCACATTGCATTGTACTTATTGACCATGTAGTACTTCTGACTTGTGACCAGCTAGTTCTCTCTGTGTTAAGTGGCCTTCCTTCTTTCTCTCAGCCCTCTTGTCCTTCTTTGTCTGCAGGGAAATGAAATGGACAGGACAGAGGCTGGGTACTTTTGGCCTTGTTGCATTCACTTGCTCTGCACAGTCAGGCATAGTAGGGAGGAAAAAATCATCTAGAGTTTCATATTCTAGACCAACGGAACCAACAAATGAGTTCCCAGTTTGCATCACCACCTGGTGACAGGGTGCTCTTGACAGCAGCACAGTCAGGCCAAAGGCAAATGATTCTCCAGAGAAGTTTGAGTCTTTAGGCCATCATGAGGAGTCTGAGACAGAAAGTGTGGGTTTTGCTTCTAGGACTCAGTCTTCTTCTCAGAAGGGAAATAGACATTTGGGTGGAATTGCAAATATGTTGAGAAGTTTCCCAGGTTGAGATGGAAATAGAAGCAGAGAAACCAGAGAGAACCTTGCTCCTGCAATCCCTTGAGAACACCTTCCTCCCATATCTCCCCACATCCATCTCTGATGCTGTGACACAGGTAACATTCAGTAAGTACAAGTTCGGGCTGATGAAGAAGGCTATGAGCTGAGCACTTTGTGTGACTGCAATATCGCAGTTATCGTCTTCAGTAGCACACAGTTGTTTCAGAATGCAAGTAGCTACCTGGATACAGAAACTTTTAAATAAATGGATTCTATATTTCAAATATATACAACTGGAGTTGTCTGTCCTGATAATGCCAATCCCTGGCACATCTCCATGTCCACAAGTAGAAAAGAGTGAAGGAAGAAGTCACACCCTTGGAAATGAGATTTTCCTCTTCTCTTCCCTGTTTCATAGCAGCACAACTCACAGGCCCCTGCAGAAATGGGGAAGGCATTCCTAGGAACTCTGCTTGAGCAGCATACCTCCACCTCTGTTGGCAGACAAGTGGTGATGGTTGTTTCTGCTGACCATACCATGTCATCTTTTCTCAGATGTTTTGTGTTCCTTTATATTTGTGTGGCGCTTCCCTGCATAGCCACCATTTGTAGTTTATAGAATGCTATTGTTGTGTGGATTTCACTTGCCTTCCCCGTCTTTGATATGTGCCTTGAATTTTCTTGGAACTTTGCTATTATTCAAGTTGTCTTGTCCATAATTTCCAAGAACTTACCTGACTTTAACAACTTCTTTCAGTTTATGGCATTATGCAGAATTCCCCAGAAGCCTGACTTTTGATGTGGCGTTAGATATCCAAACCCAGCTAAGTACTTCCATGTGGCAAGCCGCTCAACAACCAAGGCTTTCCTCCAGCCCCATGTTTCACAGACTTCTTATAAGTGACATGAAAACTGATTTTTAAAACTTAAATCTTTGGGCATAGGTATAACTCAGTAGTAGAGAACATGTCTACATGATCTTATGTTCTTAGAGATGGGTCACCTCTGAAGTACCACTGCAAATTTAAAAAAATAATTAATAGTAGTAATAGAGGAGTGGAGGTAGTGGTGGTGGTAGTGGTGGTGGTGGAGGAGAAGGAGGAGGAGAAAAAGAAGGATGAGGAGGAAGACGAGCATTAGTTTTGGCCAACTTAGCAATGGTACATGGACTGTACCTAAGTGTGTAAGAGAATGTCAGAATAGATGCTTAGAATCTGGGAGAAATATTTCCTCAAGGACAGATTCTGAGCTGCATTGATCTGGAGAAGGATTTCAACTCATGAAAATCTAGCATTACCAAAAAAGAAAAATAATGTCCTTGGTGTCTTCTAGAGCCCAGAGTAATAGATCAGGAAGGGATCTATTGCAATGTATTGCTGCATGGAACTGATGGGTAGTTACATGTGTGACTTTAGTGTGCTCCTGGAAATTGCTTAATATAGGATGGATACTACTCATTCTTCCTTAAGATTGAGTCTGAAGGTGGGGTTGGAAAGCCAAAAGTTGATTTAACCTGTTAGGACTCTGACACTCTATCAGTGTGGGGTGTCCACTACTGAAAGAAGCTGAGTCTCTCCTTAGAATATTGATCTACTCCTTTCTACACCTGGCTTTGTACTCACTGAAAAGACTGGTGTCTGGCCTGTCTTGAGCAGATGGAGAATAGGAGATGGCAGAGTTGAATAGTGGTGTTTGGAAATTCATTGGCTAAATTTCATTTTCTACCATTACCGTCTCATGTTATATGGGTAGAGGTCTTCCTAGGGTAGGACATAAAGCTATAGGTCTGCAGGAACATCCTGAGTTCTCCAGCTATCAGAGGGTCCAGTCTTTTGTAGTAATTAATAGACCTGACTGCCCACCTGGTAGGAAGGTACTAGGCTGTATCCTTGATTTGGTACCTGTGGTGGTGTATCCTGAACAAAGCTGGCAGACAGTGTTGGATAGAAGGTGACTATGGCATTGGGACCTAAAATTTCATTATACTAAACCGTCAAAGACAGGGAGGATAGTGGTATCCTGGTCACCAATAGTCACATTGAATTCCTGGAGTGCATCTTCCCCCTGTCTGTATTTCCTGTGAGATCCCACTTGAGAGCCCCAGCATAGGAGAGTACTGAGGTGAAGATCTGGCACTGGTAAGTCAACACTGTCAGCATGGTAGTGTCAACATGTGGGTTAAAGTAGGCACTGCTCTTAAGATAGGTACTGCTCATGAGCTGCTGGAGAGAAGTACTGGAGGCTGTTAATAGGAGCCATGCTGGACTCACATCTGGCATGGAGACCCTGGAGAATTTGCACACCCTTCCTGATGAGGATGCAGAGTTGCTCATCACAGACAGAGAGGGCTGCAGAGCACTATCTTTACCAAAGAAAGGTGTAATTTGGAAATTTTCTGTATGAAGGAAGAGGAGAGTGGGGAAATGGTTAAATTGCCATATCTACAAACTGTTGTCTTATTTTCTTCAAAAATTTCCTAGACCTGTATCAGACTGGCATTTTCCAAGCCTCAACCTCAAAGTAGTTGACATTGGTTGCAATTACTTCCTTTTTTGACCTGACTAAAATAAATGCCTATGTAGGGTAAGTATTTTAGTCTATCGGTACGAGGCATGTGTGAGGTACTAGAGTTTAGTAACATGAGTCCAGTCCACTTTGGGGACTTATTTTATCTATACTCAGTGAATACTGTGATGGCACTGGGTATCTTTTATAGTACTTGGAATGCTGAGGAAGGAAGGTTGTTGACTCTAGATGTTAAAGTTAGCTTAGGTAACATGCAATCTCCCACTAAAATTAAGAACAAATCACCTTACTATATGTTAACAATGAAGAGTTATGCATTCAGTTGTGAAGGTCTCTTTCATCGTGCTCCTTCACATTTTCATGAAGGTGTCCACCATGCAACAGAAAGTAGTTCCAATAGAAAGGAACTTCAGTTACTGGAGTAGTAAGGAATGCAGAAAGAAGCCTGAAAGAGGATTGGGAAATATTTCATGTTCACCATCAAACCTTATTTACCACCATCATCAACAGTCAGAGACGTTCTGTCTTAGATCTGTTAGATCATTAGAATGCAATGTAAAAGATTTTAAAACAAAATTTAATTTTACTTGTATTTGGTGCTGAGGGTTGAACTCAGGATCTCATATGGTTGTGGATATAATATACCAAGGAATTGTACCCCTATCCCAGAATAATTATTTGCAGAATCTAAAGGACTATAAAGAAATTATTTCAGATAAAGAATTAGGGATATAGATCTTAACATTTTGCTCTCTTATTTATTTATTTATTTATTTATTTTTATTTTTTTGGTCTTTTGAGACAGGGTTTCTCTGTGTAGCCCTGGCTGTCCTGGAACTCACTCTGTAGACCAGGCTGGCCTCGAACTCAGAAATCCGCCTGTCTCTGCCTCCCAAGTGCTGGGATTAAAGGTGTGCGCCACCACCGCCCGGCTGTTTTTATTTTTATTGTATGTATATAGGTGTTTTGCCTGCATTTATTCATGTTCTCCATATGCATACAATGCACTCAGAGTCCAGAAGATGGTGTCAGATCTCCTCACACAAGAATCACTCATGATTTTGAGCTACCATGTCTATGTTGAGAACTGACACCCCAAATCCGCAGGAAGAAATTTTAAGAGAACAATGCCTCATTACCAAGAGGTAAAGTGTATTGTTTTGGTCATTCTGTAGATGATAAATGTTTGTCAACATTTAAAGGTGTGGTTATGGTCTTGAATCATGGAGGAAACAAAATTAGGTTAGACTCAGTGACTTATCTCTCCCCCACCATCCTTCTTTCTCTCCTATCTATTTTTAGGAAGAAAAATGGGGAGAAGGCATGAAAAGAAAACTAAGGGGTACAGAAATAATAGAAAAATGGTAAATAGTTGAATCTACTCTTAGATCAAAGCATATTGACAAGCCAAAAGTCTTGACATTGGTAAAACAAACAAACAAACAAACAAACAAAAACAAATAAATCCCTTAAAGAAATCCAGGAAAATACAGTCAAACAGGTGAAGGAATTGAATAAAATGGTTCAAGACCTAAAAAAGGAAATATAAACAATAAATAAATCACAAATGGAGGCAGCCCTGGAGATGGAAAACCTCGCAAAGAAATCAGGAATTACAGATGCAACCATCAAGAACTGAATACAAGAGATGGAAAAAAGAATCTCAAGTATAGAAGGTATCATACCACGGAAGATATCAACATATCATTCAAAGAAATTACAAATTGTGAAAAAGTTCTAACACAAAATATTCAGGAAATTTGGGACACAATGAAAAGACTAAACTTAAGAATAACAGGAATAGAAGACAGTGAACATTCCCTGTTTGATGGGCCAGAAAATATCTTCAACAAAATCATAGGAGAAAACTTCCCTAACCTACAGAAAGAGATGGCCATAAATGTACGAGGAAGCCACCAAACCACCAAATAGATTGGAACATAAAAGAAAATCCTCCTGCCATATAATAATAAGAACACTAAATTTATAGAACAAAGAAAGAATAGTAAATGCTATAAGGGGAAAATGCCAAATAGCATATAAGCATGGAACTGTCAGAATCACACCACACTTATCAACAGACACAATAAGAGCCAGAAAATGGTAGATAGGTGTCCTTCAGACCCTAGTAGACCACAGATGCCATCCCAGGCTACTATACCTAACAAAACTCTCAATCACTATAGATAGAGAAACCAAGATATTCTATGAGAAAAACAACTTTAAGCAGTATCTTGCTACTAATCTAGCCCTACAGAGGATACAAGAAGGAAAACTCCAACACAAGGAACGTAACTACATGCAAGAAAACACAAGAAATTAATCATATCACAACAAACCCAAAAGAAGAGAACAACATACATACATTACCTCTTCCAATCAATCATTGTTCTTTAATATCTCTCCATATATATATATACTCAATTCCACAATAAATAGCCACAGACTAACAGACTGGATATGTAAAAAGCATCTAGAATTTTGTTGTATACAACAAACATAACACACTGACAAAGTCAGACACTATCTCAGAGTAAAGAGCTGGAAAAAAATCTTCCTAGCAAATGGACTCAAGAAACAAGCTGGAGTAGCCATTCTAATAACTAGTAAAATAGACTTTCCACCAAAGATATTCAAAAGTGATGAGGAAGGACACTTCATACTCATAGAAAGAAAAATTGACAAAGAGGAAGTCTCAATACTAAACATCTACGCTCTGAATGCAAGGGCAACCACATTCATAAAAGAAATTTTACTAAAGCTAAAAACAAACATTGAATCTCACACAATAATAGTGGGGAACTTCAATACCTACCTCTCACAAAGCATTGAAGCAAAACTAAACAAGGATACAATGAAACTAAGAGAAATTATGAACCAAATGATTTTACCATATATCTACAGAACAATTCACTCCAAAACAAAAGAATATACCTTCTTCTCAAAACCGCATGGAAATTTCTCAAAAATAGACCGTATGATTTGACACAAAACAAGCCTCATCAGATACAAGAAGATTGAAATAATCCCATGCATTTTATCAGATTACCCCAGACTAAGGCTGAACCTCAGTAACAACAGAAACAACTGGAAGCATGTAGGGTTGCAAGTCTTGCATCTGCTGTCATAGGGCATGGCTGCTTGGGTGAGGCAGCATGTAGGGAGTTTGTGCTTACACCACACAGCCACTCAGGGGATGTTGGACTGTAGGGAAGCTCTGGGGCACTGACCTGGGTTGGAAAGTTCAATCTGACTTGTGGGAAGGCTAAAGCAAGCTTTGAGGTACTGGGCCTGTGACAAGAACTCTTAGATATCCAGGTGCTGCTGATAGTCTGAAGGGCTAAGAATAGAGTGAGGAGGACCCTTGGGCTGGTTCTAGCCAGGGTCAGTGGGGAAAAAATGGGAGCTCTGGTATGTCCCACAGTGAGTGTCCTTGGCTTGACATAGGCAGCAAGCTTGGTGGTAGTTGTGGCTGGGAGTACAGAGAGGCTGTCTATAGGATATTAGAAAAGCCACTTTGTAGGCAAAGGTCTTTTCCATGGCCCCCCATGCATGAATCCTGATGAAAAGATGGTTCATAGTTCTGAGGCATTTATTTTCATGGCAGAAAGTTGATGTGTAAAACCATCCCCTACTTCTCAGGGTGGTCCTGAGATTAAATACCTTTTGCAAGGAGGAGTATCTGGCAAGGGAATCTTATTACCAACACCCTCTGGGCCTCTAAGGACCACATTTGCAAGTAGATCTCTGTCTTCAGCATATGTGACCACAGGTCACATCTCTTTTTTCCTATTGCCTTTGTCTGAGATGTGTGGAATGTCTCATCTACATCTTGAAGGGCTTGAAGCACTGTCCTTATGTCACTGATGGCAACAAATCTGTGGGGAGCTGCAGCTATGTGGCAGGGGCCAGGACCTGGGAGCAGTCGAAGCTCTTCCCTTCCCTTCAGGGACTTCAGGGCTGCAAAGCCTTTTGCTCCACCAAGGAGCAGGCTACCTCTAATGGTTCACTGCTGCACTGAAGCCTACATACTCATTCAAATTGAACAACTCTCTATTCAATGATAACTTGGTCAGAGAAGAAACAAAGAAATTAAAGACTTTCTAGAACTCTAAGAAAATGAAGGCATAGCAAACTCAAACTTATGGGATGCAATGAAAGGAGTGTTAAGACGTAAATTCAGAGCACTATGTGCCTTCACAAAGAAATTAGAGAAATTCTATATTATACTAGAAAGTTAACAGCACACCTGAAAGCTCTAGAAAAAAAAAACAAGCACACACAAGAGGAGTAGATGGCAGGAAATAGCCAAACTCAGCGCTGAAATCAACAAAGTAGAAATAATGACAATAATACAAAGAATGAACAGAACCAAGAGGTTCTTTGAGAAAAATCAACAAGATGGATAAACTCTTAGCCAAATTAAGTAAAGGACACAGAGACAGTATCTAAATTAACAAAATTAGAAATACAAAGGGAAACATAACAACAGAAACTGAGGAAATTCAAAAAATTATCAGATCTTACTACCAAAGTCTATACTCCACAAAACTGGAAAATCTACATGAAATGGATTATTTTCTATATAGATATCACATATACCAATTAAATCAAGATCAGGTAATGTATCTAAACTGTCCCCTAACCTGTAAGGAAATAGGAAGCAGTCATTAAAAATCTCACAGCCAAAAAAGTCCCAGAGCCATATAGTTTTAGTGCAGAATTTTACCAGACTTTGAACAAAGTATTAATACCAATACTCCTGAAACTATTCCAAATACAGAAACAGAGGGAACAGTAACCAATTCATTGTATAAAGCCACATTTACTCTGATAGCAAACCCACACAAAGACCCAACACAGAAACAGAACTTCAGGGCAAAATTTTGCTTATGAGTATCAATACAAAAATACTCAATAAAATTCTCACAAACCATGTGCAAGAAGATATCAAAAACATCATTTGCTATGATCAAGTAGGCTTCATCCCAGGGATGCATGGATGGTTCAATATGTGAAAAATCCATCAATGAAATACAGTATATAAACAACCTAAAGAAAAAAAAATCACAGGATCATTCCATTAGATACTGAAAAAAATCTTTGATGAAATCCAACATCCCTTCATGTTAAAAAGTCATGGAGAGATTAGGAATTCATGGCAAATGACCTAAAGGTAATAAAGGCAATATACAGCAAATGAACAGCCAACATCAAATTAAATGGAGAGAAACTGGAAGCAATCTCACTAAAATCAGGGAGAAGACATGGCTTCCTATTCTCTCTCCATCTATTCAATATAGTACTATACTCCAAGTACAGCTAGAGCAATAGACAACCAAAGCAGATGAAAGGGAGGCAAATCCATATTTATTACTTTGTTCAAAGCTCAGGTGGATCAAGGACCTCAACATAAAACTAGAATCTAATAGATTGTACACTGAATCTAATAGAAAGTAACTAGGAAATATCCTACAATGCATTAGCATAGGAGAAATATTTCCTGACAGACATCATTAGCTCACAATCTAAGTTCAACAATTGACAAATAGGACCTCATGAAATGGACAAGAAGCACTTAAAGTCATGTTCAGCATCTTAGCCATCAGAGAAATGCAAATCAAAGTGACTCTGTGATTCCACATTACAACAATCAAAATGCATAAGATAAAAAATCTCAAGTGACAGCACATCTGGAGGATGTGGAGAATGAGGAAGACTCTCAAATTGGTAGTAGGATTGCAAACTGCTACAACCACAGTGGAAATCAGTTGGGTACCTTCTCAGAAAATTGGAAATATTTCTACCTGAAAAACCAGCTATACAGTTCCTGGGCATATACTCAAAAGATATTTCACCAAACCAAGGACACATATTCCACTAGAGTTGCATAATTGTAATAGCCAAAATCTTGAAATAACTTAGATGATCTCAACCAAAGAATGGATACAGAATATGTGGTTCATTTACATAACGAAAATGTTTTGCTATTACAAAGGAGGATATCATGAATTTTGCAGCCAAATGGATGGAATTAGAAAAAAATCATCCTGAGTGAGGTAACCAGACCCAAAAGGACATGCATGGTATGTACTCACTGATAGTGAATATTAAGCCAAAAAGGAAAGAATGCTGATGATAAAATTCTCAGACTATAAAAAGTTTAACAGAAGAAATGCTCAAGTGAGGGTGCTTCAATAGACTTAGAAGGGGAAACAAAATAATCATGGCAGCAGAGGAAGAGAGGGACTTGGCTGTGAGAAGTGAGGGGGAGTTGAAGGGGGGCAGATCAAGTATAGGAGGAGATAGGAGAGAACCTAGTGGGCAAGGAGAAGAACGGAAATATGCAGCTATGGGGCTTGGGGTTGCAGAGGAAACCTCTAGAATGTCCCAGATAATTGGGATACTAGAGGCTCCCAGGACAAGTGAGGATTACTTAGCTGAAATGCCCAACAGTGGGAGATAGAACCTGAAGGGACCACCTCAGCCCATAGACAGTGCCCCTGGAGAGAGTGTCACCAAACTCCTTCAAAGTTTGAACCCAGAATTGTTCCTGTCTAAAAGAAATTCAGGGACAAAAATGGAGTAGAGATTGAAAGGCCAACCAGTGACTGGTCAAACATGGGATCCATTCTATTGGCCATCACCAAACCCACACTGTTACTGAGGCCATGTTGTACTGCAGAAGGAGCCTAGCATGGGTGCCCTCTGAGAGGTTCTACCAGCAGTTGACCAAGACAGATAATCACAAACAACCATTAGACTGAAATCACAGACCCCATGGAAGAGTTAGGGAAGGATATAAAGAGCTTCAAGCAGATGGTGACCCTCATAGGAAGACCAAGAGTATCAAGTAACACATAAACTTAAGAATTCCCAGAATCTAAGCCACCAACCAAAGAGCAAAAAGTGCTGCTCCATAGCTCCAGACACATATGTAGCAGAGGACTTTGTCTCAGTAGAAGAGGATGCATCCAATACTGTAGAGACTTGATGCCTAGGAAGAGGGATGTGGGTTAGGTTGGTGTGAGTGAATGAGTAGGTGGGTGAGGGAGTACCCCTCATAGGCAAAGTGGAGGGAAATGGGATGAAGAATGGTTGGAGGGGACTGGTAAGTGGGGAACATTTGGAATTAAATGAATTTGAAAAAATTGAAAATATATTTGCAAGATAAAAAAAAAAGGGTGGGATGTCATTTCATTTTTCTAGAAACCAAAAATAAAAACAGCATGTTGCCATGGCAACAGATTCTGAATTTTTAAAGGCTGGGGACGGGACACTAAATGATTTGAGTCTTTGTTCCACCAATGCATGCTTTTAGAGCCTAGGCAGGCACAAGGAAATTGTATGGAGAGCTGCCATGGAGAAGCAGAGCCCCTGTGTCTAAGTTGGCAGGGATATCCAGTGAGGTCTGCCTGCCCAGTCCACACCCTGATCAGGAAGACTACACAGTGGTGGATGTCAAAACCTTTAGGAAAATTGGGCATACCTCTGTTGCTCTGCTTTAATGTCAAAGAGCTGCATGTCTCTCCTCTACTTGGCAGAGAGGCCTTTGGAGTTTTTTATTCTTCATTGGCTTCTGACAAGACTTCCAAGAACATAGCCTTATGCTGCAGATGACTCTCACAGTCTTATTGGTTCCATTCCAGTATGCTGCTTCAGGAAGGCCCACACAAAGGGCCCAGCCTGCTAGGTTCCCAGCTCTTGTTCAGAGACATGGTGATATGATTCAAAGTTCTGGGACCCTCATACCCTGTTCCAGAGAGCCACTGTTTTTAATGATTCATCTGCCTATCTACTGAGGGTCACAGATCTTTTCTGCCAAGCATTTGCTACACCCAGCTGCCACGATGTATAAGAAATACTGATATGCTAATTATGACAGTGTCCCACACTGCAGCCAGGTCAAACACTGACTTCCTGTCCAGCTTTTTGAGGTTCCTCTACTGAGGATTTGAAATCATTTGTAATACAAGACTTTTCTAAGCCTTGTGGGAAGGAAGGAAGCATGAGACATGGATGATACAGGCTATTTAATCAGTCATGACCAGCTTAAAGGGCAGGGGATCTGGGGTTCTTAAGGAAATGAGCCACTCCAGCACTAGAGGAAAGGGAGTTTCTAGGAAAGTCATGTCCTTTGAGGAGGAATTCTGACAATGAGCATCAGAGTCCTCTCTCCTTGGTTTTCAGCCCTGTGGACTCTGTGTGACTGCTCTTGGAGAGGTGTGCCCAAACCCACTTGTAGGCAAAATGTGTGAAGTGTATCTTGGGAGCTACTCAATTTCAGCAACAGACACAGCAATGTCAAGTTACATGGGTTTCTAGGGAAGATTGGGTGAAAACCCTCCACAGTTGCATCCAGTCCTGAAAACACTCTAGTTTCACTACCTCGAGTTGGATCAGCATCATTTCATTCCTCACTGGGCAACGGGCACCTCAATTGGCCTTCATCTGCTGCCACCCTCTTTCCTGAGTTCCCATCTCTTCCCTAGGCCATTTTCTGGGTTGTTTACACTATCCAGACAGTAAGGACGAGTCTGAGGCTAACTGCCAGCTTTAGGACAGTGTATCAATAGTGACTGATATCTTCTCTGTGCTAAAGTAAGGGGGTTCAAATACAGAATACAATCTTTGAGGTAGTTTAAAGGCACAGATAGCTGAACAATCCATCATTGATATCAGGACAATTTGTTTGTTTGTTGTTTGTTTTTAAATATATGTGGTCTCTCATTCATGGGGAAGCAAAGTTATAGGTGAGCTGGCCTTTTAAAATTTAGATTTCAAGAATATGTTGTCTGTATGAGGCACAGGTGAAGGTTCTTCCCAACTGACAAAGCACAGCTGAAACATCCAAATAGAATTTGTAATTTCCATTTACGTAATGGGATGTGTTATGACCAGGATACAGAAGCAACATGAAGACTTGGTTTCAGGTGGGCACAGGCTGCCATTTCCTACACACTCTGATCTTTGATTTTTTTGTGTACTGAGTCAATTCCTTGGAATTGTCTTGGGACTCTGTTGAGACAGCTATCTCTGATTCATTTCACAAATGAACTTCCTGTTCTCCTCCCTCTAGACTTTAATCTTGGCCCATTCCGTGTTTCCCATCCCATTTATCCTTCATTATCAGGCCAGCTTCTGGAGAGTTCTGAGGGTTTTTTTTCAGGCCTCGCTCAGTTTTTTTTCCTTCTTCCTTTCTTTGCTTTGTTCAGAGGCTTTCTTGTTTAAATTTCCTCTGGAAATATTCAATATGCCCAAGAAACAAGGTATGCACAGTATACTGACTTGCTCCAGGCAGCATCAATGAATTGAGACCAGATTTCGGTTATGGCGCCTCACTGACGCCATTGACATGACGCCATCGATGTGGGTCTGTGTCTGGCAGCACATGCGCCTTGAGGTTACCTCCAGAGCTGATGGAGGCCAGCGCTTTGAGGAGTGGCGTCTGCTCTGTGTGTTCAATTTGTAACTGTGTCTGGCAGGGCACAGGTCAGGAATAATTAAGTATAGTGAGTTGAGCTGGCAAAGAGAGGACAAGAGGGAGATTGGGGACTAGGGAGGGCACAAGTGGACCTGGGATATTGGTAGCAACGGCTTAACGGCTTTGGTGAAGTCTTAGGATTTTTTTTTTTTTCCGTAAGGGTCTCACAATGTGACCCTGGGTGGCTCCGGAAATTACTCTTCACACTTCGTTATGGTCGCAGGGGATTTAGTTCTATTTCTGCTACTAAGAACTTTTATGGCCTCATTTAAAGTTTTATTTTTAATGGGTAAATATTGTAGGTAAATATTGTAGATAGCGAAGCTAGTAAAAATTTATTATGCTGAGGGTCTTTACACAAGGGTTGTACTCTAAATCCTTTACTACAGTCTTAATCCCATCTCCCCAAACCTTCTCATCTGTGTAATTTATCTTAGCTGAAGGTCAGGTCCAGACTCTAGTAGAGGTCTTTGATTCGAGGGTCGGGATCCTTGGGGAGACTCTCCAGGTTCAGGGAAAATCAAGGTGGAATCTCTCCAGATGTGCAGAGCAGGGCACATCTCGGTTTCTGCTTATGTAGGTGGGTATCATGGGATTCCAGGACTATGTCTGGTTATCCTGAGTGAGTTGATGTCTCAGGGTTGTGGTCATTGTGTGTAGTGGGATTCCTAGACTAAACTGTTTCCAAATGTCTAAAAGGTGTTTATTTTTACTATGCTCATTATAGGTAGCATTGATGGTCCCAGCTCTTTTAAATTTATGTTTCATTCTGAATACAAAGACTCCCTCTGTCACCCAGACACTTAGTATATAGTCTAGGCTGAGCTTGTAAGTGTAATATTTCTTCAGAGTTTCTGGAGCATTGGAATTTACAGTCTCTCTTACTGCATCCAACCTAGAAAGCATTCTTTAGACTTGGAATATTAGTTCTCTCATGATAAAAGAGAAAAAATTTATTCTCATGGCTATAGATGTGGGACGACAAAGTCCCTGCCTAGCCTTCCCTCTAACCCAGTTATTGCAGTCTCTTAGTTGACACTTTTCAAATATCTAGCTTAGCTTTGGTTATCTGGCAGTATTCCCTATAATTCTCAGATTACAGTAGAGTAGTGGTTTCTTTAGAGCAATAGTAGTGACATCACAGTTGCCTGCATGCTAAAATCTTTGCTTTTTAACAACAAAGAGACAGGCTTATTTTGACATCCTCAAAAAACAGTGTATGAAGAAGGATACTTATTAGAATTTTTGTGATAGTTGTTTATGAGAGCAAATTACTGGGAATAATATTTGACATCGATAGACTGAGCAAATGAAGTATGTACTGATTTATTTGGTAAATTAAATTTATCACAAGGTTGAGAGTGTGCACACTTTTGTTTTTGAATTTTTTATTAGCTATTTTCTTTACTTACATTTCAAATGTTATCCCCTTTTCTGGTTTCCCCTTTGAAAACCTCCTATCCCATCCCCACTCCCCTTGCTTCTATGAGAGTGTTACCTTACCCATCCATTCACTCCCAGTTCCCCATCCTGGCATTCCTTTATACTGGGGCATTGAGCCTTTATAGGACCAAAGGCCTCTCCTCCCATTGATGTCCGACAAGCCCATCCTCTACTACATATGTTGCTGAATCCATGGATCATTCCATGTATACTTTTTGGTTGGTGGTTTAGTTCCTGGGAGCTCTGGGGGTCAGGTTGATTCATACTGTTCCTTCTATGTGTTTGCAAACCCTTTCAGCTCCTTCAGTCCTTTCTTTAACTCCTTCTTCGAGGACCAAGGTTGACTGTGAGCATCCACCTCTGTATTTGTCATGTTCTGGCAGAATCTTCTCAGGTGACAGCTATATCAGGCTCTTATCAGCATGCACTTCTTGGCATCCACAGTAGTGTCTGGGTTTGGTAATTATATATGAGACGGATCCCAAGTAAGATTGTTATATCTTTACTGGCATGGTCTTTGTTAGCTTAGGAAACTTTTATTCTATGATTTTGTTAAGTATATCTTCTGAATTTTTGAGCTGGAATTCTACTCCTTCTAAAGCCATTATTCTTAGGGTTCTGTCTTTTCATAGTGTCCCTGATTTCCTGGGTGTTTTGTGTTAAAATTATTTTTAGATTTAACATTTTCATTGACCAATGAATCTATTTTTGTACCTAATCTTTGATGCCTGAGAGTCTGTCCTCTATCACTTGTATTCTGTTGTTGATGCTTCTGTGTATAACTCTTGTTCACTTAACTAGATTTTCCATTTCCAGGATTTCCTCAGTTTGTGTTTCTTTTTTGTTTCTGATTTAATTTTCATGGCTTAAATTGTTTCTTTACATATATATGTTTGTTGGAATTATTTAAGGGATTCCTTGATTTCCTCCAATGTTTTGTTTCCTTGATTTCTTCAAGTATTTTTTTCTGGATTTCCTTTTGAAAGACTTCTATCATCTTCATACAGTTGGTTTTAAGGTGATTTTCTTGTGCCTCAGCTGCACTGAAATATTAAGGTCTTGCTCTAGTGGTGTTATGTTGTTGAATCTGTTGTTCACCATGTTCTTATAATGGTATTTATGCATCTGGGCATTGAAAGATTATATTTTTACATGCTGATTTCTGAGTTTGTCTTTACTGTAGGAGTAAATTGTTCCTTGCTTTGTTTTATTTCTAGTCTTCTGGTTGTTGTGGCCTGGATTGTAGGCAGCAGCATAGCCTCTGATCTAGTAAGGAGCTCTGCCCATGTTGGGAACTAGATATCTGGTTGCTAGCTTGAATTTGATGTAGTAGGTGATGTCTTCCTATTACAGGTATAGCCTACACCTATTGTTTATACTGCTGAAACCAGGATCTGAGGCTGTGAAGTCTTGTAGGCAGGAGGCCAGCAGCAAGGCAGGTAGTGAAGTGGGAGGATTGCAGTGAAATAGAAACCGAATCTAGGGAGTTAGGGTGTTTCTGATAGATGATGGTCGGTCTCCTGTTCTTCTGATTGATGTGGCCTGCACCTGAGCAAGGGGAGTTGGACTTTAATCTTTTATTGAATGTTGAGTCATCAAAAATGTTTTCCCATTCTGTAGGCTTCACCTTTGCCCAATTGAAGGTCTTCTTTGCCTAACAGAAGCTTTTCAGTGTCATGAGGTCCCATTTAAGAGTTTTGATCTTAGTGCCTGCAAATAACCATATCCTGTACCAATGAACTCAGTGCTATTCTTCAGGTTCTCTTCTGTTAGGTTCAGTATATCTGGTTTTATGTTGAGGTCTTTTATCCAATTGTGCTTAAGATTTGTGTATGGTGGGGAAAAGTATGGATCAATTTGCATTCTTGTACATACAGGAATCCTGTTTGACCAGCACCATTGTTGAAGACGGTTTGTTTTTGCCAGTGTGTATATTTCTGTCTTTTTTAAATCAAAAATCAAGTATATATGTGTGTATTTATGTCTGTGTCCTAGTTTCATTGCATCGATCAGTGTGTCTCCTTTTATGCCAATGACATGGATTTATTAGCTCGGTAGTAGCTCTTGAAATCATGTATGATGTGCTTTTCATCATTTCTTTTATTGTTCAGGATTTGTTATGTATTCTGTGTTACTTTTTCCTGTGAGTGTTTCCTTATACGTTGAGAATTGTCCTTTCAAGGTCTGTAACAAATTGTGTTGAAATTTTGATGGGGATTGTAATTAATTTCTAGATTACTTTTTGTAGGATGCCATGTTAATTCTTCCAGTCCATGAGCATTAGAGATTTTTCCCTATCTTCAGGTATCTTCTTAATAGATTTGAAGTTTGTATCATACAAGTCTTTCACTTGCTTGGATAGTGTTGCCTGTTATTTGAGGCAGTTGTGAAAATATGTTGTTTTCCTAATTTCAGTGTTAGTCTGTCTGTCATTGGTATATAGTAGGGCTATGAGTTTTTCAGTTAATCATTTATCAAGTTACTTTCGTCAAAGTGTTTATCATCTGTTTGATTTCCCAGTAAGAATTTGAGGGCCACTTAAAGATGCTATCGTATCATCTGCAAATGACCATACATTGACTCTTTCCTTACCAGTTTGTATCCACTTGATCTCCTTCAGTGGTGTTATTGTTCTAGCTAAAGCTTCACATTTTATATGGAATAGATATGGAGAAAGTGGGGAACTTTGTCTTGTTCAAAATTGCTTTGAGTTTCTCTCCAAAATTTCTCAACTGTTTGAGTTTTTCTCATAACTTGCTTTAGTTATGTTGAAGTATATTCCTTTATCTCTAGTATCTCCAAGACTTTTATCATGAAATTTGTGGATTATGACAAATGTTTTGTTCTATGTAAAGAAATGAACTTGTGGTTAAATTTTCTTTCAGTTTGTTTATATAATGGATTACATTTTCTAGTTTTCCTATACTAAACCATTTCTGCATCTCTAGGATAAAGCCAACTCAATGGTGGTGGATGATCATTTAGATGTGTTCTTAAATTCAGTCTGCAAGTATTTTATTGAGTAATTTTCTATGTATATTCATTAAAAAATTAGTCTGTAGTTGTTATGTTGTGTCTTTCTGTAGTTTGGATATCTGCCTAACCGTGGCCTCAGAAAATGAACCAGACAATACATCTTGCTTTTGTTTTCTACAGTAATTTGAGGTGCATTGGCATTAACAATTCTGAAAAACTTCTGGTAGAATTCTGTGCTAAAACAGTCTAGCCCTGGGCTCTATTTTGTTTGGGAACCTTTTAAAGCCTGAGTCCTATTCCATTGGGGATTATAGGTTTATGTGGTTTATTTATCTCATCTATAAAATTGATCCATTTCATTTAAAGTTTCCAATTTGGTAAAGTTTTTAAGTATGCTCTTATAATTCTCTGAATTTCCTCACTGTCATTTTTTTTTCTTTTAAAAATTTATTAACTTATTTTATTTACATTCCAAATGTTGCCACCAAAGTTCTTCACTCCACTCATACTCCCTGTTCCCTCTGACAGGCTCTTTCCCTCACTCCCCTCACCCAATCACCTACCTCTAACTCACTTCACAGGAATCCCCTTTCCCTAAAGCATCAGGTATCTATAAGATAAGGCACAACCTCTCCCAGTCAGGCCATACAAGGCAGTCTACTGCTACATATGTGCCTTGGGCATGGACCTGCCCAATGCTCTTTGGTTTGTGGCTTTTTCTCACCCCAGAAAACCAGCAGAATCAATGGAAATTGCATCTGCATATGGGGTTGGAGGAATTTCTAGAAAGTCCCAGAGTCCTGGATGTAGGAAACTCCCAGGACACAATGGGGATGATCTTTGCCAAAGTGTCCAACTGTGTGGAAATGTAACCTGAAGAGACCACCTTCAGTAGTTAGTCATGGCCCTCAGTTGAGGGATGGGGACACAAACTCACCTTCAAAAATTTCATCCCAGAATTGTTCTGTATGAAAGAAATGCAGAGATAAAAATAGAGCAGAGACTAAAGGAAAAGCTGACCAGTCACTGGCCTCACTTGGGATCCATCCCATGAAAGGCACCAAACTCTGACACTATTTCTGATGCTATGTTGTCTTGCAGACAGTAACATGACTATCCTCTGAGTGGCTCTACCAGCAGCTGAGACAGAGGCAGATACTCACAGTCAACAGCTAGAATGAGATCAGAGACCCCTTTGGAAGAGTTAGGAGAATGATTGAAGGAGCTGAAGGGATGGTAACCTCAAAGGAAAAAACAACTGTTTATCTTGTTTATCTTGTTTTTCTCAACAAATCACCTATTTGATTCATTGATTTTTGGTTTGTTCTTTCCAATCTGTTTCAGATTTCATCCCTAAAAGTGATTATTTCTTACAGACTATCTCTCTTGCATTCGACTTCTTTTTCTTCTAGAGAGTTCTTTTGTGCTGTAAATTTCTAGTATCAAATATTTTCTATTTATTTATGAAGGCACTTAGTGCTCTTTGTAATCTTTTCATAGTGTCTCACAAGTTTGGAAATGCTATTTATTCATTTTCCTTGAATTCTAGAAAACTTTAATTTCTTTCTTCTTGTCTTGAACCCACTTTTCATTCAGATGAAAACTGTTCAATTTCCATACATTTTAAGCTCTCTGTTGTTACTGTTGTTTATCTAGCTTTAATCTGTGGTGGTCTGGTAGAGTACAGAGGATTATTTCAACATTCTTGTATCTGTTGGGACATGCTTGCTCTCTCTAAGTACATGGTCAGGTGTTGGTATTCTAACTTATGTGGAAGGATGGAAGAAAGAATGACACTACAGGATGAGGCTATGCTTTTTCAGGCAGCAGGGGGATTAGCCTGTTAAAATCTGAAGCACTGTTCCTTATTACACAAAAAGGCATTGATAGCAAGTAAGTTTCCACATACCAACCATCTTATCTGATCTAGAGATTTTCTTGAAGAAATTCATTACCTACACAATTCTAAGGCACATGAGATTTCCTGGTTTGCCAGGTATGCCTCTGAACTAAGTTATACAAAGGCTCTGAAGTTCCTTCAAAGGGGGCCAACCCATATCATCTATATATTGATTAATAATGGATTGAGAAAATTTGTTTACAAACTACTTCCAGAGGTTGATACACAAAATACTGACGTAAAAATTTGGACTATGTAGTATTCCTTGACAAAGATCTTTCCATTGGCATTGTTTTATAGATTGGGCATAACTATAAGTAGGTTCTGTAAAAGCCAATTTCTCTGTATCATGTTAGTAAAGAAACAATCACAAATCAACAACCATAATAGGCCAATCTTTAGATAATAAAGAGGGTAGAGGGATCACATACTAGAAAGACCCAATTCATTGAATTACTTTGTTTACAGCTCTCAAATCAATGAACATTCTCCATTTTCCAGATTTCTTTTTTAATACAATTTCAAGAGAATTGAAAGGACTAGTAATTTCCTTAAAATATTTAGTTTCTAATTGTTCTTTTATTAGTTGTTCAAACATATATGCTGTCTTATTAGTTAAGAACCATTGGTCTACCCAAACAGGGTTACAAGTTAAACATTTTAAAAGTAGGGAAGTTGGTATATGAATGATGGCCCCTACTCTACATTTTGATAGCTAATTACTAATTTTTTTCTGCTGCTGAACAAGCTGTATAGCCTGTGAATTTCATTGATAAATTTTCCAAGACATTTTTTTAGGAATGTATCCCATTTTTAACATCATTTTAAAAAAGCTGTTTCTGAAATTGAAGGTGTTGTGATTTAAGTATCAGATGTCACATGCCAAAGATCTGATGTGGGAGGTTTACTGGGGGAATGGGATATGCAGAGGCTGCCTCTGAGTATGGGTAGAAGAAAAAGAGAACAAGGAAAGGAGTCACTGACTTTTTCCATGTGGTATAATAAATGAGGTTGTCAGAATCCATGACTCATGGTTACAGTGGAAATGTATCACATCTTGGCAACTAGTAACAATATATGCTGCTGTCACTAAGACTCTGAGGGCAGGCTAGTAAAAATGCCTGCTAAAATTCCTCATTTTGTTTATTATTTTCTAGAGCAGGAAGAGGCAAAGGCCACCTTTTCAGCTGTGGGAAGATCTAATCCCCTTTGTTTTTTTGGAGTACCACCATAGACAGGGATTCAATTTATCCTTGAAGAATTTGTATGGTTTAGAACACCTCTTGCAATTCTTAGAGGTACTGGGAAGAAAATGAAGATACAAGGTCTAGGAATTGGTCAGTCCTGCTGTCCACATGACAATACGTGCAGTTATTTTTTATGACAGATAGGAGGGGCAAGATTTAAACTGGTCTTCCATTATGTCAGGTATCTATTGAGTCCAGGACCAGAAATAGTAGGGGTTCGTCTCCATGTATCATTCAGAACTTAGGAAAGAGAAATATTAGCAAGCAGCCAACCAGTAAGTAGGCAACAGTAGACTTGAGTACCACAAGAATCAAGGTGTTATGGAGTGTAGGACACTAAGGATGAGGTGAGGTATCAAGAGTTAAAATTTGCTGCAGTCTAGGGGAT
Source organism: Mastomys natalensis (assembly GCA_021653895.1). NCBI lineage: Eukaryota > Metazoa > Chordata > Mammalia > Rodentia > Muridae > Mastomys > Mastomys natalensis. The sequence continues at coordinate 79,812 of JAJTUV010001467.1, read as the reverse complement.
GTAATGCCCCTATGAAATGTATCCAGAATGCCTTTGAGCAGTTTGCCATGGCAAGGAGAGTAATATGAGAAAGTTAGGGAGACATGGCAACCCCAGGATCAGTTAAGTTGATGAATGACAAGGAAAGGTTATTTGGCAGGGTTACAGGAGAAGCTTTAAGTGCCATTTGTGAGCTAGTTTCAGGAGGAACAAACTGCCAGCAATGTCCAACGTGGCAAGGTTGTGTGACATTAATGAGCCAGTCAAAAGCAGGAGACAAGCTAATATGTTTATATTATTTAGGAAAGAGGGTGTTAAAGAGGCAATAACTTTGGTAGAATGTATAATTATGTCTTCTACTTGCCTTCTTTCCAGGGATTAGGTAATTAGAATATTCTCTGGATATTGATCATGCTTACTGGTTACCAGGTGTTGAAGTAACAGTAGAGTTTATTAGCAATACCTTTTCCCTCTTAGGCTCTATGGGTCCTGGATATAGAGAAAGAGGAACCCTTCTTTTCAATAGCAGAGGGAATCAGAGTAAGGATGCACATGTGGCAAATGGTATTGACATGGCTACTGTGGGAAAACTCCATATCCCTCTGCCTATTTTTTATAATAACTATTTGTCTGTACATAGAGGACAAAGAAAGAAAAGTCATCAAATGAAGGAAGGGGTATGGATATAGGAATTTTTGAATTTCTATTTGCTCTATGAAAGAATTTCCCAGCCCTATTTCAAAAGACTGTTTGTTATAAGTGAGGGTTTCTCAAACTTCAATTCTCAATATGTAATAGTTACCCTAGACAGATGCAAACAAAAGACAATGTTGGAAAAATCTATGGCCACTCCAGTAGAGTCAAATATAGCTGCTAGAATGAAGACTTTTTCTTCTGGAACTAAAATAAGGTGTATAATCTTGGTGTATCTAAAACATAAGGGAACAAGAAAATTATCTTGAGATGGAAAGAGATCACATGAGGAGAGCACATGACATGATAAGAGCCAGTCACAGTTTTATCCAATTAGGGTGAAGTTCTTGTGACAGTTTGACAAGGATAATTTTCAAGAAGTGGTTAGTTTGTTCTATCTCTACTGAGGACTGGGTACGGTAAGGGATGTGGAAATGTTAAGGGATATTGAGGGCTTTTGATAAGTTTTGGGAAATATGAGAAGTGAATTCAGGGCCCTCCCAATACCTACTACAACAGGAACATTCAGGGACCAAAGACATCTAGATGACTAAAGGCCCTTGAAAGAATACATTCAATAAAAGCCAGAGCAATATGATATCTTCAGAGGCCAGCTACCTTACTTTGGCAAGTCCTGAATATCTTAACACAACCAAACCACAGGAAAATGACCTTAAATAAAATTTTAATTAAAATGTGTAACATAGACATGAAGATAATCTTTGTTACAATAGGCAGTCAGACACACACACACACACACACACACACACACACACACATACTAACACTACTAACATCGAAATAACAGAAAATAACAATGGCCATTAATATTTTTCAATGTTACTGGACTCAATCTTCAATAAAAAGACACCTTTTAACAGAATGGATACACAAACAGGATCCAGGATTCTGCTGCATACAAGAAACACATCTCAGTAACAAACATAGACATTGCCTCAGAGAAAAGAGCTGGAAAAAAGTTTTCCAAGCAAATTAACCAAGGAAGAAAACTAGAGTAGCTGTTCTAATATCTAATAAAATAGACTTTCCACAAAAATTAGTCAAAAGAGACAGGGATGGACCCTTCATACTTATCAAAGGAAAAGTCTACCAAGATGGCATCTCAATTCTAAAAAGCTATGCTGCAAACACAAAGACAGCCACGTTTTGTATATATATATATACAAATATACATATATATAAATATATAATATATAAATATATATTATATATATATATATAATATATATATATATATATTTTTTTTTTTCCTCATGGATGCTTCTTTAAAATTGACTATGTAGCTGATCACAAAGCAAGCCTCAAGAGATACAAGAACATTGAAATAATGCCTTGTATCTTATCAGACTACCATGAACTAAAGCTGGACTTCAACAAAAACAGAAACACCAGAAAGCCTACACACTCATGGAAATTAAACAACTTTCTCCTCAATAAGCAGAGGAAGAAAGAAATTAAAGACTTTATGGAATTCAATGAAAATGAAGGCATAACATATCCAAATTTATACTACACAATGAAAGTGCTAAGAAGAAACTTCACAGCACACTAAGTGCCTCCATAAAGAGATTAGAAAGTTTTCATACCAGAAATTTAAATGTACACCTGAAAACTCTAGAAAAAAAAAGCAATTACACCAAAGAGGACTAGAATGCAGGAAATAATCAAACTCCGGCCTGAAATCAGTTAGAAACAAAACAATACAAAGAATCAATGAAACCAAGAACCAGTCTTTGAGAAAATCAACAAGATACACAAACCCTTAACCAAAAGACAGAGGGACACTATCCAAATAAAATCAGAAATGAAAAGGGAGGCATAACAGACACTGAGGAAATTCAAAGAATCATGTGCACAAAAGCATAGTGGTTCCATGCCAGTGCCCATATCTAGAGTTAAAGCAGCACACTATTAATGATATAATTAAAGACCTCCCTAATCTATTGCTTTCTATCATTCCCTTCTACCCAAACCTGCCCTTGTGAAGATAATGTGATTCAGGTAGTTGAATCTTTTAATGCTGGCCTTGTTAATATTCTCTCCAAAGGTTATTTTAGACACTAAATAGCCCTTGTTTGACTGAACAGTATTGGGCCTTTACAGGTGTTGTCAATGTAATATTTTGAAAATAGCTAATCTATGAAAATCTATCAAAGTTTTAATACAATTAAACAGTAAAATTCTGATGTCATTTTTCCCAGAAAAAAAGCAATCTTGGCATTAACAGAAAGTACAAAATATCCTAGATAGAAAAACCACATCCCATATGAGGTCTTTTGTCACTGCCATGATAGGTAATACAATCTACTAATGGTATAAACGAGATTTTAGATAAATGAATCTGAGTTGACTTCCAGTTGTAAATACATTAGCTGTATCTCTTGTGTTTTTAGATAGATTAAAAAAATGCACTTTGGCTAACTTATTACATCTTCATCAAATGATGTGAATATTGGATATCCTTATATAAAGAAAGAAACGTGATTCTACATGGCATGGCATAGTATTCCCTTAGCTCTATCCCTCTGGAGGTAAGAGTACAGGCAGAGTTAGGTGCAGAAGGGGGCAGATTCCTGTGAGTTCTACACTATCCTGGTTTATATAGTTAGTTTCAGGACATTAAGTGCTATGGAGAGAGACTAAATGGAAATAAAAATGAAATGTAAACACATAATTAGCTTGCCAAAATTTCACCCTGGAAAAAGGCAATGCCATCAGAGCCCTAAGTGTAACAAGATTGAAACTGTCAGAGCACAGAGTAGCATATAGTTTTCAAAGTACAGGAATAGGCACTGATGTAGAAGACCTCCAGCCATGGGAGAAATTCTGAAGGTTCACAAATGGTTTCTCAGCGAAGTAAAGGGATCCTTCCCGACTAAGAAAGGAGTTGAGATGGCCTCAGGAACAAGAGCAAATATTTGCTATAGATATCTTAGACATAAGATTAGTATCTAAATTATTTACAATTAGGATAAAATACCTACATCATAAGAAGAAAGGTAATCCAGTTTTTTGAATCAAAAATTCTTCAGACTCAGGAAGAATAAGAATTGTACAGTGAAACTTCAGGAAATGTAAACCAAGGTCAATTAGAAAAGGAATAACAAACACCTCTGCAGGAGTACATAGGAAATTACACACTGCTGGTGGTGATATGAAGTATTCAAGCCTGTTTGGTTGTCAATTTGGAAGTTCCTCCAAAAGCCCAAACCTAACCAACCAAATGGTGCAAGTATACCATTCCAAAGAACTCAACATATTGGAGAGATCCTTGTGCATCAGTGATGATTGAAGCCATTTCTGTAATACATTAGGGAACCAAGCTTGGAGTCCCAAACCATCACCATGGGTGAGGAAAACATGATGGACATAGATAAAGATGTAATTTCAGCCACAAAGAAAATAAAGTCATTTTATGTACAAGAATCTGCATCAGCCTGGGGCAGGTGAGATGTCTCAGCATATAAGAACACATATTGTTCTTGCCAAGTCCCCAGTCTCAGTTACTAGCACTCTCATGGTGCCTTTCAATCTTCCTCAATTCCAGAACCACAGTTCTGATTTCCCTTCTTCCCAGTGTTGTTACTACACACACATTTTGCCAAAGAATATATACAGAGGAAACAGGTACATTAAAATAAAATATTAAATTGGTGTTTTCAGAATCCAATTCAACCCATTTCTGAATCCTAGTCATCCTGATGTTTCTCTTTTTTATGAGTGCTAGGTTGAATATACATGAAAGCCTATATTTCATCTTATGAAACAGCAGGAAGAGTTCTGTTTCATTATATGATTAAGGTCTGGGGTGAGAGGTTAGAAATGGGAGAAACTGTGGTAACAGCTTGAGTGTCTTCAGGTTACAGTATAAATTTTATTAAACTATACCTTGTTCTAGTATGTCTAGTTACAATGAAAATAAAACTCAAGTGAGAATATTTTTATCACCCCTATAGCTGTGAGTTGAAATATAAATTTCGTTTATTCTCCCAGTGTGTAAATTAATGCTTGGCAACCTAAAATTTTAATGTCAAAGTAATGAGAATAACAACAAATCCTCTCTATATACCATGGATTAAAGAATTGACTTAAATTTCCCCAGCCAATTTTACTGTTCAAATATTTACATAACTACAGATGTACCTATGTCACTACACATTCACATAATACTTGAAATTCCATGTATACATATGTATCATTGTCTATATTTATCCTTGTGCACACTAAAAAACAATTTGTTACAAAGATCAGGGCAGCTCTTACATTGTATAACCATAATATTGAGAAATTTCCATATCCTTCTCTCTCTGAAGGAAAATCTGAAGTTTCCCATGAGAGGTGTACTTGGCAGCATTCTCGTGTTCCTGTTGAGCCCGCCTCTTCATGGCCTCCCTCTCTGGCCTCTGCTCTTTTGAGATGTGCTGTGGATGACTGGTCCCAGAATGTTGACTTTCCTCATGGAATTGGTTGGCAGTTGAAGTCTTGCAGCAGATATTGAGTTTGAGGTTTGGGAGGTGATGGCACCTTGTTCTTGGCAGCAGAAAGAAGCTCCCTCTGGAGGGAAGTGTGAGATGATGCTCTACAGGGTGTAGGCCTCAAGGTTCCTGACTGAGGCACCATGTTAATCTGGATGATGTTGGTTACATTAGGTTGTGTGACACTAGAAGAAACTTGCAGAGCTGCCTTGGCAGAAACCATCAAAGATTTGCTGACAAGAGGTGGTTGGGTGGCCTGAGTGTGGTAAGCTGAGCTGAGTGAAAATGACACCTCTCAAGTAAACTGCAGTGGGACTGTGTGAAGTCAGGGTGAGGGGATTTCTAGAAACAGGTCTGGCTTGAGACTGATCCAGGGTTGTGAAAGGCAGAGGTACTAACCTGACCTTCCCAGCTGGGGGCAGCTCATACTGGGACTGAGATTGACACTCCTTGAAAGCACTGCTCTCTGCTCGCTGAGCCTTGCTGGAGTTTTGTCAGGGTCCGGAACTCATGTGGCATATCCTATAGTACTGTTGTGGCTGGGCCTGGCCAGAATATTTGTTGCTGCTAAAAATTCCCAGAGCCCAGGAAGATGCAATGAGAGGTTTCTTCTCACTCTTCTTCCCCAGTGGGTGGAAGACCTGCATGGACTCCAGCATGTGCATGCGAAGCTGGGTTCAGGGATTTTTAAAGCTGATGTGGCTGAGCTCAGGTGGGTCCCTCTTTATCTTGGACTTAGAGATTGTAGGCTTCTCTTGAGCTCTGACTCTGTTCCTTGACTGCTTAAGCTCCTCTGTTTTCTTGGAATTATTTTCCTGGTTCATTTGGTCTTGTCTTGCCCTTGTCCCCTAGCTCTGCTGGGCCTAATTGGTGACACTTTGGGAGCTTTGTCCTCCAAGTCCTTTGCCATGTTGTCAATAGCCCTGTCACTCTCCCCAACACTGGCCATAGTCCCCTCTCCCTCTACTAAATCACTATTTTGGATTTTTGCCTGAGGAGCTCCATCAATCAGCTCAGAGGCTTCATGGTCTTCCTTCCTTACCTGGTCAGAGGGCTCACTGATGACTTTGGAATTTTCTTGAGCCTGGTCCATCCAGATGACTGTGGAGTCTGTGGATTCAGTTGCTGCAGTATCTTGGAATTGATCTAGGCCAGTGAGAAAGTTGATGAGTTGGGGGAGGTTAATACCTGCCAATAGTATAGTGATATCTCGAAATTTGCTAGTGGACACCAACAAACTGTCTAGTTTTCCTTTCTCTTCCAGACCTAGGCTGATGCCTCCTAAGCTGGCATTGTCAGAAGCAGACTTCTGTCTTCGGCTCCCAGTGTCAGTCCAGTGTAGAGGCTGCTACAAATCAGGCTGTGCTAAAGGGAAGAGTGATAGCTTTTGGTTTTCTTTAGTGCCCTTATAGTCATCCTGAGGCATCAAATGTTCAACTTCCATCACATGTTTTTAATCTGTTTGTTCCCAGCTTGGAGCTGGAGACAAGGCCAGGAATTCTGAAGGACTATGGATAGGTGTTGTTAATGGCCTGTCCCCATCAACTGATGGTGTGTTCCTCTGGGAATCCTGGGTCCAATTGATGTAGAATTCTGAACTCTGCAGCAGACCAAGTGGTTGACATGAAGGGGACAATCCTGGGACAGCTCCAGCTCTACCACTGCAAAAGAGTCAAGGAAGAAGTCAGTACATGGTAAGTGAGATTTTCTCCTCCTTTTGTGGCACCACAGGAAACTGTCCTGTTTTGCAGCTGTGGGGAAGGCATTCTCTGAGCTGTCTGCTATGTTTTCAGAAAGGTAGTGACTGCTCTGTTGTTTCAGGGATCCATGCCATATCAGACTTTCCGAGATGAGTTTTTGTTTCTGTGTGTGTGTGTGTGGTGTGTACATACATAGCTAACACGGGAAGGTTACAGAATTACCTGGGTGTGCGGCTTTCACTTGCCTTCCCCTTTGTATAAAAAGATACATTGCCTCTCATTTCCTCAGAGCTTTACTATTAGGTGGCTTATCTAGCCAATAATTTCTGAGAACTTACTTGTCTCTAAGAACTTATGCCAACAGCATTACACAGACAGCATCAAAAGTCTGGATTTTTATGTGGGTTTAGGTATCCAAATCCAGGTAAGAAATTCAACAACAGAGACTTTCCTCCAGCCCCATGTTTCTTAAACTTTTTACAAGTGACATGAAAATTGGTTTAAGAAACTGAAAATTTTAGGCTTGGGTGTGACTCAGTTTTAGAGAACCTTTGGCTACCTTAGCAATGTGCAGCTAACTCCCTATATAATTTTAAGTGTAAGAGAATGCCAGGACAAATAGTTGGAATCTGGGAGGAATATTTCCTCCAGAGCAGAATCTCAGCTGCATGGCTTTGAAGAAAGATTTTGATTCATGGACTATCTAGTGACACACATGCACATACACACACACCACACACACACACACACACACACACACACAGTTTTTTGGTGTCCACTAGAACTCTGAGCAGCATACCAAGAAAGAGTTGATTACAGTGTTGTTGGGGCATGAGACTGATCACATTGGGCACTGATGTGTGAGTTTGATGTGCTCTCTGGGCATCACTTAATTCAGTATGGTTACTACTCATTATGCCTTGCATTCTCTTCTATGATAGTGTCTCAAGGTTGAGATGGAAAGGCATAACTGTACTTAACCTGGAAGGACCAACATTCTCCCTCTGTGTGGGATGTCCATTACTGAAAGGTAGAGCTGAGTTTCCTTGGAATACTGATCCCATTGCTTCCCCTCCTGGTTCAATACTTACTCAGAAGATTGCTGTCTAGCATAGCTTGATAGATGTACAATAGACGATGGCAGAGGTAGAGAGAGAGATGTTTGGACATTTTCTTTGCTGAATCTCCTTTAGTGTCATCACCATCTCTGGTGGTGGGGCAGAGGCCTGACTCTCAGGGTAAGACACAGAGCCATAGTTCTGAAGGCAGTGCCTGAGTTCTCCAGCTCTCAGAGAGCCCAAGCTGTTGTGGTTATACTTATAGACCTGGATACCCTCTTGGTATAAATGTGCCAGACTGTATCCTTGATTTGTCCAGCTAAATAACTGACAAACAATGTTAGCTGGTAGCTGAGGCTACCAGAAGGAAAATTCCAATAAAATGAGGTTAACTATACACAAGGAAACACAAGAAATAAATAATTTCATACCATTAATATCAATAGAAGACAAACACACACACATGTGTGCACACTCACACACACACACACACACACACACACACACACACACTCAACCAAGACTGACATTAAAATAACAACCAAGACTAATATCAAAATAACAGGAATTGAGAGTCATTGGTCATTAATATCTCTCACCATCAATGGACTCAATTCCCCAACACACAGGCTAATATAATTGTTGCATAAAAATAATCCGTCAGTACAATAGATGCAAATAGTCAAGGAACAATCAAGAAAGTAAACACAAATAGTCAAAGAACAAGCAAGGCAATAAACAACTGACCTTAATACTTTCATGTAATTAAAACACTGAAAACAGAAGGCTATAAGCTATTGTAAACAGGCAGCTTCTGTGGAAATTTACCAGACCTAGTAGTCATAGGTCTTATAAATATGCAGCCTCGGTGGACAGTACCAACTTTGATAAGGACAAGTGAATCATAGGCAGAGCCATAGTGATCTGTCCCCTGAACCTACACCCAGCTGATACCTTGTTCTGAAAGGTATTTGTACTCCCCTGAACACCTATGCTCCGGTGCCACTCCCTTCCCACATCCTGCCTTTTTGTGTTTATAACCTCTGTGTAAATAAGCAAATCACGATGTGATTTAAATAACTAACTAAATTAAAAAAAATCAGAAAAAAAAGGACTTGATGGACAATGATGAAGGCTAACATAGTTTTGCTTATAGAGCTAGCTGTGTAATGCTTGCTAGTCTTGTATATTTGCAGATTTGTGCTTTGTTGAGAGAAGCAAACTTCTTCTGGTGTTCTTGCTGGTCCCTCCTGCTGATTTGTGCTTAGGCTGAGGCATGGCTGTCTTTGTTATGTAGTTGGTACCATTGCTGATTTGCCATCCTCAAAGTACTGAATTTGACTGCTGTTATATCAGTTAAGTGTTTACAAATGGATCAAGCTGTGGTGCTGTCCTGTGAACTTAACAGCTGATTTCCAGACAACAGAGATGGGAGTTGCTCCAGAGAACCCTTTCTAGACAAACCTTTAGACAAACTAAAAATCAGACACTACCCTAATTAACAAAATCACAAATGAAAGGGGAGACATAACAACAGACACTGAGGAAACTCCAAAATCACTAAGTCTCACTTCAAGAGACTATATTCCACAAAATTGGAATATCTAAATAAAATGGATGATTTTCTAGACAGATACTAACTACCAAAGCTAAATTAAGTTCAGATAAACATTCTGAATAGTCTTATAATGCCTAAGGAAGTAGAAGCAGTCATTAAAAGTCTACCAACCCAAAAAATTCTTGGGCCAGATGGTTTTAGTGCAGAATTCTACCAGACTTTTGAATAAGAGCTAAGCCTAATACTCCCCAAACTATTCCACCAAATAGAAATAGAAGGAACACTGCCAAATTCATTCTATGATGCCACAATCACCTTGCTCAAAGATACAGTAAAGAGAATTTCAGGCCAATTTCCCTTATAAACATTGATGCAAAAGTACTCAATAAAACATTTGAAAACCGAATCCAACAAAACACCTTCCACTATGATCACATAGGTTTTATTCCAGGAATGCAGGGATTATTCAATCAACAAAAATCCATCAATATATTCCACAATATAAACAAAATGAAAGAAAAAAAAAACACATGATCATCTTGCTCAATGCCAAAAATGTGCTTAACAAGCTCCAAAACCCTTTGTTGTAAATGTTTTGGAGATATTAAGGATAAAGTGGACATGCTGCAACATAGTCAATCCAGTTTACAGTAAGTTGACAGCCAACATCAAACTAAATGGAGAGAAACACAACATAATTCCACTAAAATCAAATAAAGCTGTGCACTTTCTCCATACTTATTCAATATCATAATTGAAGTGGTAGCTGGTGCAATAAGATACTGAAAGAGATCAAGGGATGCAAACTGGAAAGAAAGAATTCAAAGTCTTGTTATTTGCATATGATATAATAGTACAGACCTTGAAAGGACAATATTCAAAATCATATAGAAAAATGAAAACTCAGACGGGCTAAAACAATCGTGGGCAATAAAAGAACATCCAAAGGTATCACCATCCCTGATTTGAAGCTATGTTACAGAGCTACAGTAATAAAAACTGCATGGTACTAATATAGAAACAGACAGGTCAATTAATGGATTCAAAGAGAAGACCCTGAAATGAATGCACACACCTAAAGACAATTAATTTTTGACAAAGAAAATGGGCAAAAAGCATCTTTAACAAATTGATCCATTTAATTGGATGTCTGCATATAGAAGAATGCAAATAGACCCATATCTATCATTCTGTTCCAAACTCAAGTCCAGGTGGATCAAAATCTCCCACATAAAATGGGATAGATATAACCTGATAGAAGAGAAATTGGAAAGTAACCTTGAAAGCATTGGTACGGAGACAACTTCCTCAAAAGAACACCAAAAGCTCAGGCACTAACATCAACAATTACTAAATTGGAGCCTCTTGAAACTGAACAGCTATATAAGACAAAAGACACTATCAATAGGACAAAAAGACAGCCTTCAGAATGGAAAAAGTCCTTTATAAAGATATATAAAGAATTCAAGAAATTAGACTCCAACAAGCCAGATAAACCAATAAAGGTTGGATACAGATCTAAACAGAGAACTCTTGATGTGAGAGTCTCAAATGTCTGAGAAACACTAAAAAGAAATGTTCATCATCCTTAGCCATCAAGGAAATGCAAGTGAAAACTATTTTGGATTCAATCTTCCACCTATCAAAATGGTTAAGATCAATAACACAAGTGAAAGCTCATGCAGGAAAAGGTGTAGAGCAAAGGGAACACTCATCGATTGCTGCTGGGAATGCAAATTTATACAGTCAGTAGGAAATCAATATGGAGGTTCCTCAGAAAACTCGAAATTAATCTAACTCAAGGCCCTGCTATACCACTTTTGGGTATAAGCTCAAAGGATTCCCTATCCTACTACAAAGACACTTCATCAGCATTGATCTCCCTGGGAGAGGAGACTGTGGGCACATGGGGATGGGAACGGGAGTGTTCAAACAGGGGAATCAGTGGAGAGAGTAAGAGGAAGGCAACTGAAATCTGGAGGCATATAGAGAGTTATGTAGAAACCTACTGCAGTAGAAATTCCCTGGAAACTATGATAGTGACCCTAGAAAAATCTCTTAATAATGGGAGATATGGATTTGAAACTGTCCATTTTCTGAAATGAGGCAAGGCTACCATCAGTGATACTAGGACATCAACACAACCATAAAACTTACATCCGATAGTTTTTCTTGCCTATACTGGGGTAATAGAGGCACCAAACTTTTGGGTGTGGCCAAACAATGACTGGTCTAACTTGTGGTCCAAGTCAAGAGAGGGAGTCCACACCTAACATTGTGTGGATCCCAAAGAACCAGAGGCTCAGCCAAGAGACCCAGGGTAGAAGTAAATATGACTGGGAAAAACTTACTGAAATGATTTGTAATGATACTCTGCCTAGCCCAGTTGTCATCAAAGAGGTATAGTTCAGCCACTGATATAACCCTGATGAAAATGGGAAGAATTCTAGTAGCAAAAAGGGTAGAGGACACCTTGAGAACACAACCCACAGAATCAACTAACCAGGGCTCATAGGTGCTCATATACACTGAAGTGACAATCATGGATCCTGTGTAGGTACACTACATTTATGTTATGATTACCTGTGGATGGCTGTGTGGATGGTCTAGAAACAGAGGTTAGTCATTTAAGAGGCCCAGGATAAACCAAATATGACTGGAGTTCTTGTGTGTTCTTATGAGACCCAGCCCCACCAGCAGGAGTAGGGGGTAACTCTAACTCTTTTGCATGTGCTTGGGATCCTTTTCCTATTACTTTCCTTTTACCTTGTCCAGGATTGGCATGACTGTCAATAGTTTTATTGTAAATGGTATACCATTGTTCAATTGATATCCCTGTGAGACCTGATCTGTTGTTGTTGTTGTTGTTGTTGTTGTTGTTGTTGTTCTTCTTCTTCTTCTTCTTCTTCTTCTTCTTCTTCTTCTTCTTCTTCTTCTTCTTCTTCTTCTTGAAGAGAAATGGAAGATGAGTAGGTCTAGGAGAGGGGAAAAGTCTAGGTTGTATCTTGGAGAATTGTAGGTAAGTGAACTTGTAGTCCAGATGTAATATGTAAAAAATAAAACCATTTAAAAAGAAAAAGAGAAATGGAATGGTTGTGGAGATAAATGAGATACCATATCCAGAGGCAAGGACCTCTGGAGTTCCAGACCAGAGTTCATGACCAAGGGCTGTGCCATGTACTGAGAGGTAGGAAAGAAAATGGGAGAGCCATATCAAGAAGCAGGCAGATGAAAAGTTCCAAGTAACCAAAATGACTGGGTTATCTTTGGAAGGGCATCTGAGAGAAGAATAACCCAATTCTTGCACATAAAAGGTTAGAGTAGGTGGTGGGGTATGTCAGCAATACCCTTTAACAGGTAGGGACTGAGGGATGCTGAAAGAATCTGGTGTCCATGTCCACTTTGATATGTTGAATAGGCACTTCAGTTAACCATTTTTCCAGGGTTTGAGAATAACACTAATTACTAAATACACAGAACACATGCCACACCTGTGGTGCTGAAGGCAGGTCCATTCGTCGAGCAGCAGTTTTGTCAGCAGAAAATCAAATGCTGTGATGTAATTCAAGTTCTGAAAGAGAGATGCACTGTCAAAATCTTGCATGGTCAAACTGCCTGAAATTCTTGACCACCAATAAAGCTCTACAGAAGATAGCAAAAGAGTCAAAAGCCATGATATACCTCAAGTTTGAAGATTTGAAATTTTGAAACTGGCTCTAAGAATAAAAAAAGAAATTGTGAAACTACCTTCACCATGACAATCAATTATGTATTTGAGGACTTTGAATATCTGGAGTCCTGGGATTACTGGAGTGCACAACCCTGCCTGTTTTCCATGGGGTAATAGAGTAGGATTTGAGTCTTTGTGTGTGCTAGGAAAACACTCTACCAAATGGGTGAGAATGAAAAACTCTCACAGTGTTTGTCAACAGGCCTCAGGTTTGTTTTGTATGCCATGAGGTGCTTAAAAGGAGATCAAGGAGATCAAGGGCAAGGAATGGAACTCAACAACACAGGACTTGCCTAGTACATGAAAATGCCTACAAGTCAACATTTTTATTAGCCTGGAAAAAAAGAGAAGAAAATTAGAACAGGATCCATACTGGTTAGCTATAGACCTAGCAGTGGACAGTCACCCCATAGCTGTTATGACATCTGATCCATAGTGTCTTTCCCAACTAATTCACCATCTGTGTCCTCACCTTGAGCAGACCAGGGAGATGTCAGATGGTTCCCAACTTGGCCTCAGTTTCCTCTGAAACCAGAAGGAACCATGGACACAGGGACCATGGGAGGCCTTCCTAGAATTTGGTAAATAAGATTTGCCCTACCTCCTCTGAGCTCTAATTACCTCATGCTAAATGCTGAGTACCCACATCAGTAGGGAAGCCAGAGTAGGATTGGGGCTCCATAGGAAGAGGACCACCTGTATTTGGGAATGTACGCCTGTCATGGAGACCAGCATGGATTTGGATGTCTGAGTATGTCTGTGATGTAAAAGCAATTGAGGAAGGATACATGAGTGTTTAGGGGGTGCTCCTTATGTGTCTGGAGGGACTGGTTGTGTTTGTGACAGTCTGGGTTATGTTGGCTGTGTTAAAAGATATTTGATTACACTGTAAACCCTGATATTGTGAACTGGTATGGCACAGCTTTTGATTGCAGACCTTTCTTTTTACTGTAGACAAGTACTTGTGTGGCTCAACTCTAGCACATACCTTTAATTCAAAAGCTAAATAAAATCAACCCTAGGTCAAGAGGCAGAACAAACAACCAAGCTGACAAGGAGTGAACATAAGTGTCTTAGGGTTTTCCTGCTGTGAACAGACACCATGACCAAGGCAAGTCTTATAAAGAACAACATTTAAATAGGGCTGGCTTACATGCTCAGAGGTTCAGTCCATTATCATTAAGGCAGGAACATGGCAGCATCTAGGCAGGCATAGTATAGGAGGAGCTGAGAGTTCTATGTCTTCATCTTAAGGCTGCTAGTGGCATACTGGCTTCCACGCAAGCAACTAAGAAGAGGATCTTAAGCCCACACCCACAGTGACACACCTACTCCAACAAGGCTACACCTCATAATAGTGACACTCCCTTTAATTAATTGATTGTTTATTTTTGAGACAGTTGTTACCTGTACCCTAGGCTGGTCTCCACCTGCCTATATATCTGAGGATGATCTTGACTTTGTGATCCTCCACCTGCCACCTCACCAGTCCTGTAATAAGCACTGTGCATCACTGTGTGCAGCTGAACATTCCTTTCTTGGTGTGCCTTGGTGAAGAGGACACTTCCCCTGTTCTCAGCTCCCTCCTCATTCATAATGGTCTGCCAGTTCCTCCCCATATTCTAATACCCTGACAGGTGGAACAAATGCCCTGGGATCCATCAGGTCCTGGCAATTTTCATGGAAGTTTAAATAGGTCTACCCAGCCCTGGTACCTCTACATTCCTTGACCTTACACACCTGGGCCACACAGGTCTGCAGAGTGAGTGGAGACATGTATTATCTCCTGTCTTTCTGGAATGGGTGTCCCTGAGGAAGTCTAAGAGGAAGTATGCAGGGAAGCTGGGACTGGGGTCGGGTCTCTGCTTTCCTTCCTGTCAACTCCCTTGGTCACTTTATGGGATTTAAAAAAAAGTATAGTCTCACATGTAGCCCCATCCATAGATCCACCTGTCTCCACCTCCTAACCTGAGAAATCTCATTAGCCTCAGTGTATTTTTTATGTAATTTTGTGTGATGGAAACAGGGTACCACTATGCAGACTAAGCTGACCTTGAACTCATATGTACATACATACATAAACACACATACACACACACACACACACACACACACACACACACACACACAATCTATCTCTGTCTCCCCAGTGCTGGGATAAAGGTGTGCACCACCACATTCAGTCTGTATGTCAGGCATTTGCCTTCATGTGTGAATATACATGTCTTCCTGGTGCTCTCAGGAGGCAGAAAAAGGAGTCAGATTCCTTTGAACTGAAGCTACAGATGGTTTAGAACTCCTAAGTCGATGCTGGGAACAAAATCTAGATGCTCCAAAAGAGCAGCAAGGGCTTATGTATTCCACACTGCTGGATATACAGGACTCCTACAAAGATGGAGTGACAACAAGACCAATTGGTTTGGGGACTGGTAAACAGCCACAGCCAGCTCAATGGATCTCAACGTTTTTATTTATTTATTTTTTTTTATGGGGAGAGAGACAGGGCCTCAGGTTCTCAGGCTAACATTATATTCACTATTTAGCTGAGGCTGGCCTTGAATTTCTAATCCTGTGCCTCCACTTCCTCAGTGCTGAGATTGCAAGTTTGTGCCACCATATCTGACTATTTTGATTTTTTAGACAGAAACTGATCAGAGGCTCCAAACCTCAAGGAAACCCCTGCCTCAGCCTCTGGAAAGCTTGGCTCACAAGTGTGTTCTACTCCACACTCAGCTAAGAAACAAAGTATCTCATTTGTCTTTGTTTTGTTGTGGTAGCAACTCTTGCTATGCTGGCCAAGGCAGTGTGCACCACCATTTGAGGCTTCCAGCTTTGAAGTTCTTAGGAACTCATTACCAGCAAAGGGTGGGCTCTGGACATGCTGTATCTACCAAGATATCTGTTACCCATCCCCCTCTCCAAACAATAGGTGGAGGCTGAGGGTGTGATACCGTGGGTGCAGGCAAGCCAGTGTGACTTTGAGGTAACCACTGTCTGGAAACCTCAGCAATTTCTGAAATGACAAGCTGTATAGCCCCAGTTTTTGCCTAGGGGACTGTCCCCAGGGGAGTAAGGGTAGTTTCTGTCTCTTCTTCCCTTTGTATTATGACATTGGGTATTCTTTCTATCACTGTCTACCTTACTCCTTTCAAACAAGATCTCCACTAAACCTGGATCTATGTTAATGGCTACCAAGCCCTAACCTCCTTCTGTGTCTCCCATTCTTAGCACTGGGTTTAGACCTGAACACCTAGATTTTCATGTGTGTCCTATGATTCAAACTCAAGTCCCCATTCTTGTAAAGCCAGTGTTCTTACCCCTAATGCCACCTCCTTACATCTCCCTTTACAGTTTTGAGACATTGCCTTTAATTATCCCCAGAGCTTGTTTATTTTGGTCTGATTGTCCTGGAGCCTGCCTCTGCCTCCCAGGGCAAACTACAGGACTGAGTTCTTCCCGTGGTTTTCCCATAGGTACTGGGGATTGGAACACAGGTCCTCGCACTCACTCAGCAAGCACTTTATCAACTAAACAATTTCCCTAGCCTCCCTGTAGATCCTACAAGGAAACCCAGACTAGTCTAGAGCTCCTAAACTCCACTAATCCTTCTGACTCAGCCCAAGTACTGGCATTATCTGTGTTCCCTGCATGCACAGAAACTTTATCTTGATTTTGGTGTTGTTTGTTTCTCACCATAGCCCAGAATGGCCTAGAACTCTGGGGAGTTACACCAGGGAGACTCAAGATCTCCACCAGGGACACCAGGGACTTCTCCAGTGCCATGTGGACTTTGGTGGAGTCCCCAGACCTGCCACCCGGAATCAACAGGGGTGAGTTTTCTGTGATCCCATACACCAGGGCCCTGCAGCAAAAAACACAGCAGAACAGTTTATCCTGAGTGCTGTGTAGTAACCACACATGGAGGCTGAGAGAAAAATTTTGAGTTCTGAGCCTGCCTGGACGTTTTAGCAAAACTGTGTCTCAGTACATCCTCCTCCTAGGTTACATAATAAAGATATGGGGAGCCTCCAGGCCCACAAAATGTGTGACCCCCCATGTGTAAGTATCCAGAATAGAGAACTCTACATAGTCATAAAGCAAAGTGGGGAAAGGGAGCAGGAGCAACTGCTGCCATGATGACCATGGAATGTTCTGGAATTGGAGCACAGTAATGGTTATATAGAACAGTGATTTTTGTACAAAATTCAATAAATTAAAAAAAAATAAGGCCTTGGTACACTGATACACATGTTTAAGTCCAGTGTTCTGGAGGCAGAGGAAGGGGGATCTCTGAGTTTGGGACTGAGTTTTGGGACTGATCTATGTAGCAATTTCCAAGACCTTTGGAGTTATATAGAGATACTGTCTCACCAAAACAACATTTAAAAGACCATGAATGGGATGTCTCACCTGGCAATGACAACTTCTGAGAAGCTTGAGGTCCTCAGTTCCATCTGCAGGAATCTCATGGTAGACTGAGGGAACCTCACGTTGTCCCTTGTCTCCACTCACACCCATGGGTGTACCCCACACACATACAAACACAGTAGTGGGCAAGCAGGCTCTGTAACTCTGTGCACTGCCAAGAGCACATCCTAATTGTCCTTTCCATTTGAGTAAGTATCTGATGTACTCTGGGCAATCCAGCTTCCTCCTGTCTCAGCCTCCTAGGTACAGTAATGTGGAGGTGCATGGACCTCCACATTGCATTGCATTTATTAACCATGTAGTACTTCTGACTTGTGACCAGCTAGTTCTCTCTGTGTTAAGTAGCCTTCCTTCTTTCTTTCAGCCATCTTGTCCTCTCAGTCTCCCTCTACGTCTCCCTCTGCTCCTCCCTCCTTCTCCTCTTAGTATTTCTCCCCCCTCCCTCCCTCCCTCCCTCCCTCCCTCCCTCCCTCCCCCCCCCCCCCTCTCTCTCTCGGTGTGTGTGTGTGTTCTGCTATTTTCTAGGCACCATTTTGCTATTCTAAATACTCTTTGGAAAGATAGCTCTGCTAGTAAAAATTCTAAAAGCTATCTGGATTGCTCATGAATTTTTTTGACCAAAGTCAGAAACGCTGCTATAAAAATTTCTTGGATCTTCCAACCAAATCAGAAATCCTGTTAGAAAAAAAATCTAAAAGTAATCTTGTGTTTTCCAAGCAAAATCAATTGGCAAGAAAAAATTCCAAAAGACTTTTGTTTGCTCTACAGACAGCATTCTCTGTATAGCTGCTCGAAAACATTCTTTTTTAATTAATTATTTTATTTATTTACATCACAAATATTGGCCCCTACTCCTCAGTGTTCTTAACCCCATTCCCCCTCCCCTTTACCTCTGAGATGGTACCCTCATACCAAGATCCTTGCTAAAGTGGGACATCATCCTTCTCTGGAAGATCAAGTCTCTACAAGCTTAGGCACATCTTCTGCTACTGGGGTCAGAAGGGCAGTTAGTCTTCTGAAAATAGGTGCCAGGGGTCTTGGACCAGCCCATGTATGCTATTTGATTGGTGGCTTAGTCCCTGGGAGCTCTCAGCGGTCCAGGTGAGTTGACATTGTTGGTCTTCCTATGTGTTTGTCATCCGCTTCAGATCCTTCAACATTTCCCCTAACTCTTCTACAGCGGTCTCAGACTTCACTTCAGTGATTGCCTATGAGTATCTGGATCTGTCTCAGTCAGCTACTGGTAGAGTCTCTCAGATGACAATATGAGATCGAGATAGACAATCTTTGTCAGCACTGCTCTTTACTCTATGAATCTTCCCTGGACTTTTGGGGAAAATATGGCCCTCACATGGCATGTTTAGCACTGCTGTAGTAACTGAGCCTGGGCCTAGACCTTTGTGGCTGGTGAAGGTTCGCAGACCCCCAAAGGAGGAAATGCCAGTTTTCTTCTCATTCCTCTTCCCCAGTGGGTGAAAGTCCTGCACAGACTCCAGCATGTGCATGCCAAGGTTGGTTCGAGGCTTCTTGAAGCTGTTTTGACTGAGCTCAGATGGATTCCTCTTCCTCTTGGTCTTGGGGATGGTGGGCTTCTCTTCTCCTTTGACTCTGTTCCTTGACTGCTTAAGCTACTCTGTTTTTTTTAGAGTTGTTCTCTGGTCCACTTGGTCTTTCCTACCCCTGTCTTCTAACTCTTCTGTTCTTACAGGGAGCCAGTTTTGGAGCTTTGCCCTTCTGGTTCTTTGCCATGTTTTCAATAGCCCTGTCACTGGCTAATTCATTCATTAATTTCATATAGAATATAATAAATCCTGAATCATCACAGTTAAGAGAAATATCAGAATAAAAAAACAACATTAACATTCTATAGGCAATTTTACTAACTGTTCAAAAACTTGTGGGTATGTTTTTTTCTATCCATCTATATCTACTTAGTCTTCTATAGACCTGCACATGTACCCATGTATATACATATTTACATATGTTTTTCTGTCCTTTTATATATCTGTATCAGTGAATATATCTCTTCAATCAATGTTGAAAAGCACTTAGTTACAGTGATCTGGCCAGTTCTTACATTGCATAGCCATAATATAGAGAAATTTCCATATCCTTCTCCCTTTGAAGGAAAATCTGCAGCTTCCCATTAGAAGTGTTCTTGACAGCATTCTCTCGCTCCTGTTGAGCCTGCCTCTTCATGGCCTCCCTCTCTGGCCTCTGCTCTTTTGTGATGGGCTGTGAGACAACTGGTCCCAGAATGTCGACTTTCCTCCAAGGAATTGGTTGGCGGCTGAAGTCTTGCAGCATATATTGAGTTTGAGGTTTGGGAGGTGATGGCACCTTGTTCCTGGCATCAGAAACATGCTCTCTCTGTAATGAAGTGTGAGATGATGGTCTGTACAGTGCAGGCCTCGAGGTGGCCAACTGGGGTGCAGCACTAGACTGGATGGTGTTGGCTACAGTAGGTTGTGTGGCTCTGGAGGAACCTGGAGGAACTGCCGTGGCAGAGGCCATCAAAGACGTGCTGATAGGAGATGGTTGGGCTGGCCTGAGTGTGGTAGGTTGAGCTGAGTGGGAGTGAGGCTGCACAGGGTAAGCTGCAGTGGGCCTTTGTAAAGCCAGGGAAAGAGGCTTTCTAGAAACAGGTCTGGCTTGAGGCTTGTCCAGGGTTGGAAAAGGTAGAGGTACTAACCTGACTTTCCCCGCTGGGGGAAGCTCATACTTAGATGGAGATAGACAGTATTTGTTGACACTGCTCTCTACTCTATGAATCTTCCCTGGACTTTTGGGAGGACCCTGGCCCTCACATGGCATGTTTAGCACTGCTGTAGTAACAGAGGCTAGTCCTGAATCTTTGTGGCTGGTGAAGGTTCGCAGACCCCCAAAGGAGGAAATGCCACTTTTCTTCTCATTCCTCTTTCCAAGTGGGTGAAAGACCTGTACAGACTCCAGCATGTGCATGCCAAGGTTGGTTCGAGGCTTCTTGAAGCTGTTTTGACTGAGCTCAGGTGGATTCCTCTTCCTCTTGGTCTTGGGGATGGTGGACTTCTCTTCTCCTTTGACTCTGTTCCTTGACTGCTTAAGCTCCTCTGTTTTCTTAGAATTGTTCTCTGGTCCACTTGGTTTTTCCTGCCTCTGTTTTCTAACTCTTCTGTTCTTACTGGGGGCCAGTTTTGGAGCTTTGCCCTTCTGGTTCTTTGCCATGTTTTCAATTACCCTGTCACTGGCCCCAGCCACACGCACAGTCCCCACTCCCTCCACCAGGTCCTGATGCTGGATTTTGGCCTGAGGAGCTTCCTCAAGAAGGTCAGAAGATTTATGTTTATTCTTCCTCACCTGGTCAGTGTGGCCACTGATGATGCTCCAGTTTTCACAAGCTTGATCCTTGTCTATGTCTGTGAGGGTGTTGAGGAGTTGGGGAAGTTGAATGTCTGCCTCAAGTGTAGTGATGTCTTTAAAGTCAAAGCTGGATCCAATCTCATTCTGGAGGTTCCCAAGCTCTTTTGGACACATGCTGATGTCTCTTACATGCATATTATCAGAAGCAGGCTTCTGCCTTAGGCTCTCAGTATCAGTGCATTGCAAAGGCTCCTGCAAGTCAGGGTGTGCTAAAGTCACGATTGGTGTGTCTTTGTTTTCTTTTGTGTCCTCAGAGGCATCCAGAGTCTTTAAAAACTCAACTTCGATCTCTTTCATGGTTTTGTTCTCTGTTTCTTCGAGGCTTGGAGCTGGAGGCAAGGCTAGGAATTCTGAAGGACTGTGGATAGGGGCTGTTAATGCCCTGTTTCCGTTGACAGCTGGTCTTATCTGGGAAACCTGGGCACAGGTGTTGCAGAGTTCTGGACTCTGCAGCTGACAGTGTGTCTGACCTGAAGGTGGCAATCCCAGGGATGTCTCCATTTGAACTACTGGAAAAGAGTGAAGGGAGAAGTCAGTGCCTGGGGTAAATAAGATGCTCTCCAGCCCACCCCTATTTCAAAGGACCACAGCTTTTGGCCCCTGCAACAGTGGGAAGGCATTCCTAGAAGCTCAGGTTGAGAAGCTTGGATGGTACCTCTGTTGGCAGACAGGTGGTGACTGCTCTGTTTCTGCAGACTATTGCATGTCATATTTTCTCAGATATTTCTTCCTTCCTATGTTTGTGGTTTGTAGAGGAAAACCCATAGTGGGTCAGTTCCTGAATTCCCTTGATGTGTGCTCCTCATTTTCTATATGTTTTGTCTTTATTAAGAGTGCCTCTCAGCCAGGCAGTGGTGGCGCACGCCTTTAATCCCAGCACTTGGGAAGCAGAGGCAGGTGGATTTCTGAGTTCGAGGCCAGCCTGGTCTACAGGGTAAGTTCCAGGACAGCCAGGGCTACACAGAGAAACCCTGTCTCGAAAAACCAAAAAAAGAAAAACAACAAAACAAAACAAAAACCAACCAAACAAAATAGAGTGTCTCTCATTTTCATGGAACTTTGCTCTTAGGCAGGTTGTCTGGTCCATAATTTTTGAACACATACCTGAACCTGCCAATTTCTTTCAATAATGTCATTACACAGACAACTGTAGAACCTTGGTTTTTTTATGTGGGTTTATGTATCCAAACCAACTTAGGCACTCCTACAAGGCAAGCATTTAAAAAACCAGAAATTTCCTCCTGCCCCATGTTTCACAATCTTATAAGTGGAATGGAAAATGGTATGAGAGTTTGAAATTGTTGGGCTTAGGTGTGACTCAGTAGTAGAGAACATGGCTACATGGTTTTATGTTCT
Organism: Mastomys natalensis; assembly: GCA_021653895.1. NCBI lineage: Eukaryota > Metazoa > Chordata > Mammalia > Rodentia > Muridae > Mastomys > Mastomys natalensis. Next base: position 57,415 of record JAJTUV010001467.1, on the reverse strand, counting down.
TGGACATGGGTTAACTCTGAAGTACTACAGTAAAAGAAAAAAAAAAAAGAGCAGCTTTAGCCAACTTAGAAATGGTACCTTGACTATACCATACTCTCTTTACAATTTTAAGTGTAAGAAAATTCCAGAACAGGTCCTGGGAATCTGGGAGGGATTCTTCCTCCAGGACAGATTCTGAGCTACATTGCTCTGGAGGATTTATACTCATGGAAAATCTCATGTTACCAAAACAAACAAACAAACAAAAAAAGATTCTCAGTGTATTCTAGACACAAGATCAATAGGTTAGGAAGTAGTCTACTGCAGTATATTGGTGGGTGGGACTGGTTATCTTGGGTAGTTAGTTACATGTGTAACTGTGGAGTGCTCCATGGATATCACTTAATTCAGGATGAATCTCCCTCACTGTGGCCTTGCATTCTCTCTTTGGATAGAGTCTGAAGGTGGAGGTGGAAAGCCAGAGCTGGACTTAACCTGTAAGGATACTCATTCTCCCTCTGTGTGGAGTGTACACTATAAAAGGTGGAGGTCAGTCTACTCAGAGTGCTGATCCCACTCCTTCCCTCCTAGATCTGTACTCACCGGGAAGACTGTTGTCTGGCATGGATTGAGCAGATGTGGAACAGGAGAAGGCAGAGGTAAAGAGTGGTATCTGGACATTCCTTGGCTGAATCTCCTTTAGCACCATCACCATCTCTGGTTGGAGCGCAGAGGTCTGACTCCCAGGGTAGGACACAGAGCCATGTGCTGGCAAACACTGTCCAAATTCTGCAGCTATCAGAGGGCCCAGGCTGTTATGATCATAGTAGTAGACCTGGCTATTCTCCTGGTAGGAAGGTGCCAGGCTGTATCCTTCATTTGGTATCTGTGGTGGTGTGACCTGAACAAAGCTGGCAGACAGTGTTGGATACAAAGGAACTATGGCATTGGGATCTAAAATTTTATCACACTGGTTTGTCACAGCCAGGGAAGAGAGTGTAGTGTTCTGGTCAATGATCTTCAAATTGAATCCCTGGAATGTATCTTTCCTACCATCCATGCTTCCAGTGAAATCCCACTTGAGAGAACCTGGATAGGAGGGTGCTGAGGTGGAGCTGTGGCCCTGCCCAGTCATCACTGACAGCATGGTTGTGCCAGCATGTGGGTTAAGGTAGGCATTACCCATGAGTGGCTGAAGAGAAGTGCTGGATGCTGATGGCAGAAGCCATGCTGAACACACATCTGGGGTGGAGACCCTGGAGATGTTGCACACTCTTCCTGAGTGTGTGGAGTTGTTCAGCACAGGCAGAGAAGGCTGCAGAGCCCTTTCTTCCCCAAAGGAAGGTGAACTTTGTGAATTTTCTGTAGGGAGGAAGAAGATAGTGGAAAAATGATGAGACTTATGCTTTCTAGGGTCCTGTGGGGAGCAGTGCTGTCTTCAGTTTATACTGGCTGGAATTATCTAAGCCTGAAGTTCCCTCCAACATCCCTATTGCAAGAGCTCAGATTGATTTTTGGTACAAATCATAATGCCACTCATTTGATGAGCTGCCTAATCTTCCTCTGTGGGCATGGAATTCCTGGTTAAACTGGTTTATTCTTTTGCTGCTCTCATATCTGCTGTGACACTGCTTCAAAACTGTGTCCTAGAGTTTAGAGGTAGGAGAGCCTTATATAGTTTCTCAAGATTCTGACTTTTCCCCGTCCTTCACATATCTATGTAAAGAGACAATGTCTCTTTACATAGAATAGGCTGGGCTTGAAATCACAGAAACCAACCTGCCTCTGAATCTGAAGTGCTACTTTATAGGTGAATCCTAGGACAACCAAACTTATCTATACTCTGTGGGTGTTTTGTTTTCAAAAATTACATATCAGGGATTTTGTATATGAATATTGTACTTACTTAATTAACTTTGCTAACTCCTCCTTTGTCCCTGCCACTCCTTCTATAACTGATGATCTTATTTAAGGATAACTCTTAAACACCTATGTGTTTATGACTTTATGTATACACCCCACTGGTAACATTTCATGGTGTGTACATTGGTTTAGGGCTGATCCATTGGGATTTGTTGACCTAGTAGAAGGTTGATCTCTGAATAAGATTTACTCTTCCTCTGTTCCTATTAATTGTCTGTAACTGTTGAAGAGGGGAAGCCTTGTGAGCATTTCCCACCTGTGTCAGTTAGTGTTGTACAGAGAACGACTATGGAGTTCCCAGGCCCAACTGATAATACCCAACACAACCAGTGCATACAAGAATCAGAGAACTCTGTACAAGATGTGATAGATTGCAAGAGTGTAAGACAAGAGTCAATATCCTCTGTATATGACAGTGAACTTGCACCCAGACAAGTCCTAATATGATTGCCTAAACAAAGCTTGGAAAATGACAATTCCCTGAGCCCTTTGATTTAAAATGTGTGGTTCTCTGCAACATTCTGTCCCAAACTATCTTTGTGTTCCTTAAAGATCACCTCTGCAGGTTTGACTTCTTTTATTTCTCTGTTTTCTAGCCTTTCATCTTTATGGTTGGGATGATTTTTTTGTTCCCCAGTTCTTGTGGGTCAGTCTTTCATGTAACAGCCTCAATAATTCTTTCACTATAAATACTACCTTCTCAGAGTCCTGTCCCCTCTTAGTCTCTCCCACATACACTTGTCTTTCAAAATACAACAGCGCAGAGCCCAGACCATAGTAGCAATGTAATCTCCCTGAGGTGGATAAACAATCAGTTAAGAGTAAACCATGTTTCCATAGTCATATTCTTCGTAAGAACCAAAGCTAAATATGACTTTCTACATGAGATATCTATAGCTGTGTCATCCCTAGTATTCGAAAGATCTAAACATATACTAAAAATAAGGAAAAATGTGATTAAAAAAATGTTTGAAAGTTTCTTTCCTTACCTGACATAGTCAGGGGGCTTTGTAAGGAGAGTTGAAGTACTCCACCCTACAATTGATACTGATAAATGGTAGTCTTTGTCCAATACGCTGACCAAACTAGCGAGTGTGTTCAGTATCAGACAGAGCCCACTGGTCACTGGTCACAGGTTACCTGTAGTGATCCAAATTTGCTTACAGGCAGCACCATGGAAACCCCAGGATTCTACCAGGTGCTGGTAGGCTAGGAGGGAGAATGATGTCATAAATCAGTCAGTAGCCAATGGGAAGGACAGATTCTGAGCTGCAAGAGAGGATTGGGGGAAACAGCAGCCCTGAAGGCTGAGGCATGTGCTGGTGAAAGGATATAATCTGATGATTGTTGCTTTTGCCTTACCTTTTGCCTTAGGAGATCATGACAGTGTTTCTTATCAGATTTATGGACTGTTATTAATAATGTGAATATGATGTGTCACAATCCAATAGAGTATATCCCATCAGCATACACTGTACACAGGGACAGTAGCCTTGGGCAGGAAGAAGAAGGTCACCTAGGTTGAGGCAACTAAGTACAGAAACCATTTTGAGTAGTGAACTGTCTGCATCTGTCTATGAACAAAGGGAGAGATCAAAGGACTCCTTTGTGACTGTGTGGAAGGGCATGACTGAGTGCATTGAAACAACCTTGTAGGAGATTGTAAATCCCAAGACTGTTCTTTTTGGGTTTCTTGTCCAGGAGTCCTTTTTTTCTTTATTTCATTGTTCTGGCCCAGATTGGACTCAGATTCCCCGTTCTCTCCTTTCCAATCCTACTTTGTAGGCTTTGATTCCTTGGACCAGCTTGATCCTGCATCCTTACACTAAAGGGTGATAGCACAGTAAACTTCCAGAAACAGTGGTCTTGATTTTATCCAACAGATGCACGTAAAGTGGGTTCTGCACTTACCAGCAAACAACAGAAGGAGTAAAGTTGAGGCTGGATGCATGTGTTCCCTCTTTCAGAGTTTGTTGCTGTCCCCCTGCCCACACTCTGCTTCCTCTGCATAGTTTCTCTACTCTTCTTTCGTTTCCCAGAGATAGGTTTTTCTCTGTTACTCCTGCTATTTTGGAACTCACTGTGTATATCTCCCTCTGACATCTCAGACTCGGGGACATTCATTCAGTCCATGGTTAACTGTTTGTAGAGTCATGGTTGTGAGCTACCTAATCTGGGTTCTTTTTCTCTTTGTCCTCAATAGAAGGAAGACTAGCAGTTATAGTAGCTTCTTCCTCCTTGCAACAGACTCTGTAGAATCTTGGGCTTCTAGCATTCTCTGCTGTGCTTGGATCTGATTTCTGTCTAAAGTGGAGACAGTGGAACAGGTAGAGAACAAAAGAAGGTGTCTGTACAGGGAGCTGGATTAAATTTTAACAAAAAGTAATGTAGGTATTTTTTTGGTTTATTTGTGAATAAGGAACCAACTTTTTCATCATCTCAGTGTATCTTCACACACAGCAATGCACCTGGCATTGTTGACACATAGATAACTATTGTGTCTTTCTTCATTTTGTCCTGTGTTGTATCTCCCATTTTTGTTATATTTGCATTCTTATACATTATTACCTCCAGTTTGACCAGCATAATTTGTTGAAGATGGTTTTTGTCTCCAGTGTGTATGTTTCTGGCTTCTTTATCAAAGTCACATACCCTATATGTGTGCAAATTTGTGTCTGAATCTTAATTCAATTCTGTTGATCAATGTATTTATTTCATGCCAATTACCATTCACGTTTCATTATTGTAGCTCTATAGTACCAATTAAAATAGAATACTGGGAGACTTCCTGAATGTCTTTTATTATTAAGGATTGTCTATTGTATCCAATAGTGTGTGTGTGTGTATGTGTGTTCATATGAAGTTGAGAATTGTCATTTCAAGGTCTGTAACAAATTTTGCTGAAGATTGCCATAAATCTAGAATGACCCAAATTCCTATGCTGATGTTTTTGTTCCATGATTATGGAGATTTTTCTATCCAATGGTATCTTCTTCACACACTTGACACTTTTATCATACAAGTTTTTCACTTGCTTGGCTGGTGTTACCCTGAGGTATTTCATAATATACAATGTTACTGTGATAGATGTTTCCCTATTTCTATCTCTGTCCACTTATCATTGTTGGAAATGTGAGTCTCATTTATAGATAATATCAAGTGGTCTGCAGATAATGATAGCTTGACTCCTTTCTTTCCTGGTTGTATCCCCTTGATGTCCTTCAGTTGTGTTTTTGTTCAAGCTAAGTTTCAATTTCTATATTGAATAGATATGAAGAGGTAGGAAAATTATACTGTTCCAAATGTTATTGAAGGCACTTTGTACTTCTCTCCATTTACTTGGATATTAGCAACAGGGTTGCTATAACTTGCCTTTGTTATGTTGAGTTACATTACTCATATCCCTAGTTTATCTAGGAAAGATTTTTTTTTAATCATGAAAGGTGTTGTATTTTGTCAAAGGCCTTTTCTGCATCTTATGAAATGTTCCTGTGGTTAATTTTTCTTGAAATTTGTTTATATTGTGAATTACATTTCCTGCTTTTCATATATTGAATCATCTCTGCATCTCTAAAATGACACCTTCTCATGGTGGTGGATGTTTTTTATGTGGGTACTTATTCAATTTATATGTATTTTTGTTTATATTTCTGTTTACCTAAGAAAAATAAGGCTATAATTTCCTCTCTTTGTCAAGTATTCTTGTGTTTGGGTATCCAGCTAACTTTGGTCTCATATATTGAATTGGGCAATGTTCCTTTTGCTTCTGCAATAAATTGAGTATTGGCATTAACTCTTCCTTAAAAATCTGGTAGAATTTTTTGCTAAAAGCATCTGTCTCTGGGCTTTCATTTTGGTGAGTAGTCTTTTAATGAGTGAATTAGACTAGGAGTTATAGGTTTATTTGCTTTGTTTATCTGCTCTTAATTTGACATACTCAAGTGGAACATACCCTGAAAATCATCCATTTCTCTAACATTTTCCAATTTGATAAAGTAAAAGTTTTAAAGGATGTCCTAACAATACTCTGGATTTCCCTGGGGTCATTTTGTGTCCACAGTTTTGTTTCTGATTTTGTGAATTTGGATATGCTCTCTATGCTTTTTAGTTAGTTTGCATAAGTGTTTTTCTCTCTTACTGATTTCCTCAGAAAACCAACTATTTGCTTCATTTATACTTTTTTTGTTCTCATTGGCAGTATGTCATTGATTTTAGCCCTAAATATTATTATTTATTACAGAATATCACATATTATTATTATTATTTCTGTTTGTTCTAGAGCTTTCTGAAGTGGGAATTTCTGGTTTCATTTAAAACTCAGTTGTGTCTTGTGATGTTTTTCTGGAAATTGTCTTATGAGAGAATATTTTGCTGAAGCAGACACATGAAAGAAAGTTTTGATAAGAACAGAAACACTGTGTTTTTCTGGAAGTTGCCTGGTGAAATGGAATATTTTGTTTTGTTGCAGTGGATGCCTGAGAAGTGCATGATGTTTGGAAAGATTGTAAGTATAGCCCAACAGACACTGTATGAAGGTCTTGCATTGGTTCACATTGAAACTCATGCTGGTTATTACTGGGCTTTGATAACACTGGTCTTCACTGACAAAACTCTCGCATTGGTTCACCTTGCTCTGTTTGCTGATTTTCACTTGTGACTTTGTAGAAAGAAATGTACCCAAGAACTTCTGGTGGTATTTTGGCTGCTCCATGCTGCTTTGTGGACTCATGCCGATTGGCTGAGCCTCACAGATTCTTCTGGATCTAGCTGCTTCTACTTATTTGTATTTGGTGTTTGCCAAGTGGACTGGACTGCTGACAACCAAGATTGGAACTTCCTGCCTAAAATATTTCTAATCAGGCCCACAACAGGTTTCCTATTAACTGTTAGGGGCTAGAAGGCAGACTGAAGTGTTAAAGACCAGTACTTTAAAGTAGGCCTTAAAAAATCTAAGCCTACAGCTTTCAGGTTTCTTGTTAGGATAGATGTGATAGTTCTCCCAATTTTCTTTATGTAGCCACTCATTATTATGAACTTTCCTGTTAACACTGCTTTTTTTGTGTTTCACAAGATGGGCAGTACTCTTTACTCATTTTCCTTGAATTCCAGTAAATCTATAATATCTTTCTTCCTGTCTTGACATTTTTTTTTTCATTCAGTAAAGAGATTTTGAGTTTCCATGTGTTTTTAAGCTCTGTTGATTCTGTTGTTGTTTATGTCTAGCTTTAATCTGTGGGGGTTCAGTGGGATGCATGGGGGTTATTTCAATGTACTTGTGTCTGTTGGTTCTTACTTTGAGTCAAGAGTATGTGGTCAAGTTTAAAAAAAGAACTTTGAGTTACAGGGAAGAGGGTATATACTTTTGTGTTTGAATAAATGTTCTGTGAACATATAATGTGTTAAAGGTTAATACCTGACAACAGTTCTGACATATTTCCTCAACCTTAATTTTATACCTTATGACCTTAACCCTTCCTAATGTTTCTTGCCATGACCATAAAGTCATATTGTTGTGCTTTGTCAGAGTCTGGTGAACTCTGGAAACTGCCTATCCTCCCTGGCTCTAGACCCAGCCAATCAGCTTAAAGGTCAGATAGCACTACTTTGTTTAGATAGATTAAATGTTGCAAATGTACCTGATGTGATTTTCCCCTGTAAAAACTGGCCCTGAGAACTGACTGCCATAGTTTGCAGTTAGGCTCTGTATTCCTGGCTGTGCCACTGATTAATCTGTCTTGAATATGTGTTTAATAAACCAAACATATCTGACTGAGAGCAGTGCCTGAGTGGTTTGTGAGGCTAATGCTGAACCTCAGCATTTGGTGTGTTCTCCAGGAAAACTCCAGACTATCTACTACCCCTCAGTCAGTATCAGTGGGCAACACCAAGCCAGCTGTCCCTTGTGAACATAGGTAAGTGATTTTTGGGGTGGGGAAAGGTTGGGTTTGTTCTGCTTGTGGTCTAGACCTTTTGGTGGCTCATAGAAGAGAAACTTAAAGCAACATTGCTCTTCAAGCCATCACACAAGGGATTCTCCATTTGGCACAAGGGCACAGATCTCTATGGACAATTTTGGACTTGGGAGGAACTCCCAACCAGGAACTTTTCTTTAACTCCCATTTCTGCCACAATGTCTGTCTTGCTTTCCCATTGTTTCTTAGCCTTGTTATTCTTTGCCTAATTGTTCACCCCATTCTTCATTCTGCTCCTCTTCTACACTCCTCATTATGGTCCAGTCTTCCTCTAGTCCTGACACACCTTTTGAAGCTATTCTGGGTGATTTCAAAAATTTCCAAAAGGCCACTGCTATTTTAGATACCCAAGTTTTTCCTGGGAGGCTCAAATGGCCATCTCCTGAACTGCTTATATTTTCCAGAGGGTTTTCTTTGCCTCTGCTCTTCTTCCCATACAAACTCTAATTCTCCATCACCCTGGACACCCCGACCAGGTCATCCATGTTATGGCCTAGCATTTTCTTCTCTTTGACCCTTCTAAATGTTTGAAGGGTCATGTTCCTTCTCCCCTGCTAGACCACAGATCAGGAGAAGGCATCTGCCATTTCTGGGAATTTTTAGGACCAGATCTGACAGACAATGGTGATTATCTATCCTTTTAAAAAGGCTGTCAAATACCAAAGCAAATAAGGTTCTGCCATCCTAATCCTATAGGATGACAATGATTCCCTTTGTCCTCCCTACTGAGTGCTCTAAGAAGCTTCACACCTCCACCAGGCCACTCCTGTTCCATCAGCTCTCCCTTCCTTTCCTCACTTGACTAGCATCTTTCTTAAGAGGTCAAGCACTTCCTTCCATCCTTCCATGGAAACACCTTCCCTGCACATCATAGCACCTCCCTCTGCTGCAGATGAGAGACATTTTAGGGTGTACCAATCCTTTTCCACCTGTGATATTTATAACTGGAAGGCGGATAATCCCACTTGTTCTGAGAAACATCACCCAACAGCCTCTTGGGAAGACATCTAACAATTCCTTCAGATTCTGTTTACTTCAGAGGAACCAAATCACACTGGGTAGGAGGCCCACAAGTTGTTCCTAGGAAAGGACAGCAGACATTCCAAGAATTGAACAGATAATAATGCTGCCTTCCCCAAGACCATTCCTGACTTGGATAACAATTCAGCTGAAGATAAGCACTTCAAAGATAAGTTTTCATCAGATCCTTATGAGAGTTCTCCAGGTGGCAGCCAGGCACCCTACAAATTTATCTAAAGTGAGTGAAATAGTACAGAGCCTCCAGCCACTTTCCTGGAGTGTCTCCTGGATGCCTACACAACTTACACACTAATTGACCCAGATGTGCCATAGAATCAACAGCTTATCAATCTGGACATTGTGGGTCAGTCATTTCCAGATATCCACAAGAAGATCCAGAAGATTGAAGGATGTGAAAGTAAGAATTTGTCAGAAATCATGTAGATTGTTCAAAAGACTTCAACAATTGGGAATGTCCAGTGGACAAATAAGCTATGAAATTGGAAAGATTTTGGTGGCAGCCCAGGGATAATAGGGAGGAAGGGGAAAGGCTTCTACTGACTCAAGGTCAGCAAAAATAAGCCTGGTCATCCACCTCATTTGAGCTTCTTTAGAGACTAGTGTGAATACTGCAAGGAAGTGGGACACTGAAAGAGTCAATGCTCCCAGAATCCTAGGAAATTCTAGGAGCTGAAGCCCACCCTTAACTCTGTGGCTGAACGAATAAGGACTTGGACTCCTTAAGAGTCCAGGGTAAACTTAGAAGGGACAGTGCTCAGTTGACTTTCTGCTGGATACTGGGGCTCACCACTTTGTCCTCCAGAGTACTCTGTGAGACATAATGACCCAAAATACCCTAGTTTGAGGTGCTATGGGCACCAAGACCTATGCGTAGACTACCAAGTGGTATATAGACTTAGGCAAAAAGACTATTTCTCACTTTTTCCTTAGTGATTCCTGAATGGCCTTATCTCCTGTTAGTGAGGGACCTACTGACTAAAACAGGAGCTTAAATTCACTTCTATCCTGGAGTCAAGAGAGTGGTCCAGGCAAACCCAGCTATGGTCTATGTCTTCTCTTTGAAGAATGAATACCTGCAGCTATCAAAGAAAAAGAAACGTAGCACTTTACAGTCCCTCTTAGAACAATATATTGTCCACATTCCCCAGTATGGGCTGAAAATAATCCTCTGACCTAGCTTCTCACCTACCACCAGTTGTGGTAGATCTCAAGATTACTGCTAGCCCTATAAGAATTAGTCAGTACCTTCAGTCACAAGAAGCCCTTCAGGGTATCAAGCCCTATATTAATTGACTTCAAGAGTATAGTATCCTCATTCCATGTCACCCTTCCTGGATTACACCCTTGTCACTAGTTTAAAAGCCTGGAATAAAAGACTGGAGATCAATGCAAGACCTGCAGAAAGCGAATAGATGGTGAGAGACATTGACCCAACAGTCCTGAATCCATATACACTTCTGAGTTTCTTATTGTCCAACGGACAAATTTACAAACACTTTGGACTTAAATGGCACCTTCTTTAATATTCCCCTAGACAAGAACAATCAGCAACTTTTCACCTTCAAGTGGCAAGATCTGGAATAGAGGTTCAGTGGACAGCTAAGCTGGTCAAGACTGCTGCAAAGACTTAGAAACGTACCCACACCCTCTGGCCTATAGGTATTTCAATAATATGGAGATCTCTTGAGGCCCTGCAGTCTCTCGTAATGCCCTCTACCTGTGCTATGTGAGTTAAAGCCACAAACATTTCTTTGGGAGGGGCTGTGGATAGCTGATGCCAAGTGAAAGGAATCAGGGCCCAGGAGCAAGGCTGAACTCCTACCATCCCTTTAGGGTCACCATGGTTTCGAGGCATGTGCTCCACCAGGTACCCAGGTGTCTCTCACAGCCCACCACACCACATAAACCTATGTATTGATTGTGTATAGGAGAGTTACTGTGTTGTTGTTTATTTGTTGTTGTTGTTATTCTTTGTTATTTTTTTGTGTTTTTTTTTGGTTTTGTTTTGTTTTGTTTTTTTTTTTAAGTTAATTTTTTATCCAGTCATCATACTGAAAGTGTTTGTGGACTGTAGGATTTCCCTTGTAGAATTTTTGGGGTCACTTGTGTATACTATCATATCACCTGCAAGTAACAACACTTTAACTCCTTCCTTTCCAGGTTGTATACTTTTGATCTCCATTAGTTTTCTTATTGCTCTTACAAGATTTTATGTATTATATTGAATCAAAATCATCATTTAATTTGTATTTTTTCATTTTAGATTGGTTATATCATGTTTACAATGATATATTTGTTTGTTGAACCATCCCTACATCCCTGGGATGAAGTCAGCTTGATCATTGTGGATGATCCTTTTGATGTGCTCTTAGATTTGTTTTATGAGTATTTTATTGAGTATTTTTGGAGCAATAACAATGAGGGAAAGTGGTCTATAATCGTCTATGTTGAATCTTTGTGGTTTTTGGGTATTGGGGCGATAGTGGCCCCATAAAGTCAATTTAGCAATGTTCCTTCTGTTTCTATTTTATGGAATAATTTCAGAAATATTTTTGTTTGTTTTTTAAATTTTTTTATTGGATATTTTATTTACACTTCAGAGTTAATCCCCTTTTCCCCCACCCAGGATTCCCCTATCCCATCCCCTATCCTCCTGCTTCTATGAGGATATGTCCCCACCCACCCTCCAACTCTCACTTCATCCACCCACGATTTTCCCCACACTGGGGCATCCAGCCTTCACTGGACCAAGGACTCCCTCACCCACCTGTGCCTGACACTGTCATCCTCCCCTACATATGCAGCTGGAGCCATGGGCCTCTCCCTATGTTTGTCCCAGGCTGGTGGTTTAGACACTAGGAGATCTGGTTTGTTGGTATTGTTGCTCTACTTATGGGGCCACAAACCCTTTCAGCTCCTTCAATCTTCTCTCTCACTCCTCCATTGGGAATCCCATGATCAGCTCAATGATTAGCTGTGAGCTTTTGCCTCTGTATATGTCAGGCTCTGGCAGACCTCTAAGGAGACAGTTATATCAGGCTCCTGTCAGCATGGACTTCCTACATCCACATCAGTGTCTACCTTTGGTGATTGCAAAGTGATGGATACCCAGGTGGAGCAGTCTCTGGATGGCCCCTCCTTCAGTTTCTGTCCCATGCTTTGTCTCCATATTTGCTCCCATGAGTATTTTCTTACCCCTTCTGAGAAGGACCAAAGGACCTACACTTTAGTCTCCTTCTTCATGAGCTTCATGAAGTCTGTGAGTTGTATCTTGGATATTGTAAGCTTTTGAGCTAATATTCAATTATCAGTGAGTAAATACCATGTGTGTTCTTTTGTGATTGGGTTACCTCACTCAGGATGATATTTTCTAGTTCCAGCCATTTACCTAAGAATTTCTCGAATTCATTGTTTTTAATAGCTGAATAATAGTCCAGTATGTAAATGTACCACATTTTCTGTATTCATTCTTTTGTTAAAGGACATCTGGGTTCTTTCCAGCTTATGGCTATTATAAATAAGGCTGCTATGAACATAGAGGAGCATGTGTTCTTCTTAAGTGTTGGAGCATCTTCTAGGTATATGCACAGGAGTGGTATAGCTGGGTCTTCAGGTAATGCTATGTCCAATTCTCTGAGAAACCTCCAGAATGATTATCAGAGTGGTTGGACCAGCTTGCAATCCAACCAACAATGGAGGAGTTTTCCTATTTCTCCACATCCTTGCCAGCATCTGCTATCACCTGAGATTTTTATCTTGGCCATTCTGTCTGGTGTAAATCTTAGGGTTGTTTTGATTTGCATTTCTCTGATGACTAAGGATATTGATATCTTTAGGTACTTCTCGGCCATTTTGTTAACTCAGTTGAGAATTCTTGTTTAGCTCTGTACCCCATTTTTAATAGGGTTATTTGGTTGTCTGGAGTCTAATTTCTTGAGTTCTTTGTATATGTTGGATATTAGCCCTCTATAGGATGTAGGATTGGTAAAAAATCTTTCCCCAATCTGTTTGTTGCTGTTTTGTCCAATTGACAGTGTCCTTTGCCTTACAGAAGCTTTGCAATTTTATGAGGTCCCATTTGTCAGTTCTTGATCTTAGAGCATAAGCCATTGGTGTTGTGCTCAGGAACTTTTCCTGTGTGCCTGGGTATCCAAGGGTCTTCCCCACCTTCTCTTCTATAAGTTTCTCTGTATATTGTTTTATGTGAGGGTCCTTTATCTACTTGGACTTTAGCTTTGTACAAGGAGATGAGAATGGATCGATTTACATTCTTCTACAAGCTGACCTCCAGTTGTACCATCACCATTTGTTGAAAAGGTTGCAGCTAGAACTGGCCACCAGAAACACCAACCCTGCCACCCACTAGATGCCAGCGTGAGATATGGCTCTCTCAATCTTCTGCGCTGTCTCCACAAGGCAGGGCATTGCCCAGACCATTCCGTCATCCATGCAGGCCCAGTAAGAGAATAAGACTGTAATTCTTATAGATTAATCAAAGTCTTACATATGTGGCAATGATCAGTAACAAGATACCCATACAATCAGAAATGTAACCCAATACCCAATCTAGGTACACCAACTACCTTTTATCGCTACAGACAAGTGAACATCTGTCTCCATCGCTCCTACATCTCTGCTCTCTCTTGCTCCTCCTCTTCCTTTTATCTCTTCCTCTTCTAACTCCTCCTCTTCCTTTTCCTCTTCCTCTCCTAACACCTCCCACCTTAGCTCTTCCTACATCATTGAGTAGAGCGTCATTCCATGTCCACGTGTATGTGGGCTTTCCATTGTTTTTTTTTTTTTTTTTCATTATTGAAGACCAGCCTTAGTCCATGGTGATCTGTTAGGATGCACGAGATTATTTCAATCGTTTTTATCTTTTGAGGCCTGTTGTGTAACTAATTATATGGTCAGTTTTGGGGAAGGTACCATGAGGAGCTGAGAAAAAGGTATATTCTTTTGTTTTAGGATGACATGTTCTATAGATATCTGTTAAATCCATTTGGTTCATAACTTCTGTTAATTTCATTGTATCTCTGTTCAGTTTCTGTTTCCATGATCTGTCCATTGCTAAGAGTGGGGTGTTGAAATCCCTCACTATTATTGTGTGAGGTGCAATGTGTGTTTTGAGCTTTAGTAAAGTTTCTTTTATGCATGTGGGTGCCCTTGCATTTGGAACATAGATGTTCAGAATGGAGAGTTTATCTTGGTAGATTTTTTCCTCTGATAAGTATGAACTGTTCTTTATCTTTTTTATTACTTTTGGTTGAAAGTCTATTTTATTGGATATTAATATGGCTACTCCAGCTTGTTTCTTGGGTCCATTTGCTTGTAAAAATTTTTTCCAGCCTTTTACTTTGAGGTAGTGTCTGTCTTTGTCACTGAGGTGTGCTTCCTGTATGGAACAAAATTTTGGGTCCTGTTTATGTATCCAGTCTTATAGTCTATGTCTTTTTGTTGGGGAGTTGAGTCCATTGATGTTAAGAGATATTAAGGAAAAATGATTGTGGCTTTCTGTTATTGGTGGAATTATGTTTGTGTAGCTATCTTCTTTTAGGGTTGTTGGAATATTACTTTCTTGATTTTTCTAGGTTGTAGTTTCCTTCCTTGTGTTGGAGTTTTCCATCAATTATCTTTTCAAGTGCTGAATTTGTGGGAAGATATTGTGTAAATTTCATTTTGTCATGAAATATCTTGGTTTCTTCATTTTTGATAATTGGGAGTTTTTCTGAGTATAGTAGTCTGGACTGGCATTTGTATTCTCTTAGGGTCTGTATGATATATGTCCAGGATCTCCTGGCTTTTATAATCTCTGGTGAGAAATCTGGTGCAATTCTTGTAGGTCTGCCTTTATGTGTTACTTTACCTTTTCCCTTACTGCTTTTAGTATTTTTTCTTTGTTTTATGTATTTGATTGTTTGATTATTATGTGATGGGAGGAATTTCTTTTCTGGTCTAGTCTATTTGGCATTCTATAGGCTTCCTATATGTTCATGGACATCTCTTTCTTTAGGTTAGGGAAGTTTTCCTCTATAATTTTGTTGAAGATGTTTACTGGTCCTTTAATTTGGGAATCTTCACTCTCATCTATACCCATTATCCTTAGGTTTGGTCTTCACATTGTGTCCTGGATTTCCTGGATGTTTTGGGTTAGTAGCTTTTTGTTAGTATTCTATAATAAAACTTTCTAGCCCTGTTTTTTGTTGTTGTTTTGGGTTTGTTTGTTTAATTGATTGGGAAATTTTCAATGACTGCTTCTATTTTCTTAGTGAATATAGGTGTACTTAAATCTTTTACCTGATCTTGATTTAAGTCAATTTATTGAGCATTTTGTTGACTCATTTTAGAATTTCAATATTGTGTATTGCAGGTTTTTAAAGTATGATTTAATGCTTCTTTGTATTTCTTTGATGTCTGTTGTTATGTACTTCTTTTTGGTTCTAGTTTTGTTAATTGGAATATTTTCTCTTTGTCTTTTAGGTAATTTGCAAAAGTGTTTGCCTATCAAGTATATTTTCTGAAAAAAAAAAAAAAAACATTTTGTGGTAGAGATTTGAGGCCTGAATTTATTTTCTTCTGTGTACTCCTTTGGGGTATTTTTGATTCTTTTTGTTCTAGTGCCTTCAGGTGTGTTTTTAAATTGCTAGGATATGATCTCTCCATTTTTTTTTTTTTTTTAGATCTCTCCATTTTTAAAGAAAACACTTAGTGCTATGAACTTTTCTGTTAGCACTGCTTTCACTGTGTCTCATAATTTTGGGCATGTAATTCATTCATTTTCATTGAATTTTAGGAAGTCTTTTATGTTTTTGTTCTGGCAAGTGGGGATTTAGTCATATATATGCTTTCTATTGCTTCTGTTGTGGTTGACCTCCATTTTGATTCCACAGTGGTCTGATAGGATATAAGGAGTTATTTCAATTTTCTACTTTCTATTGAGATTGCTTTGTGATTGAGTATGTGGTTGATTTTTAAGACTATTCCGTGTGATACTGAGAAGATGTATTTTTTAATGTTTGAGTAAAATGGTCTATAGTTATTCATTAGGTCTATTTTATTCATAACTTCTGTTATTTCCTTTATTTCTCTGTGAAGTTTTGTCCAGATGACATGCCCAATGCTGAGAGTCGATTATTGAAGTCTCTCACTATTAATGTATGAGTTTCAATGTGTGATTTAAGCTTTAGGAATATTTCTTTTACAAATATGAGTACCCTGGCATTTCAAGCACAGATATTAGGAACTGAAATAGCATCATGGTTCACTTTTCCTTTTATGAGTACAAAATTTCCTTCTCCACCTCTTTTGATTACTTTTAGTTTGCTGTTTATTTTTTAGATACTATAATAGTTGCAGAGTTTGCTTCTTGGGTCTGTTTGTTGGAAAAATATCTTCTAACCCTTTACTTTGAGGTAATACAAATATTTGAAGTTGAGGTATGTTTCTTGTATGTAACAGAAGAATGGATCCTGTTCCTGTATCCATTAGACTGGGTTTTTAAATTGGTGAATTGAATCCAATGATATGGAGAGATATTAATGATAAGTGATTACTAATTCCTGTTATTTCTTGGTGGACGTGTTGGTGGTGTGTATGCGTGTCTTTACCTACTTTTGGATTTGCTTTGATTTTACCTACTTTTGGATTTGAGCATTTAATATTCTTCATCCAAGTTGGGGGAATGGAAGTTCTCACCTGAGTTGAACATCGAATTTTTCTAAATGCAGATCCCATATCCATTGTTGATCCTTTGGGATTGCATGCCAAAGAAAATTGATAAATTGAGACAGTCTCGATCTTAGAGTGTGACATGCCTAGTTTTAGAGTTTTCTTCTGGTTTACTATTGTGTGGATTTACAGTGATAACTGAACAATCCAAAGCCTTAGCATATCTCTGAAATGTTTTCCTTTCTTATACACTTTAACACCCTGGTCACTTCCCTCTCCTGATCACCACCTCCCACAATCATTCCCCCTCCCCTTCTCCTCTCAGCCTGTGAGCTCCTCACATCTGTATGCCCCCAACATGGCACATCAACTCTCGGAAAGGCTAGGTGTTTCCTCTCCCACTGAGGTCAGGCAAGGCAGCCAGCTAGAAGAACATATCCCACATTCAGCCAACAACTTTTGAGATAGCCCTTGCTCCATTTTTTTTCTGACCTCATTTGAAGACCAAGCTGCACATCTGCTATATATGTTTGGGGAGGCCTAGGTTGAGCCAGTGTATGTTCCCTGGTTGGTTGTTCAGACTCTAAGAGCCCCAAGAGTTCAGGTGAGGTGACTCTGTTTGTCTTCCTGTGGAGTTTCTATCCCCTTTCTATTCCAATACCTGTGGAGTTTCTATCCCCTTTCTATTCCAATATAAGTGTTCCCAAGCTACATGAACTGTTGAGCTATGAGTGTCTGTATCTGAGTCAGCTCCTGGGTAGAACCTCTTAGAGGACAGCTGTGCTAGACTCCTGTCTGCAACTTTAACAAAGTATCATTAATCATGTCAGGGACTGGTGTTTGCCCATAGGATGGATCTCTAGTGGGCCCAGTTATTGGTTGGCCATTCCCTCAGTCTCTGATCCATCCCCCATCTCTGCATTTCTTGTAGACATAATAAAGTTTTGGTTGAATGTTTTGTAGGTGGGTTGCTGTCCCTTCATGGGCTCCTGTGTGTCTAAAGGAGGTAGCCCCTTCAGGTTCCATATTTCCAATGCTATGAGTCACAGCTAAGGTCACTCCCATTGTTTCTTAGACACCTCCTTAATCTCTGGTTTTTATCTCATCCTCTCAATGCCTGCTACATCCACAATGCCATATGTTGCAGATTCCCATTCATTCTACTGACCATCTGGTTATCTGTCCTGTTCCTCCCCACACCTGATCCTCAAACCAACCATTTCCATACCCATCCCTCTCCCACCCACTGCCCTCCTTCCATATGCTTCTTGTGACTAGTTTATTCCCCCTTCTAAATGGGATTAATCCATCCTTGCTTGTACCTTTCTTCCTGTTAAACTTATTGTTTAGCTTCTCTGCATATGTGGATTGTGGCATGGTACCTGTATTTTATGACTAGTATCCACTTATAAGTGAGTATATACCATGGATATTCCTTTCAGACTAGCCTACCTCATGAGGATGGTATTTTCAAGTTCCATCAATCTGCCTACACAATTAATATCTTTGTTTATAATAGCTGAATATTATTGCATTGTGTAGATGTGCCACATTTTCATTATCCATTCTTCAGGTGATGGATATCTAAGATGTTTCCAGTTTTGGGCTATTACCAGTTTGGGCTATTACCAATAAAGTTGCTATGAACATAACTGAGCAAGTACCTATATGGGATGATGGATCATTTTTTGGTAGATGTCTAAGAGTGGTAGAGCTGGATCTTGAGCTAGAACTATTTGAACTATTTCTTGTTTTCTAAGAAACCTCTTGTGTGTGTGTGTATGTGTGTGTGTGTGTGTGTGTGTGGTGTATGTGTGTGTTTGTGTTGCCTTTATTTTGTTTTTTTTGTGTGATATTTTTTATTGCCTGTATTTTTGTGGGTGTTGCTAACCTTCGTGTGTTGGAGCTATCCTTCTAGTACTTTTTATAGCACTGAATTTTCAGAAAGATGATGTTTAGATTTGAGTTTTCATGAAATTTGTTGTTTTATCCATCTATGATGATTGAACATTTTGCCAGGTATAATAATTTGAGCTTATAATCATGGTCTATTAGAGTCTGCTGAACATATTTTCAGGACTTTCTGGCTTTTACAATCTACCTTAAGAAACTGGATGTAATTCCAGTAGGTCTCCTCCCTTTACATGTTACTTGGTCCTTTCTCCTTGCATATTTTAATATTCTTTCCATGTTCTATATGTATAGAGTTTTGATTATTATGTGACATAAGGAATGCCTTTTCTTGCTTAATCTATTTTGTGTTCTGCAAGCTTGTTTTCTTTACAGGCATGGCCTTCTTTAGTTTAGGAAACTTTTATTCTATGATTTTGTTAAGTATATCTTCAGAAATTTTGTGCTGGAATTCTACTGCTTCTAAACCCATTATCCTGAGGTTCTGTCTTTTCATAGAGTCCCTGATTTCCTGGATGTTTTGTGTTAAAATTTTTAGATTTAACAGGTTCTTTGACAAATGAATCTATTTATTGTATCTTATCTTCTGTGCCTGATATTCTGTCTTCTATCACTTGTAATCTGTTGTTGATGCTTGTGTGTATAACTCTTGTTCACTTAACTAGATTTTCCATTTATAGGATTTCTTCAGTTTGTGTTTCTTCTTTGTTTCTGATTTAATTTTCAGGTCTTCAATTGTTTCTTTACATATATGTGTTTTTTTACTTGGAATTCTTTAAGGGATTTCTTGATTTCTTCCAATGTTTTCTTTTCTTTGATTTCTTCAAGGTTATTTGTTTTGTCTGGTGAAAGGCACCCAGATAGGGGAAATGCCCACTCAAGAGATTACAACCACCCAATGACTCACGAGACACCAATGTTATTGCAATTAGCAAGAGGTATATTTCAATCAGCTCTAAGGTGGAAACTCAGAAACCACGCAGGGGTAGGAGTTTTGACCTCGAGGCTCAGGAGTGAAGGGTTTTTAAAGGAGAAACCCACAAACCGGGAGGGGGAGGTGAGGGGGAAAATCAAGGAGGATTTGCCATAAAAACAGTAGGAAGTTCTAGCCCATATTGTAAAAATGGTGGAAAGTCTCGACCTATTTTTTAGTCAGTCATAAACCAGGGCGGGGGTTGAAAACACCTTTCACATATTCTTTTCAAGAATTTAACCTTGTATATCATCTATTATGTGGTCAGCCAGTCTTTGGACACAGAGCCCAGAGCCTGTGAACCAGATGACCCAGATGACCTGCATTCTTGGTTCTGCCCTTTTGTGATCAGCTAAGTTTCTGGAGCATAACTGGCCTGGCTAGTTTTCTTTGGGTGGCTGGCTAGTTCTTGGAACCTAGGCCTGTGAACTTGCTAACCTTAATTCAGAGGGGGAGGGGTCTACATCTTTTCATTGGATTTACTTTTTAAAGACTTCTATCACTTTCATACAGTTGGTTTTAAGGTGATTTTCTTGTGCCTCAGCTGCATTGAAATATTAAGGTCTTGCTCTAGTGGTGTTATGTTGTCGTATCTGTTGTTCACCATGTTCTTATAATGGTATTTACACATCTGGGCTTTGAATGATTATACTTTTACATGCTGATTTCTGAACTTGTCTTTATTGTTGGCATAAATTGTTTTGAGAAACAATCCCTAAGGATAATTGGATTGTTTGTTTCCTTTTTTAGTTTTATGGTTGTTGTGGCCTGGATTTTAGGCAGCCAGCATAACCTCTGATGCAGTAAGGAGCCTCTGCTCATGTTGGCAAGTAGATATCTGGTTGCTAGTTTGACTTTTGATGTAGTACGGGATATCTTCTTATTACAGGTATAGCCGGCACCTATTGTTTTCACTGCTGTAGCCAGGACCTGAGGATGTGAAGTCTTGTAGGCAGAAGCCCAGCAGCAAGGCAGGTGGTGAAGTGGGAAGATGACAGTGAAATGGAAACTGAGTCTAGGGAGTTAGGGCATTTCTGCTGGAAGATGGGTCAGTCACCTGTTCTTCTGACTGATGTGGCCTGCACCTGAGCAAGGGGAGTTGGAATTAACAGAAGCTTTTCAATTTCACAAGGTCCCATTTAAGTGTTGTTGATCTTAGTGCCTGCAAATAACCATATCGTGTGCCATTGAACTCAATGCTATTCTTCAGTTTCTCCTCTGTTAGGTTCAGTATATCTGGTTTCATGTTGAGGTCTTTTATTCAATTGTGCTTAAGTTTTGTGTGTGATGGGGAAAATATGGATCAATTTGCATTTGTCTACATACAGGTATCCTGTTTGACCAGCACAATTGTTGAAGATGGTGTGTTTTTCCCAGTGTGTATATTTCTGGCTTCCATATCAAAAATCAAGTATATATGTGTGTACTTATGTCTGTGTACTATTTTCATTCCATCGATCAGTGTGTCTCCTTTTATGCCAATGACATGGATTATTAGCTAGGTAGTAGCTCCTGAAATCATGTATCATTGGCATTTCATGATTTCTTTTACTGTTCAGGATTTCGTTATGTATTCTGTGTTTATTTTTTCCTGTGAATGTTTCCTTATAAAGTTGAGAATTGTCCTTTCAAGGTCCGTAACAAATTGTGTTGAAATTTTGATGGGATTGTAATTAATTTCTAGATTACTTTTTGTAGGATAGCTATGTTAATTCTTCCAGTCCATGAGCATTGGAGATCTTTCCATCTTCAGGTATCTTCTTCAGAGATTTGAAGTTTTTATCATACAAGTCTTTCACTTGCTTGGATAGTGTTGCCTGTTATTTGAGGCAGTTGTGAAAATATGTTGTTTTCCTAGTTTTCAGTGTTAGTATGTCTGTCACTGTTATATAGTAGGCCTATGAATTTTTCACTTAATCATGTATCGAGTTACTTTGCTTAAAGTGTTTATCAGCTGTTGGATTTCCTAGGGAGAATTTGAGGGGCACTTATAGATACTATCATATCATCTGTAAATAACCACAACTTGACTTACTCTTTTCTTATCAGTTTTTATACACTTGATCCCTTCAGTGGTGTTATTGTTCTAGCTAAACTTCACATTCTATATGGAATAGATATGGAGAAAGTGGGGAACCTTGTCTTGTTCAAAATTGCTTTGAGTTTCTCTCCATAGTTTATCTCACTGTTTGAGTTTTTCTTATAACTTGCTTTAGTTATGTTGAAGTATAATCCTTTATCTCTAGGACCTCCAAGACTTTTATCATGAAATGGTGTGGATTTTGACAAATGTTTTGTTCTACGTAAAGAAATAAACTTGTGGTTAACCTTTTTGCAGTTTGCTTATATAATGGAATACATTTATTAGTTTTGCTATACTAAACCATTACTGCATTTCTATGATAAAGCCAACTCAATGGTGGTGGATGATCATTTGGCTATGTTCTTAAATTCAGTCTGCAAGTATTTTACTGTGCAATTTTCTGTTCATATTCATTAAAAAATTAGTCTGTAGTTGTGATGTTGTGTCTTTCTGTAGTATGGATATCTGCTTATATGTGGTCACAGAAAATGAACATATATTCATTTACTCAGAAATGGACAATATATATTACTCAGAACATATACTCAGAAATTGTACAATTAACTTCCTTTTGTTTTCCACAATAATTTGAGGACCATTGGCATTAACTATTCCTAAAATATTATGGCAGAATTCTATTCTAATGCCAACTGGCCCTGGGCTTTATTTTGTTTGGGAAAAATTTTAAAGAGTAAGTCTATTTCATTGAGGATTATAGGTTTATTTTGTTTATTTTTCTGATCTATGAAAATGATACATTTCATTTAAAGTTTCCAATTTTGTAAGTCCTTTTAAGTATGCTCTTATAATTCTCTGAATTTCCTCACTGTATTTTTTTTCTTTTTAAAAATTTATTAACTTCTATATAAATCAATTAAAATGCATCCCTGGGTTTTATTGTTCTCATGACAAAATTAAAACAACATATCTTAACAGAAACATCACCTATGAGATCCATTCAACATTTTCTGCTTTCTAATAGTTGTCCTTTAATGGAGAGACAGCATATGGATTTCTTTTCATGTATCATCACATAATGTTTTTCCATTACATACTACAGTACATTTTATATGTAATAAATGTACTAACGTGTACCTCCTATATAAATCAATGAATAAATACATGCCTGGGTTTTACTGTTCTTATGATAAAATCAAACCAACATATCATAACAGAAACATCACAAGTAAGATGCATTCAGCATTTTCTGATTTCTAACTGTTGGCTTTTTATGCAGTGAAAAGATATGTATTTTTTTTTTTAAATTGGAAATTTTATTTACATTTCAGATGTTCTCTCCTTACCCCATTTCCCCCCTCCCACCCAGGAACTCAATATCCCTTCCCCCTCCTCCTGCCTCCACATTGGTGTACCCCCCACCCTCCCCTGTATCTCACCTCCCCACCCTCGAATATCCCCCCACAACGCCCAGCCTTCATGGGACCAAGGATCTCTTCTCCCACTTATATATAGCTCCCTTGCATATATAGCTGGAGCCATGGGTCCCTCCCTAAGCGCTCCCAGGCTGGTGGTTTAGACCCTGGGGTCTCTGGTTGGTTGGTATTGTTGCTTTCCTCATGGTGTCATGAATCCTTTCAACTCCTTCAGCCTTCACTCTATCTTCTCCATTGGGAACCCCATGATCAGTTTGATGGTTAGCTGTGAGCATCTGCCTCTGAGTATGTCAGACTCTTGCAAACTTCTAGGGAGACAGCTATATCAGGCTCTTGTCACCATGTACATCCTGATATCAACATCAACGTCTACCTTTGGTAACTGCATATGGGATGGATATGGGTGGAATGATCTGTAGACAGCCCCTCCTTCAGTTTCTGTCCTGCACTGTGTCTCCATATTTGCTCCCTTGAGTATTTTGTTACTCCTTCTAAGAGGGACTGAAGCCCCCCTACTTGGTCGACATTCTTTATGAGCTTTATGTGGTCTGTGAGTTGAATCTTGGGTATTTCAAGCTTCTGGGCTAAAATCCAGTAATCAGTGAGTGAATACCATGTATGTTCTTTTGTGATTGGGTTACTTCACTCAGGATGATATTTTCTAGTTCCATCCATTTACATAAGAATTTATGAAATTCATTGTTTTTAATAGCTGAGTAATATTCCATTGTATAAATGTACCACATTTTTTGTATCCATTCCTCTGTTGAAGGGCATCTGGGTTCTTTCCAGTTTCTGGCTATTAAAAATAAAGCTGCTATGAACATAGTGGAGCATATGTCCTTGTTATGTGTTAGAGCATCTTCTGGGTATATGCCCAGGAGTGGTATAGCTGGGTCCTCAGGTAGTGATATGTCCAATTTTCTGAGGAACTGCCAGACTGATTTCCATAGTGGTTGTACCATCTTGCAATCCCACCAACAATGGAGGAGTGTTCCTCTTTCTCCACATCCTCGCCAGCATCTGCTATCACCTGAGTTTTTTTATTTTAGCCACTCTGACTGGTGTGAGGGGGAATCTCAGGGTTGTTTTGATTTGCGTTTTCCTGATGACCAAGGATGCTGAACATTTCTTTAGGTGCTTCTCGGCCATTCACATTTCCTCAGTTGAGAATTCTTTGGTTAGCTCAGTACCCCATTTTTTAATAGGGTTATTTGGTTGTCAAGAGTCTAATTTCTTGAGTTCTTTGTATATATTGGATATTAGTCCTCTATCGGATGTGGGATTGTAAAGATCTTTTCCCAATCTGTTGGTTGCCGTTTTGTCCTATTGACAGTGTCCTTTGCCTTACAGAAACTTTGCAATTTTATGAAGTCCCATTTGTCAATTCTTGATCTTAGAACATAGGCCACTGGTGTTCTGTTCAGGAACTTTTCCCCTGTGCCTAGGTATTCGAGGGTCTTCCCCACTTTCTCTTCTATTAGTTTCAGTGTGTCTGGTTTTATGTGAAGGTCCTTTATCCACTTGGACTTGAGCTTTGTACGAGGAGATAGGAAAGGATCGATTTGCATTCTTCTGCATGTTGTCCTCCAGTTGAACCAGCACCATTTGTTGAAAATGCTGTCCTTGTTCCACTGGATAGTTTTAGCTCCTTTGTCAAAGATTAAATGACCATAGTTCTGTGGGTTCATTTCTGGGTCTTCAACTCTATTCCACTGATCTTCCTGCCTAACTCTGTACCAATACCAGGCCGTTTTTATCACTATTGCTTTGTAGTACAGCTTGATGTCAGGGATGGCGATTCCTCCAGAAGTTCTTTTATTGTTGAGGATGGTTTTCGCTATCCTGGGTTTTTTGTTGTTCCAAATAAATTTCAGAATTTCTCTTTCAAGTTCTGTAAAGAATTGAGTTGGTATTTTATTGGGGATTGCATTGAATCTGTAGATTGCTTTTGGCAAGATGGCCATTTTTACTATATTAATCCTGCCAGTCCATGAGCATGGGAGATCTTTCCATTTCCTGAGATCTTCTTCAATTTCTTTCTTCAGAGACTTGAAGTTCTTGTCATACAGATCTTTCACTTGCTTGGTTAGGTTCACCCTGAGGTATTTTATATTATTTGTGACGATTGTGAAGGGTGTCATTTCCCTAATTTCTTTCTCAGCCTGTTTATCCTTGAGTAGAACAAGGCTACTGATTTGTTCGAGTTGATTTTATAACCTACCACCTTGCTGAAGTTGTTTATCAGGTTTAGGAGTTCTCTGGTGGAGTTTCTGGGGTCACTTAATTATACTATCATATCATCTGCAAATAGTGATATTTTGACTTCTTCCTTTCCTATTTGTATTCCTTTGACTTCTTTTTGTTGTCTAATTGCTCTGGCTAGGACTTCCAGTACTATATTGAATAGGTAGTGAGAGAGTGGGCAGCCTTGTCTAGTCCCTGATCTTCGTGGGAATGCTTCAAGTTTCTCTCCATTTAGTTTGATGTTGGCTACTGGTTTGCTGTATATTGCTTTTACTATGTTTAGGTATGGGCCTTGAATTCCTGATCTTTCCAAGACTTTTACCATGAAGGGATGTTGAATTTTGTCAAATGCTTTCTCAGCATCTAGTGAGATGATCACGAGATTTTTTTCTTTGAGTTTGTTTATATAGTGGATTACGTTGATGGATTTCCGAATATTGAACCATCCCTGCATTCCTGGGATAAAGCCTACTTGATCATGATGGATGATTGTTTTGATGTGTTCTTGGATTCGGTTTGCTAGAATTTTATTGAGTATTTTTGCATCAATATTCATAAGAGAGATTGGTCTGAAGTTCTCTTTCTTTGTTGGGTCTTTGTGAGGTTTAGGTATGAGTGTGGTTATAGTTTCATAGAACAATTGGGTAGTGTTCCTTCTGTTTCTATTTTGTGGAATAGTTTGAAGAGAATTGATACTAGGTATTCCTTGAAGATCTGATAGAATTCTCCACTAAAACCATCTGGTCCTGGACTTTTTTTGGTGGGGAGACTTTTAATGACTGCTGCTATTTCTTTAGGGATTATGGGACTGTTTAGATGGTTTATTTGCTCCTCATTTAACTTTGGTACCTGGTATCTGTCTAGAAAATTGTCCATTTCATCCAGATTTTCCAGTTTTGTTGAGTATAGGCCTTTGTAGTAGGATCTGATGATTTTTTGAATTTCCTCAGTTTCTGTTGTTATGTGTCCCTTTTCAGATCTGATTTTGTTAATTTGGATACTGTCTCTGTGCCCTCTGGTTAATCTGGCTAAGGGTTTATCTATCTTGTTGATTTTCTCAAAGAACCAACTCCTGGTTTTGTTGATATTTTCTATACTTCTTTCTGTTTCTACTCGGTTGATTTCAGCCCTGAGTTTGATTATTTCCTGACGCCTACTCCTCTTGGGTGTATTTGCTTCTTTTTGTTCTAGAGCTTTCAGGTATGCTGTCAAGTTGTTAATGTGTGCTCTCTCCAGTTTCTTTTTGTAGGCACTTAGAACTATGAGTTTTCCTCTTAGCACTGCTTTCCTGGAGTCCCACAAGTTCTGGTATGATGTTTCCCCATTTTCGTTAAATTCTAGGAAGTCTTTAATTTCTTTCTTTATTTCTTCCTTGACAAAGTCATCATTGAGTAGAGCATTGTTCAGTTTCTACATGCATGTGGGTTTTCCCTTGGTTTTGTCATTATTGAAGACCAACCTTAGTCCTTGGTGATCCGATAGGATGCAAGGGATTATTTCAATCTTTTTGTATCTGTTGAGGACTGTTTTATGACCAATTATATGATCTATTTTGGAGAAGGTACCATGAGGTGCTGAGAAGAAGGTATATTCTTTTGCTTTAGGATGAAATGTTCTATAGATATTTGTTAAATCCATTTGGTTCATAGCTTCTGTTAATTTCAATGTGTCTTTGTTTAGTTTCTGTTTCCACGATCTGTCCATTGGAGATAGCGGGGTGTTAAAATCCCCCACTATTATTGTGTGAGGTGGAAGTGTGCTTTGAGCTTTAGTAAAGTTTCTTTTATGTATGTGGATGCCCTTGCATTTGGAGCATAGATGTTCAGAATTGAGAGTTCATCTTGGTAGATTTTTCCTTTGATGAGTATGAAGTGTCCTTCCCTATCTTTTTTGATTACTTTTGGTTGAAAGTCAATTTTATTTGATATTAGAATGGCTACTCCAGCTTGTTTCTTGGGACCATTTGCTTGGAGAATTGTTTTCCAGCCTTTTACTCTGAGGTAGTGCCTGTCTTTGTCACTGAGGTGCGTTTCTTGTATGCATCAAAATTCTGGGTCTTGTTTATGTATCCAGTCTGATAGTCTATGTCTTTTTATTGGAGAGTTGAGTCCATTGATGTTAAGTGATATTAAGGAAAAATGATTTTTGTTTCCTATCATTTTTATTATTAGAGGTGGAATTATGTTTGTGTAGCTACCTTTTTTTGGGGTTGTTGGAAGATTACTTCCTTGCTTTTTCTAGGTTGTAGTTTCCTTCCTTGTGTTGGCGTTTTCCATCAATTATCCTTTGAAGTGCTGGGTTTGTGGGAAGATATTGTGCAAATTTGGTTTTGTCATGGAATATCTTGGTTTCTCCATCTATAGTGATTGAGAGTTTTGCTGAGTACAGCAGTCTGTGTTCCCTTAGGATCTGTATGATATCAGACCAGGATCTTCTGGCTTTTATAGTCTCTGGTGAAAAGCCTGGTGTAATTCTTATAGGTCTGCCTTTATATGTTACTTGACCTTTTCCCTTACTGCTTTTAGTATGTTTTGTTTGTTTGTTCATTCGGTGTTTTGATTATTTTGTGACGGGAGGTATTTCTTTTCTGGTCTAGTGTGTTTGGTGTTCTGTAGGCTTCTTGTATGTTTATAGGTATGTTGTTCTTTAGGTTTGGGAAATTTTCCTCTATAATTTTGTTGAAGATATTTACTGGCCCTTTAGATTGGGAATCTTCACTCTCATCTATACCTATTATCCTTAGGTTTGGTCTTCTAATTGCGTCTTGGATTTCCTGGATGTTCTGGGTTAGGAGTTTTTTGCATTTTGCATTTTCTTTGACTGTTGTGTCAATGTTTTCCATGTTATCTTCTGTGCATGAGATTCTCTCTTCTATCTCTTGTATTCTGTTGGTGATGCTTGCGTCTATGACTCCTGATCTCTTTCCTTCGTTTTCTATCTCCAGAGTAGTCTCCCTTTGAGATTTCGTTATTGTTTCTATTTCCATTTTTAGGTCCTGGACGGTTTTGTTCAATTCCTTCATATGTTTGGTTGTGTTTTCTTGCAATTCTTTAAAGGATTTTTGTGTTTCCTCTTTAAGGGCTTCCACCTGTTTACCTGTGTTCTCTTGTATTTCTTTAAGGGAGTTACTTATGTTCTTCTTAAAATCCTTTATCATCATCATGAGAAGTGATTTTAATTCTGAGTCCTGTTTTTCCTGTGTGATGGGGTATCCAGGGCTTGCTATGATGTGAGAACTGTGTTCTGATGATGTCAGGTAACTTTGGTTTCTGTTGCTTGCGTTCTTGTGCTTGCCTTTCGCCATCTGGTTGACTCTAGTGTTACCTGTGCTTACTGTGTCTGACTGGAGTCTGCTTTTCCAGTTATCTTGCTTGTGTCAGATCTCCTCGAATTCCAGATGTCTCTGTGTTCCTGTGATCCTAAGCTCCCTCTGCTCTGGATGCAGTAGGTCTTCTAGGATGTCTCAGGATCAGATGTTTCCACAGGCGCAGATCAACTAAGTGTCTTCTGCTCTAGATGCAGTAGGTCCTCTAGGTTGTCTCAGGATCAGGTGTTTCCACCAGAGCAGACCAACTAAGGGTCTGCGCCAGGCAGAAGGACCAGGGTCCCTCTGCTCTGGATGCAGTAGGTCCCTCTAGGATGTCTCAGGATCCAGTGTTTCCACAGGAGCAGACCAGCTAAGGGTCTGCCCCAGGCAAAAGAACCAGGGTCCGGGCAGAAGGGTAGTAGTATTCCGGAGGGGCGGGGTTTGGGTGCCTGCTAGTTCCTTAAGCCCCACTTGGCTCTCGGTTGTAACTCTGGGGCATGGGGTGGTGGGTAAGGTGTCTTACCCTCTGCTCTGGGTGCAGTGGATCCTTCTAGGATGTCTCAGGATCCAGTGTTTCCACAGGAGCAGACCAGCTAACAGTCTGCCCCAGGCAAAAGAGCCAGGGTCCGGGTGGAAGGGAAGTGGTATTCTGGAGGTGCAGGGTTTGGGTAAGATATGGTTTTCTTTTCGTGTATCTTCACATAATATTTATCCATTACATGGTATATCAGCTTTAATAATGGTACTTTATTGTACCTTCTACATAAATCAATGAAAAATATATGTACAGATTTTACTGTACATATCTTTACTGAAACATCACCTGTGAGATGCATTCAATGGTTTCTGCTTTCCAACAGTTGTCCTTTAATGCAGAAACAAAATGTGGTTTTCCTTTCATGTATCTGCACATAATGTTTTTGAAATATATGCTATGTGTATTTCAGCTGGAATAAATCTACTTACTCACTCCTCCTATACAAATCAGTGGAAAAGGTTTGCCCAGGTTTAACTGTTCTTTTGACAAAATCAGAACAACATATCTTAATAGAAACATCACCTGTGAGATGCATTCAGCGTTTTTTGTTTCTAATAGTTGTCCTTTAATGCAAGAACAACATATGATTTTCCTTTGTGTATCTTCACATAAAATTTTTGCAATACATACTATGTGCATTTCAGCTGGAATAAAGGTATTTGCTTGTACCTTATATCCAAATCAATGTAATATCCATGATTGGTTATTACTGTGTGTATGCAAAAATTAAAACAACATATCTTAAGAGAAACATAACCTGTGAGATACATTTAATGTTTTCTGCTTTCTGATAGTTGTCCTTTGATGCAAGGACAACATAAGCTTTTCTCCTCATGTATCTTCATATGTTTTTGCATTACATACTATGTGCTTTTCAGCTGGAATAAAGGTACTAATTTTACCTCCTATATATAATCAATGAAAAATGCTTGCCTGGGTTTTACTGTTCTTATGATAAAATCAAAACAACATATCATAACAGAAACATCACCAGTAAGATGCATTCAGCATTTTCTGTTATGTTAGATGAGTTCAGCATTTTCTGTTAGGTAAAAGTTGGATTTAAAGCAGTGAATACATATGGTATTCTTTTTGTGTATCTTCACATAATGTTTTTAAATTACATACTACAGTGGATACCAGGTTGAATAAAGGTACTCTTATCTTTTATAAAAATCAAAGAAAAATGCATGCCTAGGTTTTACTGTTCTTATGACAAAATCAAAACAACACATCTTAACAGAAACAACACCTGTGAGATGCATTCAGTGTTTTCTACTTTGTAATAGTTGGATTTTAAAGTAGCAAAATTATATCATATTCTTTTTGTGTATCTTCACATAATGTTTTTCCATTACATACTACAGTGCATTTCAGCTGGAATAAATGTATTTACTCATAATTTCTATACAAATTAATGAAATATGCATTCCTGGGATTTACTGTTTTTATGTCAAAATCAAAACAACTTATTTTAACAGAAATATCACCTGTGAGATGTGTTCAGCATTTTCTGCTTTCTAATTGTTGGTTTTTAAAGTGGTGGTATTCTTTTTGTGTATCTTCACATAATGTTTTTCCATTACATACTGCATGGCATTTCAGCTGCAATAATGATACTAACTTGTACCTTCTATATAAATCACTGAAGAATGCATGCTCAGGTTTTACTGTATTTATGACAAAATCAAAACAACGTATCTTAACAGAAACATCACCTGTGAGATGCATTCAATATTTTCTACTTTCTAATAGTTGTACTTTAATGCTGGAATGACATATGGATTTCTTTTTGAGTATCTTCACATAACGGTTTTCCTGTTGAGTGCATTTGCTTCTTTTTGTCCTATAGCTTTTAGGTGTGTCGTCAAGTTGTTTGTGTATTCTCTCTCCAGTTTCTTTGTCTAAGCACTAGAGCTATGAGTTTTCCTCTTAGCAGTGCTTTCATGGAGTCCCACAAGTTCTGGTATGATGTTTCCTCATTTTCATTAAATTCTAAAAAGTCTTTAATTTCTGTCTTTATTTCTTCCTTGACCAAGTGATCATTGAGTAGAGCATGGTTCAGTTTCCACATGCATGTGGGTTTTCCCTTGGTTTTGTCATTATTGAAGACCAACCTTAGTCCGTGGTGATCGATAGGATGCAAGGGATTATTTCAATCTTTCTGTATCTGTTGAGGCCTGTTTGTGACCAATTATATGGTCTATTTTGGAGAATGTACCATGAGGTGCTGTAAACCCATAATGTTTTTAAATTACATACTACAGTGGATACCAGCTTGAATAAAGTTAACTCATATCTTCTATACAAATCAAAGAAAAATGCATGCCCATGTTTCACTGTTTTTATGACAAAATCAAAACAACAGAAACATCATTTGTGAGATGCATTCCGTGTTTTCTACTTTGTAATAGTTGGAGTTTAAGCAGCAAAAACATATGGTTTTATTTTCATCTATTATCATGTAATATTGTTCCTTCTAATACTACAGTGCATTTCTGGTGTAATAAAGGTACTTACTAGTACATTCTATAAAATCAATGAAAAAATGCATGCCCTGGTTTTACTGTTTTTATGACAAAATCAAAACAACATATCTTAACAGAAGCATCACCTGTGAGATGCATTCAGTGTTTACTGCTTTGTCATAGTTGGATTTTAAAGCAGTGAAAACATATGGTGTTCTTTTTTTGTATCTTCACATAATGTTTTTCCTTTACATACTACAGTGCATTTCAGCTGTAATAAAGGTATTTACTTATAAATTCTATATAAATCAATGAAATGTGCATTCCCGGGATTTACTGTTTTAATGTCAAAATCAAAACAACTTATCTTAACAGAAACATCACCTGTAAGATGCATTCAGCATTTTCTGCTTTCTAATTGTTGACATTTAATGCAGTGAAACCATTTGATTTTGTTTTCGAGTATCTTCACATAATGTTTTTTCTATACATACTATAATGCATTTCAGCTGGTATAAAGTTAGTTACTCGTACCTTCTATACAAATCAGTGAAAAAATGCATGACAAAATCTTATGACAAGATCAATACACCATATATTAACAGAAACATCACTGGGCTCATGCCAAAATCAAAACAACATTTGATAATAGAAACATCACCTGTGAGATGCATTCAGTGTTTTCTGCTTTGTAATAGAGTGATTTTAAAGCAGCAAAAATATATGGTACTCTTTTTATGTATCTTCACATAATTTTTTCCATTACATACTACAGTGCATTTCAGCTGGAATAAATGCACTTAAGTATATCTTCTATACAAATCAATGAAAAATGCATGCATGGGTTTACAGTTTTTATGACAAAATCAAAACTACATATCTACACATAAACATCACTTCTGAGATGCATTAAACATTTTTTTCTTTCTAAAATTGTCCTTTGATGCAGGAACAACATATGGTGTTCTGTTCATGTATCTTCACATAATGTTTTCGACTACATACTATAGTGCATTTCAGCTGTAATAATGGTACATACTTGTACCTTCTACATAAATCAATGAAAAATGCATTCCTGGGTTTTAATGTTCTTGTGAGAAAACCAAAACAACATATCTTAACAGAAACATGACTTGTGAGATGCATTCAGCATTTTCTGCTTTTTAATAGTTGCCCTTAGACCAAGGAACAACATATGGTTTTCATTTCATGTACCTTCAAGAAATGTTTTTGCATTTCATACTACAGTGCAAATAAGCTGTAATCAATGTACTTACTCATGCATTCTATACAAATCAATGAAATATGAATGCCCAGGTTTTACTGTTATTACAAATTTAAAACAACATATCCTAACAGAAACATCATCTGTGATATGGATTGAATATTTTCTGATTTCTAATATTTGCCCTTTAATGCAGGAACAACATATGGTTTTCTTTTCCTATGTCTTCACATAATGTTTTTCCATTACATACTACAGTGCATTTTAGCTGTAATAAAGGTACTTACTCAGACATTCTATACAAAGAGATGAAATATATATGCACGGGTTTTACTGTTCTTATGACAAAATCAAACAACATACCATAAAAGAAATATCACCAGTGAGATGCATTCAGGATTTTCTGTTTTCTAATTGTTGGCTTTTAATGTAGCAAAAACATATGGTTTTCTTTTCATGTATCTTCACATAATGTTTTTCCATTAAATACTACAGTGCCTTTCAGCTGGAATAAAGGCACTTTCTTGTACCTTCTATACAAATCAATGAAATATGCATGCAATGGTTTTAAATGTTCCTATGACAAAATCAAAACAACATATCTAAGAGAAACATCACCTGTGTGATGCATTCAGTGTTTTCTGCTTTGTAATAGTTGGATTTTAAAGCAGTTAAAACAGATGGCATTCTTTTGTGTATCTTCACATAAAGTTTTCCATTACATACTACAGTGCATTTCAGCTGTAATAAAGGTATTAACTCGTACATTCTATACAAATCAATGAAATATGCATTCATGGGATTTACTGTTTTTAATGCCAAAATCAAAACAACATATCTTAACAGAAACAGCATATGTGAGATGTATTCAGCATTTTCTGCTTTTTAATTGTGGCTTTTAAGGCTGCAAAACATATGGTATTCTTTTCGTGTATCTTCACATAATGTTTATCCTTTACATACTACAGTGCATATCAGGTGGAATATAGTACCTACTTGTATCTACTATAAAAATCAATGAAAATGCATGCCCTGGTTTTATTGTTCTTATGACAAAATCAAAACAACCTATCTTAATAGGAAGATTACCTTGGAAATACATTCAGAATTTTCTGCTTTCTAATAGTTGTCCTTTAATGCAGGAGCAACATATGGTATTCTCTTCATGTATCTTTTCATATACTGTATCTTACATAATGTTTTTCCATTACATACTACAATGCATTTCAGCTGGAATAAAGG
Organism: Mastomys natalensis; assembly: GCA_021653895.1. Classification (NCBI taxonomy): domain Eukaryota; kingdom Metazoa; phylum Chordata; class Mammalia; order Rodentia; family Muridae; genus Mastomys; species Mastomys natalensis. The sequence continues at coordinate 23,444 of JAJTUV010001467.1, read as the reverse complement.
TACCCATAAATTCAATACCAATCAATGAAATATGCATGCCCTCGTATTATTGTGCTCATGCCAAAATCAAAACCACATTTGATAACAGAAACATCACCTGGGAGATGCATTTAGCATTTTCTGCTTTTTAATATTTCCTCTTAGACCCAGGAACAACATATGGTTTTCTTTTAGTATACCTTCCTATAATGTGTTTGCATTACATACTACAATGCACATAAGCTGTAATAACAGTACTTAAAGTTACATTCTGTACAAATCAAGAAATATCCATGTCCAGTTTTTATTGTGTCTATGCAAAAAACAAAACAACTTATGTGAACAGAAATATCACCTGTGAGATGCATTCAACGTTTTCTGCTTTCTAATAGTTACTCTTGAATGCTGGAATGACATATGGTTCTCTTTTCATGCATCTTCACATAGTTTTTCCATTATATACTACAGTGTATTTCAGCTGAAATAAAGGTATTTACTCATACATTCTATTCAAATCAATGAAATATGCATTCCTGGGATTTACTCTTCTTATACCAAATCAAAACAACATATCTTAATAGAAACCTCTGAGATACATTCAACGTTTTCTGTTTTCTAATACTTGTCCTTTAATGAGGGAACCACATGTTGTTTTCTTTTTGAGTACCTTAACATAATGTTATTCCATTACATACTACAGTGCATATCAGCTGTAATACTGGTATACACTTGTACCTTCTATATTAATCAATGAAACATGCATACCTGGGTTTACTGTTCTTATGAAAAAATCAAAACAACATATCCTAACAGAAGCATCACCTGTGAGATGTATTCAGTGTTTTTATTTTTCTAATAGTTGCCTTTAGCTTAAAACTACCAGCTGGGTGGTGGTGGCACATGCCTTTAATCCAGCACTTGGGAGGCAGAGGCAGGCAGATTCTGAGTTCAAGGCCAGCCTGGTCTACAGAGTGAGCTCCAGGACAGCCCAGGCTACACAGAGAAACCCTGTCTTGAAAAACAAAACAACCAAAAAAAACCCTATGAATGTTTTTCTTTCATGTATCTAAACAGAAGTTTTCTTCATTATATTGTATAGAGCTTTTCAGCTGTAATATAGGAACTATCTTGTACACTGTATATAAAATAATGAAATATCCATGGCTGGATGGTACAGTGTTTATGAAAAATCAAACCAACATGTCTTAACAGAAACATCACTTGTTACATGCATTCAATGTTTTCAGCTTTCTAATATTTGTCTTTTGTTCAGAAACTATAAACAATTTTCTCTTCATGTATCTATACAGAAGGATTCTTCATTATATTTTATAGGGCTTTTCAGGTGTAATAAAGGAACTTACATGTACATTCTCTACAAATAAATGAAATATGCATGGGCAGTTGGTACAGTGTTTATGTGAAAGTTCAAAAAACATGTCCTAACAGAAACTTCATTTTTAACAAGCATTCACTGTTTTCAGCTTTCTAATTGTTGCCTTTAGTTTGGAAACTACTAAGGGTTTGCTTTTCATGTATCTATCTAGAAGGTTTCTTCATTACATTGCAGAGTTTTTCAGTTGTAACATACTAACTTAATTGTATATTCTCTACAAAACAATGAAATATGCATGGCAGAGTGGTACAGTGTTCATTAGAAAATCCAAACAACATGTCTTAACATACATATCACCTGGAACATGTCTTCCATGTTTTCAGCTTTTTAATTGTTACATTTAGCTTGGTAAATATGAATAGTTTGTTTTTCCTGTATAGATACAGAAGGATCCTTCATTACATTTTATAGAGCTTTTCAGCTGTAATTTAGTAACTTACTTGTACATCCTATACAAAACAATTATATATGCATGGCCTGGTGGTATAGTGTATATGTGAAAATCAAAGAACCATGTCTTAATAGAAACTTCACCTGTAACATGCATTCAATGTTTCAAGTCTTCTAAGTGTTGCATTTAACTCACATAGTAACAATGGGTAGCATTTCCTGTATCTATAGAGATGGTTTCTGTATTACATTGTGTAGCGCTTTTCAGCTGTAAAATAGCAACTTATTTGTACACTCTATTCAAAACAATGATATATGCATGGCCGGATGGTACAAGTGTTTATGCAAAAATCCAAACAACATGTCTTCACAGATATGTAACATGCAACATGCATTCATTGTTTTTAGCCTTCTAGTAGTTGCATTTAGCTTGGGTATTAACAATGGGTTGCTTTTCATGTATCTATACAGACAGTTTCTGCATTATATTGTATAGTGTTTTTCAGCTGTAAAATAGCAACATCCTTGTACATTCTATACAAAAAAATGATATATGCATAGCCAGATGGTACAAGTGTATATGTGAAAATACACACAACATGTCTTAACAGAAACATCACATGTAACATGCATTCAGTGTTCTCAGCCTCTAAGGGTTGCATTTAGCATGGATATTAACAATGGGTTGCTTTTTGTGTATCTATACAGACAGTTTCTGCATTACATTGTATAGTGCTTTTCAGCTGTAAAATAGCAACTTACTTTTACATTCTATACAACACAATGATATATGCATGGCCTGATGGTACAAGTGTTTATGCAAAACTTCCAACAAAATGTCTTAACAGAAACTTCATCTGCAACATGCATTCAGTGTTTCCAGCCTTCTAAGTGTTGCATTAACTAGCCTATTAACAATGGGTTGCTTTTCATGTATCTATACAGACGGTTTCTGCATTACCATGAGGAGGATGTCCCTAGGTGGACAGTGAGGAGGATGTCCTTGTGGTGGACAGTGGGGATGATGTCCCTGAGGTGGACAGTGACGAGGACGTTCTTTTTGAAGTCAGTGGGGAGGATGTCATTGTGGTGCACAGGAGGATGTCCCTGTGGTGGACAGTGGGGAGGATGTCCCTGTAGTGGACAGTGGGGAGGATATCCCTGTTGTGGACAGTGAGGAGAGTGTCTCTGATTTGGTCTGTGGGGAGGATGTCCCTGAGGTGGACACTGGGAAGGATGTCCCTGTGGTGGGCATTGAGGAGGATGTCCCTGTAGTGGACAGAGGGGAGGATGTCACTGCAGTAGGACAGTGGGAAGGATGTCCCTGTTGTGCACATGAGGATGTTCCTGTGGTGGACATTGGGGAGGACGTCCCTTTGATGCACAGGAGGATGTCCCTGTGGTGGACAGTGGGGAGGATATCCCTGCCGTGGACAGTGAGGAGGATGTCCTTTGCTGGACAGTTGGGAAAATGTCCCTGTGGTGGACAGTGAGGATCATGTCCCTGTGGTGGCAGTGAGGAGCACATCCCTGTGGTGGACTGTGAGTAGGACGCCCCTGTGGTGGACAGTGAGGAGAAAGTCCCTGTGACGGACAGTGGGGAGGATGTCCCTGTGTTACACAGGAGGATGTCCCTGTTCTGAAAAGTGAGGAAGATGTCCCTGTGGTGGACAGTGGGGAGGATGTCCCTGTGGTGGACAGTGAGGAGGAAGTCTCTGTGGTGGACATTGGGTAGGATGTCCCTGTTGTGGACTGTGAGGTGGTTGTCCCTGTGGTGGACAGTGTGGAGAATGCCCCTGTGGTCGACAGTGGGTATGATGTCCATGTGGTTTAAAGTGAGAAGGATGTCCCTGTGGTGGACACTGGGGAGGATGTCCCTGTGGTGGACAGTGAGGAACACGTCCCTGTGGTGGACAGTGGGGAGGATGTCCCTGTAGTGGAGAGTGTGGAGGATGTCCCTGTGGTTTACAGTGAGGAGGATGTCCTTGTGGTGGACAGGGGGAGGAAGTCCCTCTGGTGGACAATGGTGAGTATGTCCCTTTGGTGGACAGTGAGGAGGATGTTCCTGTGGTGGACAGTGAGGAGGATGTCCTTGTGGTGGACAGTGAGGAAGATGTACCTGTGATGGACTGTGAGGAGCACATCCCTGTGGTGGACAGTGAGGAGAAGGTCTCTGTTGTGATCAGTGGGAGGATGTCCCTGAAGTTCACACTGTGGAGGGTGTCTCTTGGTGGGCAATGAGGAGGATGACCCTGGGGTGGATAGTGGGGTGGTCGTCCCTGCAGTGGACAGTGGGGAGGATGTCCTATGGTGCACAGAAGGATGTCCCTGTGGTGGACAGGAGGATGTCTCTATTGTGGATAGTGGGGAGGATGTCCCTGTGGTGCACAGTGAGGATGTCCCTGTGGTGGAAAGTGAGGAGGATGTCTTTGTGGTGGACAGTGAATAGGATGTCACTGTGATGGACAGTGAGGAGAATGTCCATGTGGTACACAGGAGGATGTTCCTGAGGTAGAAAGTGAGGAGGATGTCCCTGTGGTGTACAGTGAGGAGGATGTCCCTGAGGAAAACAGTGGGGAGGACATCCCTGTGGAGGACAGTGAGGATAACATCGCTGTGGTGGTCAGTGGGGAGGATGTCCCTGGGTTGCACAGTGGGGAGGACATCCCCATGGTGGACAGTGGGGAAGATGTCCCTGTGGTGGACTGTGAGGAGGATGTCCTGTGGTGGACAGTGAGGAGGCCATCCCTGTGGTGTACAGTGGGGAGGATGTCCCTGTTGTGGACAGTGGGGAGGATGTTCCTGTGGTGGACAGTTAGGAAGATTTCCCTATGGTGGACAGTTGGGAGGATGTCCCTGTGTTGGAATGTGGGAAGGGTGTCCCTGTGGTCGACAATGAGGAGGATGTCCCTGTGGTGGACAGTGATGAGGATGTCCCTGTGGTGGACACTGGGGAGAATGTGCCTGTGGTGGACAATGAGGAAGATGTCACTGTGATGGACTGTGAGGAGCACATCACTGTGGTGGACAGTGGGTATGAAGTCCCTGTTGTGGACAGTGGGGAAGATGTCCCTGTGGTAGACAGTGGGGATGATGTCCCTGTGGTGGACAGTGGGCAGGATTTGCCTGTGGTGGACAGTGAGGGGGACATCCCTTTGGTGGACAATGGGAAGGATGTCCCTTGGTGGACAGTGAGGAGGATGTCCGTGTGGTGGACAGTGGTAAGGATGTCCCTGTTTTGAACAGTGGAGAGGATGTCTCTGTGGTATACTGTGGGCAGTATGTCCCTGTGGTGGAGTTAGAGGAGGATGTCCCTGTGGTGGACAGTGTGGAGGATGTCCCTGTGGTGGACAATGGGGAGGATGTCCCTGTGGTCAGCAATAAGGAGGACAACCCTTTGGTGGACAGTGAGAAGGATGTCCCTTTGTGGACTTTGGGAAATATGTCCTTGTGGTATACAGTGGAGAATATGCCTTGTGATGGACAGTGGGGAGGATTCCCTTGAGGTGGTCTATGGGCAGGATGTCCCTGTCTTGGAGAGTGGGGAGAAAGTCCCTGTAGTGGACATATGAGGAGGATGTCCCTGTGGTGGACAGTGAGGATAATGTCCCTGTGATGGTCAGAGGGTGGAATTCCTTGAGGTGGACTGTGGGAGAAGGATATCCCTGTGGTAGACATTGGGGAGGAAGTCCCTGAGGTGTACAGTGGGGAGGATGACATTATGGTGCAGAGGAGGATGTCCCTGTGGTGGACAGTGAGGAGGACATCCCTGTGGTGGACAGTTGGGAGGATGTCCCTGTGTTGGACATTAGGCAGGATGTCCCTGTGGCGGACAGTGAGGAGGACATCCCTGTGTTGGACTGTGAGGAGGATGTCCCTATGGTGGACAATGGGTAGGATGCCCGTGTGGTTGACAATGGAGAAGATGTCCCTGTTGTGGAGAGTGAGGATGATGTCCCTGTATTGGACAGTGAGGAAGATGTCCCTGTGGTTTACATTTGGGAGGATATTCCTGTGGTGGACATTGGCAGGATGTCCCTGTTGTGGACAGTGAGGAGGACGTGCCTGTGGTGGACAGTGTATAGGATGTTCCTGTGGTGGACAGTGGAGAGGATGTCCCTGTGATGGACAGTGAGTAGGACGTCCCTGTAGAGGACAGTGAGGAGGATGTCCCTGTGGTAGACAATTGGGAGGTTGTCTCTGTGTTGGACAATGGGCAGGATGTCCCTGTGGTGGACAGTGAGGAGGAAGTCCCTGTAGTGGAAAGTGAAGAGGATGTTGTGTGGTGGACAGTGAGGATAATATCACTGTGGTGGTCAGTTGGGAGGATGTCCCTGTGGTGGACAGTGGGGTGAATGTCCCTGTGGTGGATATTGGCAGGATATCCCTGTGGTGGACAATGAGGAGGACATCAGTGGTGGACACTGATGAGGACGTCCTTGTGGTAAACAGTGGTGAGGATGTCCGTGTGGTGGACAGTAGAGATTATGTCCCTGTGATGTACAGTCAGTAGGACATCCCTGTAGTGGACAGTGAGGAGGATGTCCCTGTGGTGGACAGTGGGCAGGATGTCCCTGTGGTGGATAGTGAGGAGGACATCCCTGTGGTGGACAGTGAGGATGAAGTCCTTGTAGTGGACAGTGAGGAGGATATCCCTGTGGTGTACAGTGGGAAGGATATCCCTATGGCAGACAGTGGGCAGAATGTCCCTGTGGTGGACATTGGTAGGATGTCCCTGTGGTGGACAGTGAAGAGGACATCCCTGTGGTGGACAGTGAAGAGGACATCCCTGTGGTGGATAGTGGGGAGGATGTCTCTGTGGTGGACAGTGGGCAGGATGTCCCTGTGGTGGACAGTGAGGAGGAAGTCCCTGTAGTGGACAGTGAGGAGGATGTCCCTGTTGTGGATAGTGGGGAGGATGTCCTTGAGGTGGACAGTATGCAGGATGTCCCTGTGGTGGACAGTGGGGAGGAAGTTCGTGTGGTGTATAGAGGGGAAAGAGGAGATTGTCCTTAAATGTGCAGAGGAGGATGTCCTGTGTTGGACAGTGAGGGGTATATATAGTGAGTACAGTGAGGAGGCATAACTGTGGTGGTCAGTGGGAGGATGTCCCTGTGGTGGACAGTGGAGAAGATGTCCCTGTGGTGGACAGTGAGGAGGACGTCCCTGTAGTGGATACTGAGGAAGATGTCCCTGTGGTGGACATTGGGGAGGATGTCCTTGTGGTGGACAGTGAGGATATTGTTGGGCCGTGGAAGGGTTGCCATTGGCATGGAACCCTGAGACTGCAGGTGTTTGGCCATGACCCCAAATCCCGGGATTCTGACCCGCAGTCTCCATTTAACCTGTTACATAAGTCACATAAGACACAGGTAAAGGGGCATGATATAACACCTGCAGTCTCAGGGTTCTAGGACAATGGCAACCCTCCCACAGCCCGACAACAATGGCCCTCTTTATAGTAGGCTGTAGGCCCCCTCTAGGACACTTCTAGGCCGTCTCTATGGTCCTGTCTAGGCCCTCTCTAGGCTATCACTATGGACATCTCTATAGTCCTCTATAGGTTCTCCCCAGGCCCTCATTATGGCCATCTCTATGGTCCCATCTAGGCCCTCTCTTGGCCTTCACTATGGCCATTTATATAGTCCTATCTAGGCCCTCTCTAGGCCCTCACTATGGCCGTCTCTATGGTCCCTTCTAGGCCCTCTCTAAGGCCCTCACTATGGCTGTCTATGGTCCCATCTAGGTCCTCTCTAGGCCCTCACTATGGCTGTCTCTATGGTCTTCTCTAGGCCCTTTCTAGGCCTCACTATGGCTGATGCTATGGCCCTCACTAGGCCCTTAATGACCAGCACTACGGCCATCTAAATGGTTCAATTAAGCCCTCTCTAGGCCCTCAATATGGCTGTCTCTATCGTCCTGTCTAGACCCTCTCTTAGCCCTCATTGTGTCCGATTCTATGGTCCTATCTAGTCTCTCTCTAGGCCCCAACTATGGCTGTCTCTATGGATCCATCTAGGCCCTCTCAAGTTCCTCACTGTGGCCATCTCAAAGGTCCTCTCTAAGCATATTTTAGAACCTCACTCTGGCCGTCTCTATTGTCCTCTGTAGGACCTCTCTAGGCCCTCACTATGGCAGTCTCGATGGTCCATTCTAGGCCTACTCTATGCCCTCACTATGGCAGCCTCTATGATGCTCTCTAGGACCTCTCTATGCTCTTATTAAGGTCGTCGCTATTGTCCTCTCTACGCCCTCTCTAGGCCCACAATCTTGCAGTCTCTTTCTAAGCATCTCTAGGCACTTACTATGGCCATCTCTACTGTCCTCGCTAGGCACTCTCTAGGCCCTCACTATGGATGTCTCTATGGTCCCATCTATGGCCTTCTAGACCCTCACATGGCTGTCTCTATGGTTCCATCTAGGCCCTCTTTAGGCCCTCACTACAGATGTCTCTATCATAATCTCCATGCCCTCTCTAGGCCCTCACTATGGCCTTCTCTATGGTCCTGTCTACACCCCTCTAGGCCCTCACTATGGCTATCTCTATGGTCCTATCTAGGCCCCCTCTAACCTCTCAATATGGCCATCACTATGGTCCTCTCTAGGCACTCTCTATGGTCGTCTCTATGGTCTTCTCTAGACCCTCTCTTAGCCCTCACTATGGCCAACTCTATTGTCCTCTCTAGGATCTCTTTAGGACCCACTATGCCCTTCTGTGTGGTCCCAGATAGGCCTCTCAAGGCGCTGACTATGGCCGTCTCTATGGTCCCATCTAGGACCGCTCTATGACCTCACTATGGCAATCTCAATTGTCCTCTCTAAGCACCCTCTAAACCCTTACTATGGCCGTCTCTATGGTCCTCTATAGGAACTCACTAGGCACTAACTATGGCCGTCTCAATGGTGCTCTCCAGGCCCTCACTATGGCCATCTTGGTGGTCCTAAATAGGAACTCTCTAGCCCCATTATATGGCTGTCTCTATGGTCCTATCTCAGCCCCCTCTATGCTCTATGTCCATCTCGATGGTCCTATCTAGGTACTCTATAGGCCCTCAATATTACTGTCTCTATGGTCCTCTCTAGGCCCCCTCTATGTGCTCACTATGTCAGTCTCTATGGTCCTTTCTAGACAGTATCTAGGCCCTCAATATGGCCGTCTCTTTGGTCCTCTCTTGGCACCCTCTAGGGCCACACTATGGCTGTCTATATGGTCCTCTCAAGGCCCAATCTAGGCCTAATCTAGGCCGTCTCTATGGTCCTTTCTAGGCCCTCTCTATCTCCTCACTATGGCCGTCCCTTTGGTCCTCTCTAGGCCCTGTCTAGCCCTCACTATGGCCATTTCTATGGTCCTTTCTAACCTGTCTCTATACCCTCACTATGGCAGTCTCTAAGGTCCTATCTAGGACCTCACTAGGCTATCTCTAGGCCCTCTCTATGATCTCTCTATGGTCGTCTCTATGGTCGTCTATAGGCCCTTTCTATAGCCCTCACTATGGTCATTTCTACCGTCTTTTCTAGGCCCTCTCTAGGCCCTCACTATGGACATCTCCATAGCCTTCTCTAGGCCCCCTCTATGCCTGCACCTTGACATTCTCTATGGTACTCTCTAGTCCCTCTCTATGGAAGTTTCGATGGTCCTCTCTAGGCCCTCTCTAGGCCCTACTATTGCCATAACTATGGTCCTATCTATTCTCTCACTATGGACGAGCCTATGGTCTTATCTATGCTCTCTCTAGGCGCTCACTGTAATCGTCTATATGGTCGTCCATAGGCCCTCACTAGGCCCTCACTATGTCCATATCCCTAGTCCTCTCTAGACCTCCTCTTGGCCCTCACTATAGCAATCTCTATGGTCCTCTCTAAGCCCTATTTAGATGCTCATTATTGCTGTATCTAGGGTCCTCTATAGGAACTCTGTTGACCCTCAGTATGGCCGTACTATGGTCCTCTTTGGCTCACTCTAGGCTTAGTATGGCGTCTCAATGTTCCTCTCTAGACTCTCTCTTGGCCTCACTATGTCCATCTCTATGGTCCTCTCTAGCCCTCCTAGGCCCTCTCTATGGTCACTCTATGGTCGTCTATATGCCCTCACTAACCTTCTCTATGGCCGTCTCTATGGTCCACTCTAGGACTATCTAGGCACTCACTAAGTCCGGTCTAGGTCCCATCTAGGTGCTATCTAGGCCCCCACTATGACCATAGAGATGGCCTAGAGAGACCATAAGAAGACCATAGTGAGGGCCTAGATAGGGCTTAGACAGAACAAAATTGACAAAGATAGATAGGACATAGAGGAAGTCTAGATAGCACCATAGAGACGGCCATAGTGAGTGCCTAGAAATGGCCTAGATAGGACCATTAAGACTGTCATAGTGAACGCATAGAGAGGACTTAGATGGGACCATAGATACGGCCATAGAGAAGGCCTAGATTAGACCTAGATGGGAGCACTGAGATGACCATAGGAGGACCTAGAGAGAGCCTAGATCAGACCATAAACGGCCTAGTGAGTGCCTAGAGGGGGCCTAGATCACCAGAGACGACCATAGTGAGTGCCTAGAGAAGTCCCAGAAAAGACCATAGAGACAGCCATAGAGAGGGTCTAGAGACGGCCTAGAGAGGACCATAGAATGGCCATATGAGGCCTAGAAAGCGCCTGAGAAGGCCTAGAGAGGTCCTATAGAGGACCATAGAGACAGCCATAGTGAGGGCCTAGAGAGGCCTAGATGTGACCATTGAGATGGACATAGTGAGGACCTAGAGAGAGCCTAGATGGACCATAGAGATGGTCATAGTAAGGGCCTAGAGAGGTCCTGGATGTGACCATTGAGATGGCCATTGTGAGTACTTAGAGAGGCCCTAGATGGACCATAGTGATGGCCATATTGAGGTCCTAGAGAGGGCCTAAATGAGACCATAGAGCTGGCCATAGTGAGGGCATAGAGAGGGCCTAGAGCATACCATAGAGACATAATAGTTAGGGCCTAGAGAGTGCCTAGAGAGGACCATAGAGACAGTCATAGTGAGGGACCATAGTGGGCAAAGAGGGCCTAGAGAGGTCCCATAGAGGACTATAGAGACGGCCATAGTGAGGACCGAGAGAGGGCATAGAGCAGAAGATATTGACGACCCTAGAGAGGGCCTAGAGAGGGCCTAGAGAGGAACATAAAGATGGCCACAAAGAGGGCATAGAGAGGGCCTAGAGAGGTCCTATAGAGGACCATAGAGACAGCCATAGTGAGGGCCTAGAGAGGGCCTAGATGTGACCATTGAGATGGACATAGTGAGGACCTAGAGAGAGCCTAGATGGGACCATAGAGATGGTCATAGTAAGGGCCTAGAGAGGTCCTGGATGTGACCATTGAGATGGCCATTGTGAGTACTTAGAGAGGCCCTAGATAGGACCATAGTGATGGCCATATTGAGGTCCTAGAGAGGGCCTAAATGAGACCATAGAGCTGGCCATAGTGAGGGCATAGAGAGGCCTAGAGCATACCATAGAGACATAATATAGGGCCTAGAGGGTGCTTAGAGAGGACCATAGATACAGCTATAGTGAGGGCCTGGAGAGGGCCTAGATGGGACCATATGAACTGCCATAATGAGGGCCTAGAGAAGACCGTAGAGACAGCCATTGTGAGTGCCTAGAGACAGCCTGGAAATACCATAGAGACTATCATAGTGAGATAGTAGACGGTGCCTAAAGAGGACCATAGATACGGCTATAGTGAGGGCCTAGAATGGGCCTAGTTGGGACCATAGAGACAGCCATGGTAAGGCCCTAGAAGGTCCTAGAGAGGACAATAGAGATGGCCATAGTGAGGGCCTAGGGGTGTCTAGAGAAGACCATTGAGACAGCCAGAGTGAGGGCCTATAGAGGGACTAGATAGGACCATAGAGGTGGAAATACTGAGGGCCTAGAAATGTGCTAGAAAGTACAAGGAAGACGTGCATAATCAGGGTCAAAAGGGGTCCTAGAGAGCACCATAGAGATGGTCATAGTGAAGGCCTATATGGGGCCTAGAGAGGACCTGGAAAGGACCATAGAAATGGCCATAGTGTGGCCCTAGATAGGGCCTACAAAGGACCATAGAGACGGCCATAGTGAGGGCCTAGAGGGTACCTAGAGAAGACCATTGAGACTACCATAGAGAGGGCCTAGAGAGGGCCTTGATCAGACCATAGATACTTCCATATTGAGGGCCTATAGAGGGCTTAGAGAGGACTATAGAGACAGTCATAGTGAGGGCCTAGAGAGGGCCTAAAGAGGACTATAATGATGAACATAGAGAGGGCCTAGAGAGGACCATATAGACACCCCTAGTGAGGGTCTATGGTTGGCATAGAGAGGACCATAGGGATGGCAATAGTGAGGACCTATAGAGGGCCTAGAGAAGGCCTAGTGAGGTCATACAGAGGACCACAGAGACAGCCATTGTGAGTGCCTAGGTAGGGCCTAGAAAGAACCATAGAGACGGCCATAGTTAGGGACTAGAGAGGGCCAAGAGAAGACCACAGAGACGGCCATAGTGCAGGAATAGAGAGGGCCCCAATGGGACCATAGAGACTGCCATAGTGAGGGCCTAGAGTTTGCCTAGAGGGGACCATAGAGACAGCCATAGTGAGGGCCTAGAGAGGTCCTAGAGAAGACCATCGAGATGGCCATAGTGAGGGTCTAGAGGGGGCCTAGAGAGGACCATAGAGATGGTCATAGTGATAGCCCAGTGAGTGTCTAGAGAGAGCCTAGATAGGTCCGAGAGAGGACCTTAGAGACAGCCATTGTGAGGTTCTAGTGATGGCCTAGAGAGGACCATAGAAATGGCCATATTGAGGGTATAAAGAGGGCCTAGAGAGGGCCTAGAGAGGTCCTATAGAGGACCAAAATGATGGCCATAGTGAGGTCATAGAGAGAACATAGATGGAAGCATATATATGGCTATAGTGGGGGCCTAGAAGGGCCTAGTTGGGACCATATAGACAGTCATAGTGATAGCCTAGAGAAGGCCTATAGAGGATGATAGAGACGGTAATAGTGAGAACCTAGAAGGTGCCTAGAGAGGACCATAGATACAGCCATAGTGAGGGCCTAGATGTGACCATTGAGATGGCCATTGTAAGAGCCTAGAGAGGGCCTAGAGAAGACCATGGAGATGGCCATAGTGAGGCCTAGAGAGGGCCTAGTTAGGACCATAAAGATGACCACAGTGAGGGCCTAGAGAGAGCCTAGAGAGGTCCTACAGAGGACCATATAGACAACCATAGTGAGGGCCTAGTGATAGTGTAGAGAGGGCCTAGAGAGGTCCTATAGAGGACCATAGTGATGGCCTTAGTGAGTGAATTGAGAGTGCCTAGAAAGGACCATAGAGACGATAATATAGTGGCATAGAGGGGGCCTACATAGGACCATAGACATGGCCATAGTGAGGGCATAGAGAGGGCCTAGATGGGATCATAGGGATGGCCATAGTGAGACCCTAGAAGGGCCTAGATGGGACCATAGAGACAGCCATATTGAGGGCCTTGATAGGGCCAAGATGGGACCATAGAGACGGCCATAGTGAGAGCCTAGATAGGACCATAGAGACGGCCATAGTGATTATCTAGACAGCTCGTAGAGAGGACCATAGAGACCATCATAGTGAGTTCCTAATTGTTGCCTAGAGAGAGCCTAGAGAGGTCCAGGAGAGGACTATAGAGACAACCATAGTGAGAGCCTAGTGACAGCATAGAGAGGACCATAAATACGCTGTATTGAGAGCCTAGAGAGGGAGTAGTGAGTGGTCCTATAGAGGACCAAAAAATTCGGCCATAGTGAGATCATAGAGATCGCTTAGATGGGAACAAAGAGATGACCATAGTGAGGGCCTAGAGAGTGTCTAGAGAGGGCCTAGAGAGACTATAGAGACAGACACAGTGAGGGCCTAGAGAGGGCATAGAGAGGACAAAAGAGATGATTATAGAGAGGGCAGATAGGGAGCCTAGAAAGCTCCATCGAGAAGGCCATAGTGAGTGCCTAGAGATGGCCTAGAGAGGACCATAAAGACCGTCATAGTGAGGGCATAGAGAGGACCTAGATGGGACCATAGGAGGTCATTGTGAGGACCTAGTGAGGGCCACGATGGGACCTTAGAGACTGCCATAGTGAGGGCCTAGAGGATGCCTAGATGGGACCATAGTGATGGCTCTATTGGGGGGCTAGAGAGGGCCTAGATAGGACTATAGAGATGGCCATAGTGAGGACCTAGAGAGGGCCTAGAGAAGACCATCATGACTGCCATAGTGAGGGTCTAGAGAGGGCCTAGAGAGGACCATAGAGACGGTCTTAATAAGGGCCCAATATGTGGCTAGAGAGAGCCTAGAGGGGTCCTAGAGAGGACCGTAGAGACAGCCATACTGAGGGCCCAGAGACTGCCTAGAGAGGACTAGAGATATGGCAATATAGAAGGCCTAGAGAGATCCTAGAGAGGGCCTAGAGAGGTGCTGGAGAGGACCAAAAAGGTGGCCATAGTGAGGTCATAGAGAGAGCCTAGATGGGACCATATAGATGGCCATAGTGATGGCCTAGAAGGGCCTAGTTGGAACCATATAGACAGTCATAGTGAGGACCTCTACAGGGCCTATAAAGGACCATAAAGACTGTAATAGTGAAGGCTTAGAATGTGCCTAGAGAGGACCATAGATATGACCATAGTGAGCCCCTAGAGAGGGCCTAGATGTGACCATTGAGACAGCCATAGTAAGCGCCTAGGAGGGCCTAGAGAAGACCATGGAGTCGGCCATGGTGAGGGCCTAGAGAGGGCCTAGAGAGGACCATAGAGAGGGTAATAGTGAGGGACTAGTGGGTGCCTTGAGAGGACCATATATATGATGATAGTGAGGACATAGAGAGGGCCAAGATATGACCATTGTATTGTCCATAGTGAGGGCCTACAGACGGTCTATAGGGGACCATAGAGACTAACAAAGTGAAGGCCTAGAGCAGCCCAGATAGGACTATAGAGATGGCCATAGTGAAGGCCTAGAAAGGTCCTAGAAAGGACCATGGAGACGGTCATTGTGAGGACTTAGAGAGGTCATAGATAGGACCTTAGAGACGGTCATAGTGAGTGCCTAGAGAGGGCCTAGAGAGGACCATAAAGACGGCTATAGTGATGGCATAGTGAGGGCCTAGATGGGACCATAGAGAGGGTCAAAGTGAGGGTCTAGAGAGAGCCACGATGGGACCATAGAGACTGCCATAGTGTTGGCCTAGAGAAGGCGTAGAGAGGATAAAAGAGATGAAAATATAGAGGGGATAGAGATATCCTAGATAGCAGCATAGAGACGGCCATAGTGAGTGCCTAGAGATAGCCTAGAGAGGACCACAAAGACGGGCTTATTGAGGGCATATAGAGACCTAGATGGGACCATAGAGACTGCCATAGTGAGGGCCTAGGGAGGGCCTAGCAAGGACCATAGAGACGGTAAAAGTTAGGGACTAGAGGGTGCCTAGATGGGACCATAGATACAGACATAGAGAGTGCCTAGAGAGGCCTAGATGTGACCACTGAGATGGCCGTACAGAGGCCCTAGAGAGGGCCTAGAGAGAGTCTAGAGTGTTCCAAGGGAAGACCGTAGACAGCCATAGTGAGGGCCTAGAGAGGGCCTTGAGAGAGCCTAGAGTGGCCCTAGAGAGGGCCATAGAGACAGCCATATTGACGGCTATGAGAGAGCATAGATAGGACAAAAAACACGACTATAGTGAGGGCATACAGGGATCCTAGATAGCACCATAGAGACGGCCATAGTGAGAGCTTAGAGATGGCCTAGAGAGTACAATAAAGACGGCCATAGTGAGGGCATAGAAAGGACATACATGTTCCATAGAGATGGTAATAGTGAGGCCATAGAAGGGCCTAGTTGGGACCATATAGAGGGTCATAGTGAATGCTTAGAGAGGGCCAAGATGGGATCATAGAGACGTCCATAGTGAGGGCCTAAAGAGGTCCTATAGAGGACCATAGAGATGGTAATACTGAGGGCCTAGAAGGTGTCTAGACAGGACCATAGATACGCCCATAGTGAGGGCCTATATAGGGCCTAGATGGGAAAATAGAGACGGACATAGTGAGGACCTAGAGAGGACATTAAAGGGTTACTGCAGCAGATTACAGCGGCGCGCGGCTTAAAGCAGACCACAACAGACCAGCTGATCCCACAAGAAAGTAGATTTATTAGGATAGAGGATGGGGGAAGAAGTGTATAGAAAAGATGGCGAGAAAGAGGAAGAGAGAGAAGCTGTCGCTTCTTCTGAATATTTATATTGCCTGGGATGTATTCGTCCGCAGGTAACAGGTGAATTGTGGGGAGGTTTTTGGTTGTCTTGGTAACGAGGTAGCAGTCGCACGTCACCTGGATATGACATCACAGAAAGTTCGGGCTTGATGCTAACATAACTCCCTTCTTCTTATTATAAAAAGAAAGGAAAAAAAAGAGGGGGAGAAGGGGAGCTGTTGGTGAAAGAGGAGTTGGGGCGTTGTGTCTCTTAAACTGCTTCCTGCTGTGTAGGGGCGTAGTCCGTTTAAGGGAGTAGCTGACTTTCACCATCAGGGCCTGCTCCATAGATGTGTGGACAGCAGCAGATAATCCTGTAACAGGAACTGATTAATAAATTGGTTAAAAATAATATCAGGAGGATGGCCAAGGGGTGTCTCACGTTCTCAAAGTGGCACTTTTCCTGGGAGAACTGGCGAAGACCATCTTCTTTAGCTGTCAGGACACCTGGTACCCGTCAGATCTGAAGCACCATAGCTGGAATCTTGTGGGCCTTGGATGTAGAAGCGAGTGTCTTGCAGTGTTGGTAGAAGTGGTTGGTCCATGGACCTAGCATATGTATCTGAGAAGACCAGTATTCTTCTATCTGAGCAAAAAGAAAGCAAGTATAGAGAACATGATATTTAAATGGGATAACAGGTCTAGGGATGGTGGCAATCCGGATTGGTTCTTGGCATCCAGCTATGGAGTAGTTCACTGGTCATGTTTGGAGAGACTGTTTGTTATTTGTGAGTGTATCTTGAACCTCGTACACCTAGATGTAAAGGCTGACCTGGATAGAAACACGTGTCTAGTCCAGTGAGGTTGAGCTCAGCTGCTGGGTGGGGTCTCATCTTCTGAGATCGAGGGCAAGGTGGGTGATTTTGGTGTTCTCTGGAGCTTAAGAGAGCACGGCCCTGTTAGAGTCGACATGTATGAAGAAGAGTCAATTTTAGATGAAGGGATGAAAGGCTTGAGGTGAGACAAGTGGACCCAATGAGGTAGTCCTTCAAGTTTAGCAGCTGTAGGGGTCAAAAAGGATTACCTTAAAAGGACCCTGCCATTTGGGAGAGAGAGGTGAGGGCCAATGATCTGGAGGGGAGAGAAGCACTTGGTCTCCAATGTTTACAGGCAGTGGACAGGAGACAGTGTGTGGTCGAGGTAGATGGTGGTCAGCAAAGTTCCACAAGAGAGAACGGAGATGGCAAAGTAATGGGGTCAGCAGATGGTCTGGGAGGGGAAGCATTTAGGTGATAGACCAGGAGTTAGAACTGGACGTCCATACATAAGTTCAAAGGGTGAGATAAGGAGAGGCCACTTGGGAAGAGCTCGTAGCCTGAAAAGAGCTAAAGGTAGGAGTTTTACCAGTCAAGGTGAAGCTCCTGTGACAACTTAACAAGGGTGGTCTTCAGAGAGCGGTTAGTCCTCTCTACCTTGCCTTAAGATTGAGGGTGGTAAGGAATATGAAAATGCCAGGGGATGTCTAGAGCCTTAGATAGAATTTGAGAAACCTGGGAAGTAAATTCAGGCCATTGTCTGACTGAAGGGAAGCTGGGACACCGAAACGGGGGATGATCTCTCTGGGAAGGAGATCAGAGACTGTCTGGGCCCTTTTGTTAGTTGTGGGAAATGCCTCTACCCAGCCTGAGAAGGTGTCCACCAAAACCAGGAGGTACTTGACACGTTTCACAGCAGGCATGTGGGTAAAGTCAAGTTGCAGTCAGTTCCAGGAAGGGAACCTCTAGCCTGATGGGTAGGAAAAGGGGTGCTACGATACCTTGAGTTGGGATCTGACATCTGGCAGGTTTTGCAAGAAGCAGTGATAGATTTTAAGAAACTTAAGTCCTCAGGAGTAGGCTGTAGGTGGGTCTTAACAAAATAAGACAACGCTTGGCTGTTGGGATGAAAGAATTGGTGAAGGTAGGACAGAGTTTGACGAGTGTCAGGGGGTATAGGTGGGGATACAGGTTGTAGTGTGAGAATGTCTTGGGGAGGGTGAGATGAGTCTAGGCCCCTAAGGGCCGCAGCTCTGGCTGCCTCATCAGCTCGGTTATTTCCCTTGGAGACAATAGAGTCATCCATCCGTGAGATCTGCAGTGAACAATCCAATAGCTGTGGGGAGATGGAGGCCTCTAGCATGGACATAATTTGGTTCGCGTTAGTTACTGATCCTCCTTTTGTGGTAAGTAACCCTCGCTCCTTCCAGATAGCAGCATGGGACAGGAGGATATGAAATGCATATTTGGAATCTGTGAAAATGTTGAGGGATTGTCCCTGTGCCAGCTGTAAGGCACGGGTAAGGGCTATTAATTCAGCCTGTTGGTTGGTGGTATGAGCAGGAAGGCCTGTGCCTCTACCACCTTGGTGTCTGACACTATAGCATAGCCAGCTTTCCTGACCCCTTAATGTAGAAAGGAGCTTCCATCTGTATACCAGGTAAAGGTGGCTTGGGGCAATGTGCCCTCCTGTATGTGTGAAGGATGAGGTAGTAATTCTTCTAGGGTTTCAGTGCAGGAGTGAGATAGGGAGTATCAGTGTTAGGTCGAGGGAGAAGATTGGAAATATTAAGAGGTGGGCAGGATTGAAAAGTGAGGGTGGAGTCCTCTACTAGAGCTACCTGGAGAGAAAGAATCCTGGAGGGGGGTAGAGTCTGTAAGCCTTTATAGTTAGGAGCTGTGACAGGTTGTGAGAAGAGAGGACAGTTATAGGCAATCCCAGGTTAGTTTCTTTGATTCCGAATAAGGAGTTCAGCAGCTGCTAAGGTACGAATACAAGGTGCCCATCCCTGAATGGTTAGATCTAGTTTTTTTTGACAAGTATGCTACGGGTGCAAAAGATGGTCCCAGTTGGTGACCTAAGACTCCAAGGGCAAATCCCTCCTTTTCAGTTACATAGAGGGAGAAAGTACGAGTCAGGTCAGGGAGATGCAAGGCCGGGGCCTCGAGGAGAGCCTGTTGGAGCCTTTGAAAGGGCTTAGTCACAGGTTTGAGAAGGGGATCAGGGGTGGGACCTAGTGCTGCTTCATATAAGGGGCGAGAGAGTAGGGAAAAGGAAGGAACCCAGGAACGCAAAAAGCTAGCCATTCCTAGGAACGATAAAATCTCTTCTTTGTAGAGGGAACAGTTAGAGACTGAATCAGGTTCTTTCTATCTAAGGTAATAGCCTTGTGGGTTGGGGTAATGGCTAGTCCCAGATAGGTGACCTGAGGAGTGGACAGTTGGACCTTGGAAGGTGAGACCCTGTAGCCCCTACTAGAGAGGAAATTTAGAAGAGCAGCTGTGTCAGCTTGGCTAATTTCTAAGGAGGGGCTGCAGAGAAGAAGATCATCTACGTAAAGCACAATCTTAGATCTAGGGAGAGATAGAAAAAGCAAGTCAGAAGCCAGGGCCTGCCCAAACAGGTGTGGGCTGTTCAGGAATCCCTCAGGTAGAACAGTCCAGGTAGGTTGGGCAGAAAAATGGGTGTCACGATCTGTCCAGGTAAAGGCAAATATGTCCTGTGACTGGGCATCTAGGGGATAGAGAAAAATGCATCTTTGAGATCTAAGACTGAAAAATGAGAAGTCTCCTGAGGGGATAGTAGAGAGGAGAGTATAGGGGTTAGCCACGACAGGATGGAGTGGAACCACTGCAGAGTTAATGTGCCTGAGGTCTTGAACCAGGCGATAGGTTCCATTAGGTTTTTTAACTGCCAGTATAGGGGTGTTAAAAGGGGAGGAGGCGAGTCGAAGGAGTTTTTTTCTTAACAGATCAGAAATGATAGGCTTAAGTCCTTAAGGCTCTGGAGAGAGAGGGTATTGAGCTTGACAGATGTACCTGGTAGGGTTCAGTAACTGGATGACAATGGGAGAATAATGTTTAGCAACAGAGGGGTTCTGGACATCCCAACTCGGGGTCCACCTGAGAAGCTGGTAAGGGAAATAACATATTAGTGTTAGTAGGGTGACTGGCTAAAAGGAGGAGCAGAGGAACCGCTGGCGAGCTTGGGCTCAGGCGAATTGGGGGAGCAAAGGAAATAGAAGCTCCCATCTTAGCTAAAATATCTCTTCCCAATAAGGGGACAGGGCATGTAGGCACTACCAAAAAAGAATGGGTGAGAGGTACACCCCGAAAAATGCAACTAAGTGGGGGCGTCTGGTGGGGAAGGTAGGGTTGTCCTCCTACCCCGACAATAGGAGAATGTGAAGGTGATGTAGGCCCCCAGAACTCCACCAGGACCGAGTGAGTGGCTCCAGTGTCCAAGAGAAGGAAATAGTTCTCCCACATACCATAATATCTACCCGAGGCTCCCTGCTAGTGATGGACATGGTCGGGTCATGGGAGCCCAGGCACCTTCAATCTTCCATAGCAAAGCCTAAAAGGTCAACTGAGGGGTTTTTGTGGCAGTGACGTCCCTCTGTTCTGAGCGACCTGAGGGCAGCCATCAGCCCAGTGTCCCCTCTGATGGCACTTAGGACAGGGCCCCCTTGGCTTGCAGGGGTTGGGACAGGCCTTTGCCCAATGACCATATTGACCACATTTATAGCAGGAGCCAGGTGGTCTCTGAGCCTTAGAAGACCAAGAGTCTGGGATAGTGGCTGAGACTGGTCGGACAGCCTTCGCCAGCATATGGTATTTCTGTTTCCGGGCTTTTTCATCCTCCTCATGGTACACTTGAAAGCCAGCGCTAAGACTTCTGCCTGTGGAGTTAGAGGGCCCCTCTCCAGTCGCTTGAGCTTAGTTTTTATGTCAGGGTAGCTCTGGGAAAAAAAAAATAGGTCATAAGAAGTTGTTTATCTTCTGGGTTTTCAGGGTCCAGGTGGTATATTGCAATAAAGCCTTTGTAAGGTGTTCTAAGAACTGAGATGGGTTCTCTTGTTTGTCTTGGACAACCTCTTGGAGTTTCACAAAGTTAACCGGCTTCAGCGCCGCCTTCCTTAGTCCTGCTAAGAGACATGTTATAAATCTATCTCTGCCTAAGATACCTCCTGCTGAATTGTAATCCCATTGAGGATCCTGGTCAGGAACTGCTGTAGATCCAATTGGATATGTCCCGTATGTTTGATGAACCTAATCTGCATGCACCTTTGCCTCTTCCCAAACTTGCCTGCGTTCATCAGGAAGCAAATTGTTAGTTAGAATCATATGAACATCATGGAAAGTAAGGCTATAGGACTGGGAGATGTATTGAAATCTTTGATGAAAGCTGAAGAGTTAGAGGTGTAGGAACCCAGTCTGCTCTCTATCTGGGATAGTTCGCTCAGTGAGAAAGGTACATGTACCCTGACTAGGCCATCCACACCAGCCACTTCCCTTAGAGGAAGGACAGACACTGGCTTAGGCGTCTCTGGAGGAGAAGGGGTTGGATGTTTGGCCTTAGAACATGTGATGTGGGGGGTGAAAGTCGGGGCCAATGCAGGACGGTTGGTATGGCCTGCAGCTGGCACAGAAGGAGGGGAGGGGTCTGGGGAGGTTGAGCCAGTGGGCTCAGAGGTATCCTGGTGAGAGGAAGGAGCTGAGGCAGCAGTCTGGGTTATCGGCGGCTTCGAAACAGGTCTACGTCGAGGTGGGGGTGGTTCATCAGCCGAATCTAAAGGCATTGGTTTCCTCTAAGGGGGCTGGGGAGGAGTCATGGCTAAGAGAATATTAGGCACAGAAGCTGAGCACATGGAAGGTGTGTAACGGAGATAGATAAATGCAAGAACGAAGGGAAGTTCATCCCAGTTATTAGACCGCTGGCAGTATGTATTAAGACCCGTTAAAATGATTGGGTCTAAGGTGCCCATTAAGTGGCCATTTTAAACCATTACCTAAAGGGACTGAGTCCAGACCTTATTGCACAGACTGACCAGTTTGGGAGCTCTTTAATTTGACCGGTAGGTTTAACGAATCGAGGTTTTTCAGTAGGCAACCCAGTGGAGTTTGAGGCAGCACAGAACTAGAAGAAGCTGAGCCCATTGTGTGGGGCAGTCGTATTAAATTCCAATCAGCATCCTAATTGAAATATTAGTACCGGAAAACAGTGGGCACAAATCGGAGTTTTTTGAGTCGTCACAGAAAAAAACCCAATACCCTGGCTAATTCAGCCCACCAGAAGCCGATCAGCCCAGGAGCCGTCAGGGCTCAGGGAAAAATCACACAATGTGCCAATGTCTAGAGGCCAGTCATATGGACCAGGGCAACGAAAAGCCAACCCCTCAGCCCAGGGTCGGCTGGCCAGACCCTAACTGGGCATAAAGGGTTCCTCCCGCCAATGAGAAATTCCCTTAGCAATTAATATGCCGGTGTGGGTTTGCAGACTTGTGGGCAGTCTAATAACCGATTGGGTAGGATCAGCGAGTCTGCGGGTACCCAGAGAACTGCACGGGTGGCAGTTTACACGGGGACAGAGCTTACGGTAGACGGCAGGCGTTGTCGAGCAGCAGCGGTGGGCGGAGCGAGTGGTGTGGGGGCAGTCGGAGGCAGCTCACAGTGATGGTAGAGACCGCGGTAGAGACCGCGCGCACAAACAGAGCGGCAGCCCTAGGCACAGCGCCACATGGCACCCGAGGAATTCGAAACCCGGCCAAAACGCACCAATAAAGGGTTACTGCAGCAGATTACAGCTACGCGAGGCTTAAAGCAGACCACAACAGACCAACTGATCCCACAAGAAAGTAGATTTATTAGGATAGAGGATGGGGGAAGAAGTGGAGAGAAAAGATGGCTAGAAAGAGGAAGAGAGAAGAGCTGTCGCTTCTTCTGAATATTTATATTCCTGGGATGTATTCGTCCGCAGGTAACAGGTGAATTGTGGGGAGGTTTTGTGGTTGTCTTGGTAACAGGTAGCAGTCCACGTCACCTGGATATGACTCACTGAAAGTTCGGGCTTGATCAACAGACAAGTGGATGACCATTGAGCCGGCCATAGGAGGGTCTGGAGAGGGCCTACAGAGGACCATAGACAGTTAGTGAGGGTCTTGGGGTACCTAGAGAAGCCTAGAGGGGTCCGGGAGAGACCATAGAGACAGCCACAGTGAGGAGCTAGAGACAGAAAGAGAGGACCATAATGACGCCCCAGATTGAGAGCCTACAGAGGCCCTATAGAGGACCAAAAAGATGGCCATATGAGGTCAAAGAGAGGGACTAGATGGGACCATAGAGTGGCCAAGTGAGAAACCTAGAGATTGCCTAGAGAGGACCAAAAAGATGGCCATAGTGAGGGCTAGAGAAGACCTAAAGGACATAGAGACGGTCATAGTGCGGGCTTAGAAAGGGCAGTGATGGGACTATAAGACAGCCATAGTGAGGGCCTAGAAAGGACCATAGAGACTGTCATAGTTAGGGCCTAGAGGGTGCCTAGAGAGACCATAAATACAGCCAGAGAAGGCCTAGAGAGGGCCTAGATGTGACCATAGAGACAGCCATGT